>CM021105.1:51331408-51352683 GCA_007115665.2 Sequoiadendron giganteum | reverse complement strand
GGTCTGAAAAAGGTGGATAATTCAACTCCAATGATTTTAACATATTTTATGAGAATCATGGCATAAAGAGGCACTTGGCTGCCCCAAGAATCCTTAGCATAATGGAGTAGTTGAAAGAAAGAATAGGAAAATTCAAGAAGCTACAAGAACAATGATGAAATCTAAGCAAATTTACTAGAATTCTATTGGAGAGAAGCAATTAGTATTGTTGTTTATATACTTAATAGAGTTCAAGCAAAAGAAAACATTGCAACTACTCCCTATGAGATATGGTATGGAAGGATTCCTACTATCAAATAATTCAGATTATTTGGAAGTAAATTCTATATCAGAAGAGATGAAGGAAACTTAGGAAAGTTTGATGTAAGATCTGATGAAGGTGTCTTCCTTGGATATTCTTCTAGAATAAAAGCTTACAAGTGCTACAACAAGAGACTAAGAAATATTGTTGAGAATGAAAGTGTCAATGTTGATGAAGACCTACAGAAGAACTCAGTGGTAATAGATGCATATGAATTAGATGAGTCTTCTTGCAAAGAAGAAGAAAAAGCTAAGGAAAAATAATTGCATATTGAAGAGGAAGAATATCTAGAAAAGGTTCCTAAAAATCCTAAGTATGTGCTAAAGAATCATTCTAAAGAACATAGTATTCCAGTGATAAGAGAAAATTTGTACTGAAAAGAAGGAAATCTGTAGAAGAACAGGTAAATATATATTTGCTTTCTAAAGTTGAACCAAAAATAGTGATTGAAGCATGCAAGGATGAGTTTTGGATCAAGGCTATCGAAGAAGAATTGTTGGGAAAATATGTCTCAACCTTGCAATTATATAAAGGTTATTGTTGATGGGATATTTATATATATATATATATATATATATTTCTTAGTTACATTGATAGGTGTAATATATAACTACAACAAGGGGGGAGAGTGGGATGCATGTAAATAATTTTTTGTTAACTTTTTCGGGAAACTTCTATAATGGTCGACATACATTAGATAAATGATACATTGTATATCTAGACCATTAATTATTATGTTTTAGATCTAATGGTGGATATTTTGTTGGCTTGTCTTACCCTAGAATGTAATCTATTTTATGAAAGTTTTGCATTAATTGCAGCAAGGGGAGAGAGTGGGATGCATGTAAATAATTTTTTTTTAACTTTTTCAAGAAACTTGTATAATGGTCGACATACATTAGATAAATGATGCATTGTAAATCTAGACCATTAATTATTAGGTTTTAGATCTAATGGTGGATATTTTGTTGGTTTGTCTTACCCTAGAATGTAATCCTATTTTATGAGAGTGTTGCATACGATTGCGGTAGAGAGATAGTGATGTATTCTAAGAGTCTAATAGCAGTCGTGTTGTCTCTTGATCTCTAGGTGTTGATACTCCTGTGATAAGCTTTCTCTACAAGTATATTGTAATCTTTGTGATTTACTAATAATATAGTGGGCAACTTTTGGACTGTGGGGTTTTTCTCTCGAAAGGGTTTTCCCCACGTAAATCACTGTGTCATGCTATACATGATATTTATGTTAATTTTTGTTTAAGTTTTCGTACAAATTTTAAAGATCTATAAAATTTTGGCATTATTCTCCTCTCAAGATTAGTGTAGGAAGTTGTTCTTCTACCTTAGCTTCCTTACAAGTAGTATCAGAGCTTGATCACCTTTGGTTTTAGTTGTGGGTTGTTGGGTTTTTTGTACTAATCTAGATTTGAGTGGGAGCTTGTGCAAAAGATACCTTGTGATATTGTTGCAATAATTTTTAGATGGAAAGTTCATTAGGGAGATTAGAGGTGGAGAAATTTTTTAGAAATAATTTTGAAATTTGGAAGTTGAAGATGGAGGATATGTTGATAGATCAAAATTTGTGGGATGTTGTTGATGAGAATGTTTCAAGGCCTGCAGAGCCTACTCAGACTGCTCAATGTGATGTTATGGACCGTAAATCCAAGGGTCTAATCAGGTTGTGCTTGGCAGAATCTTTTTTAATTAATGTCCATGAGGAGACCTCTGCACATAAACTATGGAAGAAGCTTGGTGAGATGTATAGGTCAAATCTTTAGTGAACAAGATTTTATTGAGGAAGAAGTTTTATTCCTTGAGAATGGATGAATCACGGACCACCTGGAAGCATTTAATATGTTGGTGGCTCAATCGACATTCGTTGGTGTCAAAATGGATGAGGAGGAAAAATGTCATATCTTACTTTGTTCTTTGCCTAATTCGTGGGATTCTCTTGTTATGGCTATTGGGAGTACTTCTATAATTTTGAAGACTAAAGATATGGCGGGTTCTTTTCTTTCTGAAGAAATGAAGAGAAAGGTATCCATCACTGTCAAGGAGGCCCTAAATGTTCATGGAAAACCTAAGGAAAAGGGCAAGAAGAATGAGAAGCGTGACAAATCCAAGTCCAGGGGGAGATCTAAATCTCTTGGAAAGTCCAAAGTTATTTGTTGGAAATACAATAAGCTTGGGCATGTTTGTAAGAAATGCAAAGAAGAAAAGAAGAATAAAAAGAAGAAAATTGATTTTGATTATGAGTCTGAGAAGGAAGATGGTGACGCATTCATTGTAGCTTTGGCAGCTCATGCAGGTAATGATGCATGGTTAATTGACTCGGGTGCATCTTTCCATATGACCTTTAATAGAGATTGGTTTTATGAATATGAAGATACTTATATGTTTCACTTGATATTTTATTAATGGTAGAGATTAGTTAAAAATATCAATGGATAGGAAAAATTCAAGATAACATAGGAACTAAAATTTGAATTAATGGAATCAGATAGTTGAAAGAATTATATGAATTTATTATTTATATCATAAGGATAGTTGGAAGAATAAATATTATTTTAGAAATAAAGTTTTGATTTAAATAAATCATTTTAATTTGAAGAGGAGTGTTAGCTAATTAAATATTTTTTATTTAATTATAGTGGACCAAAGATAAATTTGATTTTTATTTTAATCAATGTTGGAGGGAAAATGATAAGTTCAATCAACTGGTTAAATAATAAAAAATTATTTAATTATTATGAATGAGAAGAGATGATATTAGCTTAATTATTATAGATAGAAGACTTGATGAGAAAATGATAAATGAAAAGATGCAAATATGGTAGTCATTTTTAGATGTATCAATCACAACTATCCAATATAAGTGTCATTTATTAAATAAAGTGCCCATCTATACTTGTAATATTTTTGTTATTATTATGTGTACAAATATTTGAGTGGTATTATATATGCATTGAAGTACTTCATAGTATATATTTGTCCTATCACAAATATAGAAGATGTGGACAATAAATATCTTGTTTTTTTATCATGAAATGTGAAAGGTTGACAAAAAGTAAATTATGATCATTTAAATTTGAATATAAGTTGTATTTCAAATAATAATGTGTTGTTTTTACAACAATAAATAGTATCTTTGTTTTCAAATATTGAGTCATTTGTGTTGGATATAAATGTTAGAGATAACAATATTTATGGCTACCAAAATGTATTTAAATCATTTAGGTTGCATAAGTTATATTTTTAAAAAGAATATGATATTGTTCTAACAAATGATATTTTTTGTTCAACTACTAAATATTCCATAATTATGTTTTGGTAAAATATTTCAAATTCATAATTATAGATATATAAGCCATTTCAGATTTTTTGAAACTAGAGATCTTACAAAATTCCATTGCTACATGGTCAAAAAGTTAGCCCGAGATTATTAACCCCTCTTCCCTAGAAGATGATACATTATTTTCATGGTCCAATTTGATATTTGAAGTGAGGAAATTCAAAAGATTTCTCCTCTACCTTTACCACTTGCCACATTTTGATTAATTTTCCTGATTTTTTCCTTTCCAATTTAAAATACAAAAATAAAGATCAATCAATAACTTTATGTGCAAAAAAATTGATTACAGTTATATTCTCTAACCTCACATAATCAGGATTGCTTCCCTCCTACATCTACAATGACTAGTTCTAGTACATATTGTGGGTGACTTGGTAAGGCACATGTAAATTTAATATAAACTACATAAATATTACAATAGTTCTTAATTAGAAGTGATTGCCAATGTCAATAAAATCTCCGTCATCATATCAATTTCAAATGTAAAATTAAAAAGATATATCTAAAAGTTGGATAAAAATATGCCAAAGGGAAAGCATTTGTCTTGTCAAAGAAATTTGACCCACTTTGGTGAAAGGCTTCTTTATCTTGGACTACAATTCCAATTAATATTTGTCTATTTCATCTACTATTATTTGTTTTCTTCGTTTCATCCTAAGGGTCAACCTAATAAGACAGATGCTCTTTTAGGTAAGTATATCTATGTTACTATTAATAAGTTAAATTTAAAACAAAACAAAAAAAAATCGTTTCAATAATAAATTATAAAGTTTAATTTAAAATATTAATATATTTTTTATTTGATTAAGATTGATTTATAATTTTTTAAATATTTTTATTTCAATAATAAATTATATTTAAGCATGATTTAAAAAAATTGAGTTCTTTTTAATCACATTTAAGAATTATAGAAATATCAAATTTGTTATTAATTACCCACTCTACAGTGACAAAAGTGGTGAAATTGAGAACTCTAATGTTACTCTGTACATAAAATATTAAAAATAGAACATAAAAGAAATCAGGCCAACAATTATGATAACAACTATTCAAAACTAAGCGATAAGAAATCTAAAATTAAAATATCTGAAGGAGGCGTTCAAACCATAATGCACCAGAGGGAAAGATCTACCTGAGTGGTGCATACATTACCAGAGCAGCAAATATCAAAGTATTTTTCAAGCAAACGTGTGGTGGGTTTAAGGAACTTAAATTTTTCTTTACAACGAGTGACCTTCAAAGGGCATTTTCAGAGCAGAAACAGGGCATTTTGAGAGCAAAAGCGGTTTGGGTTTATGAGTTTGAGTACGAGGAAAGTGATATATGCCAAACCCTAGCTCCACCACGCAAAGAGCTACACATGCAGAAACCCTTGTTGGATTTTTTGTTGTAAGTCTCTATGCATCTCAAATCGAAGGCCGAGATGGTTGGGGGTTCCAATCACCTTGATTCACCAAATAACATGGCGGATAAGGAACCCATTTTGGAGGAAAATGGCACGACAAAAGAAGTAAGAATGGGTAAAGAAAACATTTCCAAAGATGCGAGAGTGGATAAGGAAATGGATGATTTTCTTCTCGAAGAAAAAAAATACAACTTCTTGATGATATTATTGAAGTCATTGTTGAATGTCAAAATTAAACTTTTATCTTATTTTTTCTTAAGGCATAGCTTCTAAGATAGATTTTTACAAGTGAGCCTGTTTAAAATAGGAAAATCGGGGTTGGGAGATAGTATCTCTAAGAGACTTGGGTAAAGGATATGTTTCCTACATGTTTAAATCAGTATGACATGCTCCAGACATTTAACAATATGACACTTGGGTTATTTGTGGACAAATTTGCTATCTACAAGCATGGAGCTTTAACTTTCACCCTATAGGGCCTTCTCACTCACATTATTCTATGTGGATTGAATTTCCATTTCTTAATTTGGAATTTAGACCTTTCTTACAAGACATTATGGCTCAAATGGGTAGTCATTTGGTGCAAACATAATTCCGATAAGTTTTCAAGTTTAAGGGTTCATCTAAGAGCTTGTGTGGATGTAAACCCGAATAACCCATTACCTAAAATTATTAAACTTATTATTCTAGGTTTTGAATTAGACCAACCCATTGTGCATCAGAATAAACCAAATGCTTATTTCTATTATCGAAAGGAATGCCACCTGATTCATGATTGTCCCATAAGAAAGAGAAAACTGGTTCAACCACCTCAGATCTCTCCTAGTAATTAGTCCTTCCCTCATCCTGAACCTGGCACTGATTATATTCCTCCTCCAAATCCTAATACTTCTTCTGATGTTTTTGGTGAATCTCCCCCTTCTTACAAAGATACGGTCATGTTTGATGGCTAGAGATTGGTAAGGAAGAGAAAAGATCCACCAATCCCTTCGCCTTCTCCCATCTCTCACCCTTCTCCCCATGAAGTCTCTTCCCCTTCTCCTCCTTCTTCTCCTACTCTAGTTGTTCATGAGTATTCTTCTCCCTCCCATCATTCCTCTCCCTCCTTGCATTCCTCTCCTCGCCCATGTTCCAGAGATTCCTCTCATTCTCGTCATAGGTCCAGATCTCCTCATGTTGCCTCCAAAGATCATCAATGCAAGGAACAAGAAATTTCTCTAGACAATAGCTTTAGTATGTTGGCCTAGGGTGAGGATTCTTCTAATCTTCATCTTGAACTTTAAATCTCTTTCATGGAATGTTAGAGGGATCTCCCTCCCTCATTACAAATATAAAGTTAAGGAGCTAGTTACAAAATGGAAGCTTGATATTTTATTTCTTCAAGAAGTCAAACTTAGTAACGTTAGACTTGAGGTTGCTTTACACAATATTTGGAAAGATGCCTCATTTTTGTATACATCTCATCCAAATGGCAAAGGTGGTGTAGTTATTGGGATTTCATCTTGGGTCTCAAAGTTTGTCATTGATGAGGGTGAAGATCCTTCCCATAGTTGTGTTTGGGTTCTTACCATCATCAATGGTCAACTCATTGGATTTTTTTCTATATATGCTTCCAACTTCTCTAAAGATCGAATCCAAATTCGGGACTAGATGGCCAATAATCTACCCAATGCAAATTGGATATTCGGTGGTGATTTTAACATGGTAGAATATCCTTAAGGCCGTAGCTAGAATAAACTTACAAATCTTATCAAAGATGAATTTGACAATTGGTTGTTTTATCATAATTCCTTAGGATTGGTTGACCAGGCTATTAATCATAAAATTGCTAGCCACTCTAAAAACTGGTTTACTTGGTCCAATTGTAGAATGGGAGGCGAAAAAAAATTAAGGTTGGATAGATTTTATGTATCTCCTAGTCTTTCTTTGGTTCTTGATCCATTGGGATTATATGTTCAGGTGGATTATTCTTCTACCCTTTCAGATCATTACCCCATTGTTTGCAACATTTTCCTAACCCAAAAAGCAATTAGTGACAATTCTCTCCCAATTAAACTTAATGTTTCTCTTTAAAAAAATCCCACTTGCTTGGTTTCCTTGGAGGGGATTTGGAACTCTCTTTCCAAACCTTGTGAGGGAGAGTTTTGGATTGATTGGTAATGCATTGCAATTACACGGTGCACTGATTTTATTTGCTTTTTTGGCAAACAAATGGCTAGATAGTGAAAAAGAAAGGAAAAATCTCTCCAAGGGAAACTTGCTCATGCTAGAAAGCTTCTCAATGTCAATCATACTAATATTAATTTGTAGACTTCCATCGCTACTTTTGAAACTCGCCTTCATAAATTTGATAATTACAAAGGTCGGGGGACTAAAGTTAGGTTCAGGCTACATTGGATAAAAGAAGGCAACAAGGGCACTAAATATTTTTTTAACTATCTCAATTACAAACACAAAAAAGAAAGGATTGGTGCTATAAGGGATGAATTTGGTATTCTTCATTTTGAACCTACTGAAATATGTAATTTATTCAAGTAATTCTATGAATCTCTCTTCAAAGGTGATCAATGACAAGATATTCAAAATGCCCTTAAGGATATGGTTAGAGATTATATACCTAAACAATTGGATGTTGATTATAGCCGATATCTTGATAGACTTCTTTCTTTAGAAGAGTTGGAAAATGCTCTTTTTTCTATGGCTCCATATAAAAGTTCGGGGATTGATGAACTCCCTATGGAATTTTATCGGGCTATGTGGCATCACATTAAGGAATTTTTGTATTACTTGTACCTTGAGACATTTGAGAACAGATATTTAGGACCAACAATTAATGGTGGCATAATCAAACTTCTTCCCAAAGGAAAAAAGGAGGATACTATTTATGGTTGGCATCCTGTCATGCTTCTTAATACTTCATAGAAAATTATAGAAAAATCCCTTGCTATTCGACTTAAACCTTTGGTGCAAGGAATTGTTCGAGCTCAGAAAAAAAGTTTTATTTTTGGAAAATATATTTTTCGCAATCTGATTTTGTCTTGGGAAACTTTTGAATGGGCTCAACAAACTAGTCAAAATGTTATTCTCATCAAACTTGATTTTGATAAAGCTTATGATAAGATTCGATGGAAATTTATCCTTAGCATGCTTCAATGGTTGGGATTTGGTCCTAAAATTTGAGCTCATGGTCTAATGTTGTTTCAAGATGCAAATGCTCGAATTATTATTAATAATATGATTAAAAATCCTTTTCCCTTACAAAGATCTATTCGTCAAGGATGCCCTTTAGCCCCATATCTCTATGTGTTTATAATTGACGCTTTGGGTTATATGCTTCAAAATGCATCCAAAATGAAGATCATTTCACAAATATTGATCCCTTAAAACGATATTGTTATGAATTCTCATTATGTTGATGACAACTTATTATTTTTACAAAAAATTGAAAAAGATATCTCCAACACGATGGATATTTGGAATTGCATTGTGTTGTTTCTAGATCTAAGATTGCTCATGATAAAACAAAATTCTTGATGATTCAGGATAGGCCTATCCCTCATTGGATACCTCGGGAATGGAAATAGATTAAACATGGGTAAATCATGATATATCTTGAGATTCCTTTTAGTTTTGGGGTTCCTCTCATTGATATGTGGAATCGGTATTTTAACAGAGTCAAAACTAAACTTTTTAATTGGGGAAACAAGTTCCTTTATTTAGCTGGAAAAATTTAAGTGGCTAACAAAATATTCTTGGCCACTCACATTTACTACTCATCTTGTTGGATGCCTTCCAATAAAGGTTATCAGGATTTGGTTAAAATT
This sequence comes from Sequoiadendron giganteum, assembly GCA_007115665.2. Lineage (NCBI taxonomy): Eukaryota > Viridiplantae > Streptophyta > Pinopsida > Cupressales > Cupressaceae > Sequoiadendron > Sequoiadendron giganteum. The sequence goes on along the minus strand of CM021105.1, from coordinate 51,343,802 downwards.
ATCCAACAATTTTTATGGACAAAGTGGGATGGCAGGGTTGGCTTTATGGCCACTTTTTGGGATCATTGCATTCAACCCAAACATAAAGGAGGCCTGGGTTTAATAGGCCCTAAAATAAAAGGGATATGTTTAGAAGCCAAATGGATTTTTAGAGCTATCAAACATGATTAACCTTGGAAAATTCTTATACATAACAGAATTTACCTTGCTTCAACTAAGGGAAAATGGCAAGTTGTGGGTTGGTTAGATAAAATTCTTCATGCATCATTTTTTCCGTTAAAGCATCATTTCCATTTCAATTATTTTGGAAGGAGTGGCAATATACCAGTCATATTTTAAAGTGGGGAGATACCTCTCTTCAACATAGGTTCAACTTTTCCACTTTGTCTATCTAGTGGAACAAACATATTATGTATCATGGGCAATCTCTTGAGTTAATTTTTCTGAATGTTTAATCTTATTTTCTATATAAAAAAGGCACCAATAATGTGGGAGACCTTTGGGATTTCACGACTTTGAATTGGTTACCTTGGCATATAGTTCAATCTCATTTTAAGTTGAGCGATAATTACAAATCATTTGTGATCTTTGTGCGGTCATTGACACTGCTGGAACTTTCCATGAAGCTATGCACCTCCATCCATTGTAACTTTTTCAAAGATTGGTTATGGTTATCAACTTACCCATTCTTAGTTTTTCCTTTTAAAAATATATATTTGCAATTTCTCCCTCATATTCCCATGAAGTCTCACCTAAACTTGAAATGGAATTGTAGATTTAGTGAAAAAAATTGGGTTGAACTTTATGCTCAAATTTGGAAATCAAAAGGCAGTTTTGAGGCTCAATTATGGCTTGGAAGATTCTACATTACAAATTGTCCATTGGGGGAAAGCTGAAGTGTATAATGGTCCAAACCCTTAATTGTCCTTTTTTCCAGAAACATGAGGATATAAGGTACATTTTTTTGGGGATGCCAGTTTGTGAAAAACAATGGAATTGTGTGTTTAATGCCTTTCTTGCTATTTTCAAACATAAACGTAATTGGAAAGAGGTCTTGCTTAGATTTGGGTTACATAATAATATTATTGTTGATAGAGTGCACCATGTTATCTTGTTGCATCTATGGAGAAAAAAATGTAAAGCAGTGTTCAATAGTAATGATCACCAAGATCTTGCAATTCTAAAGCTTTACTTTGACATACGATATTGCCTTGCTTCTCTTTTTTGCCTTCTACAGAACGATTCTAGGAGGAATGTAAAGATGGAAACCCAAATCCAATGCATCAAACATCAAGTGGATCACTTACTCAGAAAACAAAATATTACTCAATGGTTAAGGCCTTTTTTGTTATTGTAATAATATTATATATGTTATTGTTATGGTTGACCTACATTTGTTAATGGTTTCCAAGGACTTCATTGCTACTTCTCTAGCTTATAGCGCTTGTATTTTTTGTTCCTAGTTGTATCATTGATTTTCTTGTCTTCCTAAATGGCATTCTACTATTTCAACATGTTATATTGATGTATTATTATAATCAAACCTTTGCTATGTGCCTTTGTACTTATTAAACTTATAGTTTTCTATTGCATTTATTTGTATTATGCATTTTCCTCAATATATAAAAAAATCTATTCAAAACAAATAATCATTTAATTACACCTAGTTCTACTAAAGCCCAAGTGGTATGACAAAGAATAGAAATGGACAAAGAAGTAGCAATCAGTCTATAAATGTACCAGTCAATCCATCTTTGACATCCATCATATTGTTGATCTCTACGATTTGATATTCTCTGGCTACATTTGTGAATACCTGTGAACATTGTATCAACTTTATTTTAGCATCAGCTCCTCTCACAACATCATCAAAATTTTGTAATTATATATATGTAAGTTCAGTGGATTACAGGTTCATAATTGCACGGTCATTTCGATTTATGACAAAAAGAATGGTAGGACTGCATTATTTCTCATTGTATTTATTTCAACTTTGATCAATATAAAAAATTTGCATGGTCATTCTGATTTGTGACAGAAAGAATATCATTGTAGGTTCTTAGAAATAGAGGCCCATAGTTCAAATCATGGTCCTTGATTTGTTGAGTCAAAAATCGAAAAGCCACTTTAAATTTGGGTTATTCAAGTCAATAACTTGGGGATGATGGGTGCGACTTCTAGAGAACTCAAAATTGCCAAGAAGTTGAGGAAACAAGGGAAATCGGATACCCTGAAAGCTCTGGACAAGACTGAGGGACTTGACTAGAAATATTATATTGCTCTCACGGGAGAGTATGGGAACCTATTGAAGAAATGCAAATAATGCCTCTTGTGCTGCTCTGTTATTTTTTTGATGAGTCTTTTATTGTATAGTTATAATCTATTATACTGTTTTGTTTTTATGGATATGTTATAGTGGAATACCACTTGGGACACTATGGACCTTATTAATGTTTTACGTAGAAATAAGTATGCTTCTAGTATTTTACTATTTTTTATTAGAACTGGTCGGTATATGGTTACTAAAATTACTACTGGACTACGAAATTATAATGTTGTTATTTTTTGGGTTGCTAGTGGTGTTGTTTCCCACCTCCTCTTTGTTTCTTTTTGTCTTCTATTGTAACTATGGGATCAGAGCCCTTCCTTGCTTATCTAATCAAAAACTTAAATGTGTCATCTGTAAAGCTTGAACATGATGGATGTTTTGGTTCAATACAGATACATAATTTTATCGAGACAAATTTATGAAATTGTTTGAAATTTCATTTCTTCTCATTTACTTAAGAACCATTCATTTATTTACTAGTGATCACACCTTGGTGTGCAATGCGTACGCCAAAGAGTTGTGGAAGGTAAAGGAACAAAACTTATGGTGTTTTAGGTACATACATTTTGTGTGAAGTAAAAATGATCATTGTAACAAAATTAATATAAATAAATATAATATAAAAAATATTATAATATTTTGTATATATATTTAACATTTTACAAATGTTATTAAAAAAACTAAAATGCAATTCTTTTGCATAAATTATATAAATATTTACATTACTTATAAATTTACTATAAAATAACTTTTAAAAATTTATTACAAATATAAAATATAATATTAAAAATTAGTATATATTTTTAAAAATATTTAAAGAGAATATATAAATTATCATAACTTATTAAAAATAAGGTTTTTGTGGTAGTTTTATTTGTAAATTTCCAACCATAGAACTAACTTGTAGTTTGGATGTTAAATAAAAAACAACAAATTTCGAATTGGCAATTAAGTAAAGATTTGAACCTTCGCATTTTTTAATATTATAAATCGACAAATTTGCAAGGTTAGAGTTGAAGGCCTATCCATCTGTCAAACATTTTTCTAGCCATATGTTTACCATACGTGAAGTCGAGCTTGAATAATTATGCCAAGAGGCGTAAGCCTACAACGGCAACATGACCCCTAAAGGAGGCCAACACAAGTAACAGTCTTAGCAAAAATAAATGATTAGTATTCCAGTTGATTCGTATTTTGCCAGCATGCATGATAGGAAGAGTGGTTTGTGTGGACGAAATGAAAAATTAGAAAAAACTAAATGTCTTATAGCCACGTCCACCTCCATCCTGATTTGCTGCACTTCAATTTGGCTGGCATCGGCTGGCATCATGTAATCGATGGGAGTTAAAGAGACGTGTTGAGAGTGGGAGTCACGTATTCAAGAATTTATATCTAGAGTAGCATATCAGGAGTCTAGGGAGGTGTCTTCCAGATAGAGAGACAAAGAGCATAAATCCAAAGGTTGGAAGATATTCCTAGAATTTGAGAAGTTGTTATCAATATCGAATCGAAGATGGTAATCTTTTGGCACAACGCAAGGGTTACTGTAACTCAAAAAGGTGTGTGTGATTACTATTTGTGTATCCTTCTTTCTATTCCATATTCTTAGGAAAGAGCTTATTCTTGCGGCAAAGTATCAATTTGATTTTAGTCGAAATAAATTTAACAAAATTCGGTGGGATTTAAGTGTCTGGAGAAAATATGTCGATTGCTTGATAGGGAGGAGATCAAAAGGTCTAATTTTGAAGGTTCGTCTTTTGCACAGTGTCAGTTACTTATTCTCTTTCTCGCCACTCTCCTAATCCTTAGGCTTTGGCCTGAGCTCAATTTCTAGGCTGATGATTGGATCGATTGGGTTCTTCTCGAGCAAATGATTGAATATTTGATTTGGCGAATTAAGCGATTCTATCTGTTGGAAAGCGATAATTGGATTTGAGATAACTTGGCAAAGTGAGGAGTTAGTGTGGACCAATGTAAAGAAGATTTTAACAGCTTTGATGTGGTATATCTGGAGGAAATTTTTATTTTCATTTTTAATATAGAGTCACCTTATCTCTTTCTAGGTACCTAGTTTTTTTTTAACTGGTAATGTTGGTGTAACCATGAAAGGGCTTCGAATGTTCTCATGAAGAATCTTTGTTTTGACTGTTATTGACTATAATATTATGAAAACAACTATTAGTACTAAGGGGCCGTATCATGAGCTTTGTATGCATTGTTATCTATTAGAAAAATGTGTATACGATTTGAAAAGATCTGGTGTTTCTGTATTGGGTAGTAAAATGAATTTTATTTAGAATGTATACTAGAATAGAAAGCATCTGATTTCAGGATAACATTTTATTTGCTTTACAGTCAAAACATATTTAATCTCAAAAACTCTTTTAAAGACCCAGTATGATGCTAGATTGTGACAACAAGAAAAAAGATTGTGAAAACAATCACAACAAGAAAAACAAGATTGTTAAAACAATAAAACAATCTTTCTCTTATTTTAGAAAAAGAACAGTTTTTTGTTTCGGAAGGAAGATTTCAATTTTCCTTGAAGGAATAAATCTGATTTTATTCTATGTTTAGAGATTGTTGTTATCTTCAAGAGATTATAAATATTTGTTCTCTTGAAGGAATAAATATACAATATTGTTGCAGCCGTGAATTGTTTTTCCTCTGAGCAATAAGATTACCAATACTTGCCCTGTGGATGTTTCCTTGGCAAATTGTCAAGGTTTTACCACATAAATCTGTGTGCTTTAATTTGTTCTATTATTCTTCTTTATTTTTCTCATTACTTCTTTGCATCTAATTTGTGTTGTAAATTTAATAACTCTGGGTTAATGCTTCCGCAAATATAACAAGTGGTATCAGAGCAAAAAAAAAAATTGCAGCAGCTATGTTAGAATTTGGTGTTGATTCTGTAGCATCAAATGGCAAAGGTTTCAAATACAAGATTTGAAGTGGAGAAATTTAATGGAAAGAATAATTTTTAGCTTTGGAAACTCAAAATGCATGGTTTGTTAGTGCAGCAAGGTTTGCACAAAGCATTGGTAGGAAAATCAAAGAAACCTATAGATATGTCTGATGAGGACTGGGAAGATCTGGATATGAGAGCTCTTAGCACAATTCGGTTGTGTTTGGCAGATGAGGTTCTTTTTAATATTGTTGGAGAGAGTATGGCTGCAGGCTTATGGAGCAAAATGGAGAGTCTTTATATGACAAAATCCTTGACAAACCGGATCTACTTGAAGAGGCAATTGTATAGTTTGCGAATGAAGGAAGGTATACAAATTGCAGATCATTTAAATATTTTCAATACTCTTATTTGTCAATTATCTAGTATGGGTGTAAAAATCGAAGATGAAGACAAGGCAGTTACTCTTTTGTGTTCATTGCCCGATTTCTGGAATCACTTAGTCACTTCTATTCGCTTTAGCACAACTAACACCCTTGAATTTGATTTTGTTGTGGGAGATCTGTTGTTTGAAGAGGTGCATAGGAAGTCTAATACAAAAACCTCCACATTGGAAAATGGTGGCTAGAGGTCAATACGTAGAAAAAGGGGAGAATTCGAGAGGAACATCTAGATCTAAGTCAAAAGGTAGAATGGGTAAGGGAAAATATTGGTTTTGCAATAAATCTGGGCATCTCAAGAAAGATTGTTGGAAGAGGAAAGAAGAGAATGATGAATCCAAAAAGGAAGCAAATCCGGCTGAGTCAAGTTCAGGTATGGTAGATGAGGTATTATCTATTTGTAATTTTTCACAACGTGATGAGGATTGGTTATTAGATTTTGGTGCTTCAAATCATATGTGTCCACATAGGAATTGGTTTTCTACTTACCAAGCTATTGATGGCGATGTTGTTCTTGTGGGAAACAATGTTTCATGTAAGACTATTGGTATTGGGAGCATTAAGATTAAAATGTTTGATGGTGTTGTAAAAACATTAACAGAGGTAAGACATGTACCAGAACTTAAAAGGAATTTAATTTCTTTAGGAGTTTTAGATTCTGGTGGTTATAAATTTTCTTGCCAAGGTGGAGTGTTGAAAGTGTCCAAAGGAATTTTGGTGGTCATGAAGGCTACAAAAGTTGGAAACCTTTACAGGCTAAATGGGAATACTGAGATAAATGAAGCAGCGGTGGTCTCTAAGGAAACAGATGATTCTACTCGTTTATGGCATCAACGATTGGGTCATATGAGCGAGAAAGGGTTAAAGGTACTGGTGAACCGTAAGTTACTTCCAAATTTAAAGTCTTTGAATTTGAATTTTTGCAAGCATTGTGTCTTTGGAAAGCAGTGTAGATAGAAGTTTAAATCAGGTAGTCATACAAGTAAGGGTGTTCTAGACTATATTCATTCAGATGTTTGGGGACCATCTCCTATAGTTTCTTTTGGAGGAGCCTCATATTTTTTGACATTTATAGATGATTACTCTAGAAAGGTGTGGCTCTATATTCTTAAGAGTAAAGCTGATGTGTTTGGTGTATTCAAGCAGTTTAGAGCTTTGGTTGAAAAGATTACTGGTAGATCAATCAAATGTTTAAGAATAGATAATGGAGGCGAGTTCACATCATTGGATTTTGAAAATTATTGTAAGGAAGCTGGGATCGAAAGGTATAAAACCACAGTTTACACTCCTCAGCAAAATGGTGTTGCTGAATGCATGAACAAGACTATTCTAGAGAGAGCAAGGAGCATGCTTAGTAATGCCAAGTTGGAGCAAGAGTTGTGGGCAGAAGCAATTAATATAGCATGCTATCTGATAAATCGATCACCATCAGTTGTAATAGATTGTAAGATTCCTGAAGAGGTATGGACAGGTCATTCATGTAATTATTCAAATCTGAAAATTTTTGGTTGTGATGCATATGCTCTTATTTCGAAGGATCGGCGTTCTAAATTAGACCCCAAATCTAAGAAACACATTTTTGTTGGTTATGGTGATGGAATTAAGGGATATAGATTGTGGGATCCTAGTACCCAAAACATCATCATTAGAAGAGATGTAGTGTTTGATGAATCTTCTCTAATAAAATCAGACGTTGTAGAAGTTGATTTGGAGCAGGAACAAGAACCTCAATATCAACAAGTTTAGTTGGAAACTCAACCATCTACAAAAGATAGGGAGCAAGAAGAAGCTTTTGAAGATGAAGATGTGGATGTGAATGTAGGAAACATACATGAAAATGTGGAAATACCACAACCATTTCTAAGGAGATCTACACGAGTCAGAAATCCTTCTAAAAGGTATAATGATTTTGTTTCATCAGTTGCTTTGATTTCTAATGATGGGGAACCAAGTTGTTATCAGGAAGCAATGGATGGCACTAAAAATGCTAAATGGAAAATAGCAATGAAAGAAGAAATCAATTCCTTGGAGAAGAATAAAACATGGGACTTGGTAGAACTTCCAAAGGGTAGGAAAGTTGTTGGTTGCAAATGGGTCTACAAACTGAAGAAGGGTGTTGATGATAAAATTGAAAGGTACAAGGCAAGACTAGTAGCAAAAGGATATTCTCAAAAGGAAGGTATTGACTTTCATGAGATTTTTTCACTAGTTGTTAAGCTTGTTTCTATTCGGGTTGTTTTAGCATTAGTTGCATTACTTGATCTTGAGTTGGAACAACTAGATGTTAAAACAACATTTTTACATGGAGATTTGCATGCAGAGATATATATGGAACAACCAGAAGGGTTTGTTCAAGATCGCAACAAGAAATTTGTTTGCAAACTCAAGAAGTCATTGTATGGCCTGAAGCAGTCACCCAGGCAATGGTACAATAAGTTTGATTCCTTCATGGTGAGCCAAAACTTCACAAGGAGTGAGTATGACCATTGTGCTTACTTTAAAATTTTGGAAAATGGTTTATTCATTATCTTGGTGTTATATGTTGATGATATGCTTGTAGCAAGCAAAAGCATGGTTGAAATTAATAAGTTGAAGGCTCAGTTGGCTAGGAAATTTGATATGAAGGATCTAGGAGCAGCAAAACAAATTTTGGGCATTGAAATACATAGAGACAGGGAACATGGTAAGCTTTGGTTATCACAAAAGAAATATGTGGAGAAAATCCTCATAAGATTCGGTATGCAAAATGTGAAACCAGTAAATATCCCTTTAGCTTCCCATTTTAAGCTTTCTTCAAGTTTATGTCCTAGTAATAATGAAGAAAAGGATTATATGTCTCATGTACCATATGCTAATGTAGTAGGAAGTTTAATGTATGCGATGGTAACGAGACCAGATATTTCACATGCAGTTGGTGTTGTCAGTAGATACATGGCAAATCCAGGAAAAGAGCATTGGGCAGCAGTGAAATGGGTGCTTCGGTATCTTAGAGGCACAAGTGATTATCGTATCACCTATAATGGTTGTAGTGATTCAGTATGTGGTTATGTTGATTCAAATTTTGCAGGTGATTTGGACAAAAGGAGATCCACTTCGGGTTATGTCTTTACTCTTGCAGGTGGAGCTATTTGTTGGATGTCAAAGCTTCAAGAAATAGTTGCTTTATCCACAACTGAGGCAGAGTATATGGCTGTCTCACATGCATGTAAAGAGGCAATTTGGTTGAAGGGTCTTTTGGGTGAGCTTGGAAAAGTGCAGGACAAAGTGATTATATTTTGTGATAGTCAAAGTGCTATCCATTTGGCCAAAAATCCAGCTTATCACAAAAGGACCAAGCATATTGAAATTAAGTACCATTTTGTAAGACAAGTTATTGATGGAGGTGGAGTAACCCTTGAAAAGGTTCATACATCTAAAAATTGTGCAGATATGTTTACTAAACCAGCACTGGTAGAGAAGTTGAAATGGAGTGTTGCTTCTCTTGGTTTGCAAAAGGGGTGATGCATGGGTTTGGGCAAGTATTAAGTAAATTGTTGTCGAGATGGAGATTGTTGGATTGTGACAACAAGAAAAAAGATTGTGAAAACAATCACAACAAGAAAAACAAGATTGTTAAAACAATAAAACAATCTTTCTCTTATTTTAGAAAAAGAACAGTTTTTTTGTTTCGGAAGGAAGATTTCAATTTTCCTTGAAGGAATAAATCTGATTTTATTCTATGTTTAGAGATTGTTGTTATCCTCAAGAGATTATAAATATTTGTTCTCTTGAAGGAATAAATATACAATATTGTAAGAGCAATATTGTTGCAGTCGTGAATTGTTTTTCCTCTGAGCAATAAGATTACCAATACTTGCCTCGTGGATGTTTCCTTGGTAAATTGTCAAGGTTTTACCACGTAAATCTATGTGCTTTAATTTGTTTTGTTATTCTTCTTTATTTTTCTCATTACTTCTTTGCATCTAATTTGTGCTGTAAATTTAATAACTCTGGGTTAATGCTTTCGCAAATATAACATATCAAACCAATACAACTCAATATATTATACGAATAAAATGGATTTTTGTATCTGTACTCTATGCTTCAATTTTAACAGAGTTCCAGTAGAAAGTATACTGAATGAGTTCATTTCTTCGCTTATTTTTAGATCTACTTAACATTTATTGTGAATAGATTGAAGCAGCAATTATAGAGAGGTGGATTTTGATGCGTCTCATTCTTTTATTTTTATTTATTTCTTTCGTGTTATTTCTCCTGCAAACTCTGTCCATTTTTATCATCAGCATCATTGACCTCACGACACAATTTGTGTAGGATCTCACTTGCCATGATTTTAGTAATTGTTTCTTTTTGTTGTGTTTTATTTCTCTCTAAAACAGTTCTTTTGTTATTTGGAAAATGGAGGCATTGGTTCGGTTGGTTCTTTCATTTTTTTTTAAATGTGACAGTGTATAATATAACTGTTTTGTTGTCAGCCTGAATTTAAACTTTAATTGTCAATTCATCTTTGCCTGGAAGTTCTTGATCTTTAATTACCCAAAGTGACAGTGTATAATATAATTGTTTTGTTGGTAGCTTGAATTTAAACTTTAATTGTCAATTCATCTTTGCCTGGAAGTTCTTGATCTTTAATTACCCAAATCACTAATATTATGAGTTTTTTCTATAATCAAAATCTTTTTTTTAAAATATGTATATTTATATATATAAAAGAGGCATTTTTAATTAGCATTAACCCAATTCTTATTTTAATATTCTTTGAAAATAAAAACCAGAGAGTAATATATAAGAAAGAATAATCTTTTTTGACATCACTTATGTGCAGCCAAGGAAAATGCTATGAAATTAAGTCAAACTTAATGTAAATAATAATAATAATAATAAAAAGAAAACCAAACTTTTATTATGTCTTCCCTCTTCCACACAAAGACAAGAGAAGTAAAATGAAAAAAAAAACAAAATAGAAATATTCATGTTAAATAGTTTTATTTTCCTCCTTTCCTCACGTGGAGTTACAGAATGGCCCATATTTACTTTATTTTATTTTATTAGATAAGAGATGGTAGTATTAAAAAAAAAATACATTAGAAGTTGTATAAAAATAATAAAATGAATTTCTTAGAGAATCCAAATAATTTGAAAAGTTTAAATAATTAATTATATTTCTTAATTTAAAGATACAAAAAATTATTTATATGGTGAAAAATAATATTTATAAGTTTTAAGAATATATATATGGAATATTATATATTGGAAATAATAAAATTATAAATAAGAAAATAATTAAACAAATATTATGTTGGGTTTATGGATTAGTTTAGTAAATAAAATAATTCAATATTTTGAAGAAAAAGATAGATAGGACAAAATTTTGGAAGGTAATTATATTTTTCTTGATTTAAAGATATGAAAAATATTTATATTGTAAAAAAAATAATTTGTATGTGAATCAAATCTTTATTATTTTCATGGAATAATAAGTATTTTCCCTCTGATGTTAGATCATATTCTATTTATTTATTTATTTATTAATTATCTTCATTTGATAATAGATCATATTCTATTTATTTATTTATTCATAAAATATGATCTAACGTCGATGAAAATTACTTGCACAATCAAATTAAAAAATTCCAAACTAACATTTGTATACTTTTATACAACCTCTCTGAAGTTTTGAAGGACTTGCAGGCTGCAGAGCTCAACTCCTTTAGGTTAAGGAAAGTCTGCCCATAAAAGAAAAGTTTCCAAATTATTTTGTACGTACATTGTTAGTTCTCCAAATTAATTGGTTTTAACAATGTTATCAAGTTATAGAGCATGTCTAAAATTTTAAAGCATTAATGGCTGCCAAGAAATTTTTAGTGACTACAGGAATTTTACGATTGCCCTGCAGATTGTGTGAAACTATCAATACTTATTTCAATAATTTTTAAATAATAGTTATATATAACTTTGTTCATAAAAAAATATCAATCACTTGCCTCTCCTTATCTACACCTTGCATTTTCTTATCTACACCATGCTACATGTGGTTTACATCTAACTTATAAATTATATTTATCACATAGGATGGTGTGCATGAACTTCAAGCTCTTTTAGGAATGCACTCCAAAATCCCTAAAATGAATGTGCATCTTACATGTTTTAGAATTTGAGCTCTTTTAGTGTATGCTATTGATTATCTCATTCAAAATGCCACCACAAACATCAAATTTGATTCACAATAAATTAACTTCCATTTCAATTAAAGTGAAGGATACAATAAGACCATAAAAATAACAATTAAAAAAAAGAAAAGAAAATTTGAATAGAAAAGAAATGGATAGAAAGCAATCTCCTCTCACCTAGGGTGAGGCAAACAATGTTGTTCAAAGTTAAGGCTAAAGTTCAATTTGGGTTAGGGTTATGGTCCATAATTAGGGTTAGGGTTCAAATAGACTTAAGATGGTTCAATTACAGTTAAGGTTAGGGTTGGGGTTACGGTGGAGCAAACATTTAAAGATTAATTAGAGTTAGGGTTAGGATTTGGGTTAGGGTTATGGTAAGTGATATAATAAGGATTATGATTGGGTTAGCATTACGATTAGTGTTAGGAATATGGTTAGAGATAGGGTCAAGATTAGGGTTAGGGTTAGGGTTAGAGATAGAGATAGAATTAGGATTAGGGTTGGGGTTTCAATAAGGGTTAGGGTTAGGGTTAGAGATAGGATTAAG
>CM021105.1:51134746-51331308 GCA_007115665.2 Sequoiadendron giganteum | reverse complement strand
CTAGAGGGTCAATGAGACTAACTTTAGCCTTCAGCCTCAACCAAAAATTATTTTCACTTCCCTTCCATTCCATATTGAGTCCACCTTTTTTGTCCTCATGGTTTTCAATCATGTTAAAATCTCCTTCCACAATCCATGGGACATCAGGTAGATTGAGTAGCCATTTCCATAGCTCGATCCTTTCATTGTAATCATTTGAGGCACATATCAAGAAAACACTTAATTTGGAGTTCCCCCTTTCCAATGTAGCCCATACTGCTCGATTACAGGGGGAGACATCGGAATTGGTTAGGTGCTTGGACCATTTGGAAGCCATTAGGATGGAAATTCCTCCTTTTCCTTTATCATGCTTGGAGGCAATGTATGAGGATTTATTCCAGATAAATTTCATATTGGTTTCAAGACTAAACCCCACAACTTTGACTTCTTGGAGGAGAACGAAATCCTTACATTTTTCCATATTAAGAAATTTGTGCACTATGTATTTCATGTTTGGGGACTCTAAACCCCTCACATTCCAAGAATTGTAGTTAAACATCATTGGTAACCATATCAGCAAATGATTCTTTACTATTCTTACAAAGATCAAAATATGTGGGACCATTGGTGTCACCTTCCACCCTTTTGGAGGCAGGAGATGGGAGAACGGTGCTTGTCTTTTTCCTTTTCCCCTTGGCAATGCTTATGCTGCCTCTGATTCAAGGGAAATAGAGCCTTTTTTTTGGCACGTTAGGGGGTTGGGGGGCAGAATCCAAGCTGCTACCATTGGTTACATCATGTTCAAGTTCTTTACCAATAATAATGTGCTCTGGAGCTTTTGGGAATTCCTCAGTTTTACACATGCTAATCCTAGGATCGCCATCCTTTCTGGGGGTCACTTTACTAACAATGACCTCCTCAATACCAGAGCACCTAATAGGGCCAGTAGGTTCCAATGAAGACTTAAAAACTTTGTTAAGCCACTCTTCATTCTTGGTCTTTTCAACTGACCACCTACTGATCATTTCAATTAGGGAGTCTAAGATTTCCTTTAGAGGTTGAGTGATGTTATTACCACACACCGGGTTGGTATGCAACTCACAATCTTTCTTTTCATTATTTATGTTTTTATTAACAATTATTTGTTTTGTGGTCTTATTATTTTCATTTATTAATTGTTTCTTACTGGGGTGAAAATTATCTTGGTAGTCGGCCAAACTAGTACGAGTCCTCAAAACATTGGTCACCATTGGGTTCACAACGTGGGAATGGTTGAGGATCCCTTCTAGATCATTGTCATTGGCCAGGGTGTTGGAATCCATGTGAGAACCAATATCCTAGGGTCTCCTATCACTCAGGTCCCTGCCTTCAAATTTAGAAATTAAAATTTTCACCAAAGAATATTTACTTTTACATTCCTCTAATTCTACAACAACATGCAGCAAGTCATTGGAATTACCAGTGGAATTTTCCACATTGTAGTATAATTTACTTTCTTCTTATTTATCTTTTCTCTCTTCAAGGTTTTTATTTTTGTTTAAATTTTTTTGTTCAATCTTTTTTCTTAACTCAACCATCACAATATGTTAAAAATTTATTTTAGGCTGCACTGAAGAGGCAACCAAATTAGAAGTCGCACCGACTAGAGCACTAGAGAGGGGTTCAAAAGGGTTGGGTGATCAGACCATGGGGTGGGCGATATTAGGTGGGGAAGGAAGAATTTGGGGGCCTCATGGGGTAGAGGGAGAGGTAATAGATGGGGGGACCAAACAAGAGGGGGCATGGGAAGAGTTTCTAGCCAACAAAATGGCATCAAAGGTGATCCAGGTGGATCTTTAGGACCTGAAATTGAAGTGTTCCAGTTTCTCTCAGAAGTAGTGCCATTGCGTAGAGCACAGAATTCTAAATCCGGCGCAACTTGAACGAGCGAAAAAGGAGTCCGTTTGCTCAAGTTACGCGCAGTCAAAGTTCGGTCAAAGGTTGGTCAACTCAGCTATCAGGGACGAGAAAAAAGGTGGAAAATTCATCATCACCAAATTGGTCGAAGTTGACGTCATCACGAAGAGCTCGTCGTCACGATTCCAATGGTGTTCGTTTTGTGCAAATCGGACGTCGTGTGCGCAAGTTAGAGCCAGTCAAAGTTTCCGGTTGGCCGAGGTACAAGTGGTATGGTTGCTGACGTCAGCATGACATCATCCTGCTGACTTGGCAGTGGGGTCATCATATGGATGATGACGTGGACCAATGGGGGATTGACACATGGCAGTCTGTACGATCCGTACACATGACGTGGCGTGGTGACATGTCTGATGACGTCAACAAAGTCTGCGAATTGGGCGATGACACGTGTCCTAATGACGGGGCAGTTGGCTGTGTTTGTCTGGCGAATCCCTGGTTGACACATGGCTTGTCGGTGGTCGGCAATTACGTCGATTTGTTTTAACAAAATTTATGTGGGGCTCGACCCCATGACCTCCCCGGAAATAGCGGACAGAGGAACCGTTGCACCGTCAGCCGATGCCTTTACCAAATATAGGTGGCCGTTTGTTTTGTTGTTAATGTTGTTTTAAACGGTTAAAAAAACAGAACCGACGGTCGGGAGTTGAACCCGGAACCGCCGGGCTCCCAAAAGCTTTTGTTACCATTGAGCTGCGAAACTCTTTCAAGTATATAAGGGGCTCGGTTTTATTTTGTTAATTGTGAGGCCCGAATGCCTAAAGCAAAGTAACCAACTAATGGTTATTTGTTTTAAATCAAAACAAACCCCTCAACTAAAAGCCCAAAAATAAATTGAACGAAGGGCTCCAAATTAATTTGAAAGATTAAGGGGTTGTTTATTTGATTTATATGTAAATATGGAGGATTTTATAACTTTATGGTTATTCCCCATATCGGGTAAACTTCAAGTATAAAAGGGAGGAGTCTTGGAGTGTTTTTGATCAGCCATTAGTTGATCAGCCATTAGTGGAAGATCCATTAGTTGATCATCACTTCCTAAGTTGATCCATTAGTTGATCATTCTCCATTGTATCCCTTTCTCTTGGTCTTTGAGAGGCTTTTGTGAGAGAATTTTTAGAGGGAATTAGGAGAATATTTGAGTTATGATGTATTGTTGTTCGAAGTCTTGTAGTAGATCATATTAGGCAAAGTTAGTTTTCTTCCTCTTTGTTAGTCATCCCTAGCCTTGAGAGCTTTTGAGAGGGGTGTGAGTGAGAGACTTTTTATATGACTTTGTGGAAAGGCTACAAGATATTGTAAAGCAGTGTTACAAGAGGCTCGTGGAGATTGTACTGCGTTTCAGAACATTTCAATACATTGGTCACTCGATTGAGCTCGACCCGGAGACGTAGTCACGTTGTGGCGAACTCCGTAATCAATTGGTGTCTTCTTGTCTCTCTCTTGATTCTATGTTTTGAATTCCTTCTGATTAATGTTCCTGCTACTTCATTGTTGATGTCTTTATTCCTTTGTTCATAATCACTTAAGCAACATTTTTCATAGATCCCTTCCACTATACGGATCAAAAGGACACAACAAACGACTTAGATACCCCCACACTTGGGGCCCCAAGAACAAAATTTCCATCACCATCAAGATGCTTATCATCAAGGTTTCTGGCATCAAGCTCTTTTTTGGAATTGGCCCAAATGATGGGACAATCTTTCCTAATATGGCCCTCCCTCCTACATAGAAAGCATGCATTGAGCCCTCCCAGAATTTCAATAGGGCATAATTGGATTGAGCCATTGATTTTGATGCCCATATTTACAGGGACTTCAACCCTAGGGTTAAGAGATACCAACAATTAGCTGTTCAAATTGGGTAGAGAGACCCTGGGATTATTGATTCTTAAGACCTTGCCGAAGGGAGACAAGACTTGGGGAAGAGAGGCCTAGAGATCCAAAGGAACCCATTTGATAAGGATCCACTTAGGACACGATAGTGCTAGAATCTCATTGTAGTTAGCCCCGTGGGTCCAGGCGAGGGCCCTAAAGATGCTCTTCCCAATGCTCCAATAGGGATTTTTTAGTATTTTCTCTTGCATCTCATGATTTTTGACAAAAATTAAGAATAAGCCATGTTGTATCATTCTATAGAAGAAAATATGGACATTTATTTTTCTACTAGACATTATTTAACCAATTGTCTAAGAATTTTCTAGCAGGCACATTCGAGGAATCAACAGTGGCAAAAAAAATAGCCACATCAACGAGTCTATTTCTTTCAACATAGATAGCCTTCACCATTTCTTGGCTGGGAGAAATAAAGATAGTGTCATCATGATCGGAGGGGCACTTACTTGCCACTCCCCATCACCTACCGAATCATCCTCTCTATTGCTAGGTAGAATGCAGAAATGTGTCTCCATGGAGTAGGGAATGGGGTCATCTTCCACGGCCTCATGAAAAGACTTACTTTGCCACTTATTGTTTTTCGCTCCCTGTGATACATTTTCAAAGGGGGTGGGGGGGTTTGTACCCCCTCCATTAAGAGGGTCATGCTCAGGCCAACAAATATTAACCAGCACAACACAATGCAAACTTACAATGAAGGAAACATAGACACAGACAAGGGGAATGACAAGAAATGATGAAGATACGTTTAATGGTGCATAGAGTGAAACCTACCTTTGTGGGAGGGCAATGCCTCCCCCATCGTTGCTGGGTGAAAAAACCCTAGCACCACCACTATTTGCCTTCGAGAAACACTTCAAGGCCTTCCTCCTTGAATTTCTGTTTCGTAATCTTGCACTCAATTTCTGGAATTTTTATTGACCTATGATTGATCTTACATCTATTGAAATTTCAACCTCCTTTATTGTATATTTTTAAATTGTGCCCATGTTTTATCTCTACTCCGAATCCTACCACATTATGAAGGTTAGGTGCTATTAGAGAAATTGTTGATGACACATGTCAGTTGATTTTTTATTTCTTAAATAGTTGTGAATTTAATATAAAGTCTTTAAATAGTCTTGATTTTTACACTATAATCCCCTTGTCCCTTAAATAGCCCTAAATATAATAAATTCCTTACAATCTAATTTTTACTTGCTTAAAAAGACATAAATTGAAAGAAAAATTCACCTCATTTCTCAAATAGCTTCGACGGTTTAAGAAGCTCCAAAGTTTTGCACTACAAACCCCTCATTCCTTAAACAAACCAAATTGAACATCAAAACCACCTCATTCCTTAAACAAACCAAATTGAACATCAAATCTCACTCATTCCTTGATCACGCCTAAATTCTAAAACCCTTTGTCAAGGGAATGACTTGCTTATGTAGCCCTCGAATCGGTGCATTGCCACACATTCTAAGATTTCGCCACCAATAATCACTTATATTCTAAGATTTCACCACCAATAATCACTTAATTTGTGCAAAATAATTTCATTCGAATAATTTTTTGCATATATTATTTATGTTAGATATAACTATAAGTATGTAATTACAAATACATATAATATTAATATTATAATTATATATTTGAGTAATAACATACTTGTATTTATATATAACATAATAGTATATGTATATTGTAGTCATATATTATTGCTAATTATATGATAAATTACTATTATAGATATTATCACCGGTATTTTTTTATTTATTTTTATAATTTATAAATAATTAATAAGTGTATATGATAATATATATAATAAAGTAAGTATAATATATATATATAAAAAATTAAATTAAATTATAATGTAATGTAGTATTGTTTTTTATTAGATAAGAAAGGATTTTGAAAGTACCTTGATCCCTTTTACATCA
The DNA here is from genome assembly GCA_007115665.2 of Sequoiadendron giganteum. Lineage (NCBI taxonomy): Eukaryota > Viridiplantae > Streptophyta > Pinopsida > Cupressales > Cupressaceae > Sequoiadendron > Sequoiadendron giganteum. The sequence goes on along the minus strand of CM021105.1, from coordinate 51,325,553 downwards.
AGAAAAAATTAGCAATAAAGCTAGCAGGACGAGAAACATCCACCAGACGAGACAACCCAAAAGGCATAGCCAAAAGATAACCAAAAAACAGAGCGAAACACAACAAGGGATACCACCCCACCAAAAACTAAGTCAAGGGGGTTTAAAGAATTGTTCCAGTGTTTTTTGCTTAATCATAATATAGGGATTAATCTCCACCAATCTTTTCAACTTTTTGTTACAAGGAGAGGAAACAAGACCACCACTAGAAATAACCAAGCCCAAAGGAACAACACAGGGGGCCAACTTAGAGGTATCATCAACAACATCATTCTAAAGCTCGTGGCATATAGTGGAGTCTTCCACAACATTTGTCACCTTTTATTTTTTCTTCCAAATAGTGTGTCATTTTTTCTTCTTCAAGCAATTAAAAGAGGCATGACCCACTTTACCACAAGAAAGACAAATAATTGCAGAGTCTTCATAATCAATCTATTGCACCCACTTACCAAATATAGAAGATAAAGTAATCTTGGTGGGAAGAATACAATTATTTTCCACTAACACACAAAATCTAGCAGCCAACAGACGCTTCATAGATTTGGTGACCTTATCCATAGTACAATATTGACCAAAGGAATTAGCAATACACATGAAAATTTGTTCAGACCAAAACTCAAAAGGCAGCCCTGGAAAACAAACCCAAATAGGAAACTCAAAAGTATCAGTCATTGGGTTGAAATCAGGGGACCACATTTGGAGACACAGTCCATTCGAGCCAAGAAACTAGGAGCCCTCACAAAGGACCCTAGAACAATCTTCAACACAAGGACAAGAAAATAGAAAGAAGGTATTACACAACATAGTAACCTCAACTCTAATCTTCCAAACCCTAAGAGCCCAACTTCTAATAGCGTGGAAGTTAGGATGATTACCAAAAAATCTCCTAGCCAACGAGGTCTTGAGCCAATTCAAAGACTCAGTTGTAACATTACAGTCAATGTCTAACAACTTGTTAGATAAATCACTTACCTCCTTAGCGCAAAACTCCTCTGAGGCGGAAGTAGAAGCAGTCTTGCACAGACTCTCAATCTCACAATCCAACCCATCAGAGGGAGGCTCATAAATCGAAGGGTTCAAGGGGGAACTAGCAAGAGCACTAGGAAGGAGAAAAATCATCCTCCACTCCATATAAACTCTCCAACAAACAATCATGAGGAATAAGAGCATTTTGAGTAAGGAAACCCTTACACAACCCAGAAAAAGGAGAGTGAGACACCTACACATTCTTCCCAGCCTCCTCACACTCCCTCATCTTCCTACGAGCCTCAAAGAGAATATCAAGAAGGGACTCTTCTTCCCCATCAAGCAAATCATCCTCAGAATGAAAATCCAAGCCAAACCCATCACAAGAAAAAGGTGCAAAAATATCTTCAAGGGTGTGCATATCCTCGTCTAAAACATCACCATAATCTATCTCCCAGCTTTCATGAGGTTGGAACCCCACCTCTTCAACTTCCGCATTAGAGCCAATAAAGCTAGCAACCAAGCCCTTAATACTGAAAGAAAAGGCACCCATATCAATAGAAGCATCATCCTTCAAAGCAACAGGAACATCATCAACAATTATGTCCTCTTCTTCATCTGCAACACAAGCAACAAAAGAGTTTTGTCCCTGTTGCAGACAACGCTTCCTTGTACTGTCTTTTCCCTTGCACATCCTCGTAGCTCCTTTGTTCCTCGAACTGGCTAAATTTTCTTTGAAACGGGCCTCCAGAATAATTTTGAGAAGAGATTCATCCTCCTCCATGTAGGGGGAAAAATCGGAGCAACCAACAATCTACTTCTCAGAAACCAAAATGGAAGCTCCTTTCGACCCAACACCATTTGCAGCCACTAGAATGGCGGTAGAGAACCTTGCACGACTGCCACATTTCTCTTCATCTTCACCTTTGTTGCACTCTCCCTCATCTTCGTTGGACTCCCCTGCATAGGAGTCGCCGCCACTGCCAACACCTCCTAGGGTTTTCGCCGTCCTCGCCTTCCTCTTCACTATCCCTTATTAATGTAGTATTGTTGAAACACAATTAGATTTTAATTGTGGCATTGAAGGCTAGGGTGATCCCACAATACTGATTTACAATTTTTGGGCAAATTGGACACTAAACTGATTTTTTTTAACTAAATCTTCACTTTCGGGCTCCTATAGTGGCTAAATCATGAGGAATTTGAAGATGATGCAAACTAGTGATTTGTGAATTTTTGTCTATAGATTCTAAATATATTTTTTTCATAATTTTTGGAATTAGATTGCACTCTTTTTTTCACCATATACAACATAACGTTTTTTGTATGAAGGATAAAATTCCAATTTTTTCAAATTTAGATTTGTAACTATGATATCTAACCAATTCATTTCATTGAACATTGTGGTTTATTAAAAAAAATTCCTTAATCAAGTTTCGAAGTCAAATCAACTACAATTCAAAGATAGGCGGATTGTATACAACATAACTTTTTCTGTATGTATCAAAATTCTTTTTTTTTTTAAACATGGATCAAGGACATCAATAATACCTAGCCTGAACATATTTTTCAAAATTTTATTTTGACAATCTACTATTTTTTCACATGTGCAAAACAAAGAGCTTGATTTTTGGTGAAAAACCTACATTCACAAGAAATAAACAATAAATATAATAATAAAATTTAATTTAATTAAAATTATACTTTTTTGGAAGTTTATAATAAGGACTACATACTTACAAAAAATAAATTTTAAATGAACTCATTTGATCCCCCAAAAGGTAAATCAATTATGGTTTTTTATCAGCATTTTGATAGTGTAAAAGAGACTTCGTTATAGGTATGGTTTAAAACTAGTGAGGTTCTATCCAAGGAGACTTGGTCTAAGCTGGTTTGATCAAACCCTCTTCAATTGAAATCCTTTAAATGGAGCTTTTCAAGGCTTAAATCATTATGTTTTCTAAAAATATGTTATTTCAGCAAAAATCAGGATCTCATAGAAAGTGTAAACCATTATTGTGGCAACACCTGCTATAGTAAATTTGTAGTTGATTTAATAATTAAATAGTAAAAGTTACAACAAGAATGATTAGATTTAAATGAAAATTAAATGTAATAAATATTTTTTTGGTTTAAAAAACACATAAAAATCTATAAAGTTTAAATATAATAAAATTAACAATAATAAAATTATTTATGTACCTATATGTTATTTTATAGTACATAGATTAAAAAAAATAGTTAGTATATATAATAAAGTAAACATAATATATAAATATGTATATTATTTCAGAATATATAAACAATAATATATAGTAGTGAAAAATGTTTTTTTTAAATATTTTAATATAGAATAGTATATTATGTGCTAATATGTAGCAATTTAAAATATATTATATAAGTATATATTTTAATCAATTACAAGACATATATACAATTATTAATATTTTATTTATTTTAAGTATAAATATAATTGTATTATAAGTAATTGTTTAAATATAAATTTATTATTAATAAATTATTTTACTATAGCAAGGAGTCCTCATTTAAAACATGTGCAACCGAGAAAAGGGAGAGTGAGACACCTCCACATTCTTCCCAACCTCCTCACACCCCCACGACTTCCTATGAGCCTCAAAGAGAATATCAAGAAGGGAATTCTCTTCCCCATCAAGTAGATCATCCTCAGAACAAAAATCCAAGCCAAACCCATCACAGGAGGGTGATCTCGCAATAGTGGTTTACAATTTAGGGCCAAACTGGACACTGCAATTATTATTTTTAACTAAATCTTTATATTCGGGCACCTATAGTGGCTAAACCGTGAGGAATTTGAAGATGATGAAAACTAGAGTCTCATCACATTTTGTCTATAGATTCTAAAAAAAAAAAATTCAAAATTTTTGGAATTAGATTGCACTTTTTTTCCATCTCCCATAAAAACTAGTTTTTTTCATAAAACAACATTTTTAAAAAGTGACGCTCACCATATACAACATAAATTTTTTTGTATGAAGGATAAACTTCTAATTTTATCTAATTTAGATTTGTAACTACGATATCTAGCACTTTCATTTTGTCTCATAGTTTTTTATTGATTTTTTTTCCTTAATCAAGTTTCAATGTCAAACCAATTGCAATTCAGACATAGGAGTACTATATACAACATAACTTTTTCTGTATGTATCGAAATTCAATTTTTATTTTTTTAATGGATTAAGGACATCAATACCCAGCATGGAAATATTTTTTAAAATTTTATTTTGATAATTTTCTATTTTTCCACATGTGCAAAACAAAGAGCTTGATTTTTGGTGAAAAACCTATGTTTAATAAAACTAAAAAAACACATACATAATAAAACCAAAAAATATTAAAATTATATTCATTGGATAGCTCATTCCGAGGACTACCATATTTTAGTTGGGTCTGTGAAGTCTCCTCCATTTTCATCCTCAACCTAAGCTTCGAAGGGCGAAAATCTAGATTCTTTTTGTGTTAGAGGGTGGGAAGGTGGGAAAAAGGGGGTTCGAGCGAACCTAATGGGTTCACTCGAACCCTTGTTCGGTCAAACCAGGGTTCGATCAAACCCCCTTTCCACAATGGGAAACGTGGGTTCCCACATGCAAAGTGGTTCACTCAAACCCTAGTTCGACCGAACCCCTTTTGGGTTCGTTCGAACATTGAGTTCGCTCAAACCCCTCAAAATGAATTTTTTTTGCATGGGTGAGGTTTTTGGAAGTTTTCCTTCTCACTCGAATTTTAAACCACTTTTATGGGTTCACCTAGGAAAAAGGGGCAAAAATATCTTCAAGGGTGTGCATATCCTCGTCTGAAACATCACTATAATCCATCTCCCAGCTTTCATGAGGTTGGAACCCCATCTCTTCAGCTTCTGCATTAGAGACAACAAAGCTAGCAGTCAAGCCCTTAATACCGAAAGCAGAGCCACCCATATCGATAGAAGCATCATCCTTCAAAGCAACAAGAACATCATCAACTCTGTCCTCTTCTTCATCTATAGCGTGCAAGAAACATAAGAGTGTTCTCCTTGTTGTAGACAACGCTTCCTCGTACTTCCTTTGCCCTGGCACATCCTCGTAGCTCCTCTGTTCCTTGAACTAGCTAAAATTTTTTTGAAATGGGCCTCCAGAAGAATGTTGAGAAGATATTCATCCTCCTCCATGCAGGGGGAAATATCAAAGCAACCAACAATCTCCTTCTCAAAAACCAAAATGGCAGCTCCTTTAGACCCAACACCATTTGCAACCATTGGAAAAACAGTAGAGAGCCCTGCACGGTCGCCACATTTTTCTTCATATTCACCTTCATCGCCCTCTCCCTCATCTTCGTCGAACTCCCTTGCACAGGAGTTGTCGCCACTGCCAACACCTCCTAGGGTTTTTGTTGTTGTTGCCTTCCTCTTCATCGTCCCTTATAAATGTAGTATTGTGAAACACAATTAAATGTTAATTGTGGCATTTAAGGCTATAGTAAATATGTATTTGATTTATTAATTAATTATTAAAAGTTACAACAAGAATGATTAGATATAAATGAAAATTAAATGTAATAAATGTTTATATTTGTTTAAAAAACATATAAAAATATATAGAGTTTAAATATAATAAAATTAACAATAATAATTATATATTAATGTACCTATATGTTATTTTATAGTAAATAAATTAAAAATAAAAAATAGTTAGTATATATAATAAAGTAAACATTATATATATATATATATATATATATATATATATATATATATATATTATTTTAGAATATATAGTAGTAAAAAATATTTTTTAAATATATTTTAATATAGAATAGTATATTATGTGCTAATATATAACAATATAAAATATAGTATATAAGTATATATTTAAACAATTACAAGACATATATAAAATTATTAATAATGAATTTATTTTAAGTATAAATATAATTGTATTATAAGTAATTGTTTAAAAATAAGTTTTTATTAATGAATTGTTTTACTATAGCAACGAGCCCTCATTTAGAAAATATTTGGGTCAAAGAAAAAATATATATTTATTTAGTAAATATTCAGATGAAAATAAAAAATAAACAAATATTTATTAAAGATTATACACGGTTTGGAAAAAAGATTTTTTTTAAAAGATCGTACACATTCTACGCAGCTTCGAAGAATATAAAACGCTTTGCCCAGCTCCCTATCAGATTTTACATGCATTAAAAAATAGAGAAAAATGAAAGATATCAACGATTGAAATCATTACCACCTGATCTCACAATCAAATATGCGGTACTTGACAGACTGTCGCGTCGACAGAACAACTTTCGACAGAGACCACTCGACCCACGTTTGTCGTTCGATGCCAATCAATTTACCGAATATTCCCATCCCCGTCACGATTTTTCAATGCGTCTCCGAGATTTGATTTGAATTGTCCGTTACTTACCGCCGGAAAAAATAATAAGGAAAAAAGCTTAATTTTACTGCAATTATTTGATCCTATTTAGGGAATTTTGCTCTTCTTATCCAAAAATAGTTACTTGCTTCATTTATCGAACAGTCGCAATGAGCTTCTGCTTCACCGGCGCGATCGTCGGGAAAAGTTCTCGGTGACAGCGACTATGACAGAGATCGTCAACTACAAAGTGGCAGACGTGGGACCAACCCAGAGTACATCACGTGAGAGTTAAAGACAACGACCTGACAACTCAGCTTCCAGCAGGTTGCAATAAAATAGTATTGTTTCAGAGTGAAGACGTGACAAGGCATTGACACGTGAGCAGAGGTTTTTATTTTTAACTTAATATAATGTTTTTGAATATTCGCCGCCCATTTTACACGCTTTAATTATATGACTAACCCTTATTGCATTACACTTACAATTGATCATTGTGTGTGTGATTAAGCTTTTTGTTTGTGTTGAGATTTTTGTTGATTATCACATGTGGATATAGGTCTAGGAGTATTTATAGTGATTATTTTTATTTGAATCTTAAAATGTTGTGATGTTATTCTCTTGAGCATTTATATAGACATGGGTAGGTGGTGTGAGGTGAGATTGATAAATGAGAAATGAAGTTAAAAGATACTTGGATGTAGTTGGATTGAAGGCCATAAAATGGTGTGTGATTTTAGTGTAAGGGATATATCGTATCCACAAACATAGGATATCTATGTAAAATTGGAGAATAAAATTTAGTGAAGAAGGTAGTGGGGTATTCCCTAGATTCAAGACATTTACTTAGTGATGTGAAAAAGGAGGGAAAATAATTATTTCTTTACCATCATAGTGAAAATTTGACAATTGCTTTTGGTTTGTTAGATGCACCCCTCGAACAACTATTGTAGTTGTTAAGAACCTTCAATATTTTCTGATTGTCACACTAAAATGAAATTTATTTCCCAAATTGTTGCAAGAGAAATTGTTGTGAGAGATGCAAACTATTTCCATCATTTTAAATAGGCAAAATGTTCTTATGGAGATTATTGGCTATGTTAAATGAAGTGATTTGAAAAAAGGTTTGCATTATAATAATGTGCACCATATCACACCTATACTAACAATGAAGGAACAAGGTTTTATTTTTCAAATTCTAGAAAGAAAAAAATTGGTTTTGGTTTTATTTTAAATATTTGGCAATCTAGACTATGATGTTGGCTTCATAAAATTGGATGCATAGAGTGCATATACATATTTGGGGTATTTATCAATGACTTATTTTATGATAACTTGGAAATTTAATTGAAGTGTTTTCATAAACCTACAAAAGTTGGAGGTGGAGAAAGAGAAAAACAAAAGGTGGGGAACACTTCAAATAACTTGAAAGATGCTTGACTAGCAAGAAATGGGAGAGGAGGGTTCACAATTACCCTTGCCATTTTGTATAGTTCTTTTGTTTGGATTGAGTGTTAGCATGAGACATGACGAATCAGTTTAAGGGGTAATCAAGTGCATAAGACATGGACATGTAATTGATTGACTCACTAACTAGGAGCATCTAATCATACATGATAGTGTCTAAAGGTTGTATGAATTTCTTCCTAGTTACTTGCAACAATTTCAAAATTGATAACCTTGTAAGTAATCACCCCTTTGCCTATTATGGTAGGATATAATGAGTGGACGATCTTTAAATGTTGATAATCTTTCATAACAAAATTGATATAATAACTCTCTTCTACCTTAGTGGTAGCCCCTTGATTCTATTTGACAGTATTTGGACAACCCATTATCATCATTATCGTGTAGAGCTCTAGGATTTTGATTGCAAATATGATTAACCTTAAATATATTGTGGCTTTTGAAGTCCCTATAAATGTGGAATATCATCTCCTTATGTAGGAAATAAGGGTTTAAAGATAGGACAACCCTCCTTGATTGTAAAATTCCTTTGATGTCACCATTTCTTCCATGACGCTAACAATAATAGTTGTATTAATAGTCCTTTGGTAGCTAAGACATGATTATTACCCTAAGTTAATTGTCATAATGGATCATGATAGTTCAATGGCTTGATGAAAATATTAGGGAATATGGCTATTATCTTATTATCAAAATATTGGTGTGATTATTCTAATGATCATAGTTTAGTAGTCTTTCAAGATAATTGTTTATGATTGTATGAAGTAATAATTATGCAAATGTGTCATGTTGCAACGAGTATCTCCTTCCTTGATGATAACCTACTTTAAATGTTTGATTATATTTTGTATTTAAATAGATTCTCCCATCTTTACGATAGTCTTTATGAATAAAATCTTGAGACCTTGATGAAAATGTTTCAATGGTATGGGACTATTTATGGAGAGATTATTGTCTTATGTATGACTAGAGGTGCATGGGAATCATGACCATAATAATTCTCTCATTTATGGTAGTCATTGAGGTAATTATGATCATGATAAATATGTCTAGAGATCATTGCTAGAGCTTTAGGGTAGCAAGTCCCAAGTGCCATGATTAGCATTAGTATTGATGATGGAAATTTCCCCTTAATAAGGCAAGAATTGTAATAGTTACATAATAATTTATATATTTCTTGAATATTACTAGTTACCATGATTATTTTGACTTGAAAAGACCCACATAACATAACATGCAATAATAATGTTTTTATGATTACTTGGACAATCATGATTATCATGAGCATATGAGTAACTATGTCTATTATGATTATGGATATACACAAGGCTTGGGATAATTTATTGTGTAGTTTACACAAGGATAATACATTAAGACTTGTTTAATGGAGTCCCTTAATTGTCTTTCTAAGACCATGATTGTCATCACTCATGTGATTGTCCTCCTCATTTACAATTCTTCAAAACTTCATCTTGATTTCCTCATAGATTTCAATGATACCATATGACTTAGGGTCTTCCTTACAAGGATAGGACTATCCATAGTAGTCTTATGATATTTTCTAACAACCCAACTTTCTTCCTTTCTTGTAATATTTTTCAAGGTGGTTCTATAGCAATCAATGAGAACAAAAGCTACAAGTCTATGTTGTAAGGTACTTCAAAATCATGAATATTACTATGTATTGACATCCTTCATTAATAAGATGAGTACCTTATCATTGAAATAACTTTTAAAGTTATTTTATAATTTAATAGAACCATTAAAATCAAATAGGGGAAATTGTATATTTTATTCATGACAATATTTTGACTTAAGGATAGGCTTATCTTAACAATACTAGATGCATTTTGGGAGTATCTCCTCTATATGTGTGTGGTATGAATTTTTAATTGATGTTAAATTATCACGAAAATCCTCTTACATGATATATGACTATCTAATTGGTGATTACTATCCTATAAGAGTGAAATTTTATATTTTTACATGAAATGATCTTAGTCTTCATACTAGCATTTATGAGTCTCATACCCTTGATGAGATAGTCTTAGTTTTCATGTTTGGCATTCTTACCTAGTTTTATGACATATCTTTCTTCTTTATTAGTAGACTATTAACCTTGCGAGGAATGTTTTTTTATACTTTATAATCATAGAGTTGGTAAGAAAGAGATAACTCACTATCTAGTGTTTGGTAAAAGTACTTGTCAAGGTTATTTTCTATTTTCTACACTTCCTTTATGTGAACTATGCAAGTTGAGTGTTTGGCTTGTGAGCCCACCAATACTATTTGAACTTGGCCATAAATACTATTAGCGCAATATCTTAGAGTACTAACTATGGAATATTAGGATTGTATCTATAGTCCACTATTTTATTTCCAAATGTATGTAGTAACTTCCCAGGGCTAACCACTTATTAGTGCATCACAAGAACCAAAGAAGCGAAAGGTTACCTAAGCTAGGGTTGTATGGGTTAACCTAAGTCCTCTCTCTATCTAAAGGAACATGAAGACCCTAAGTCCATGCAGTTAGGATGTCTATCTAAGGCATGTCATTAGGTTAAAATCTATCCTTGCTTCACCTTTTTCTCTTGAATATATTTTTTCTAAAAATGACAAATCAATTATGTATATAGAGTCTTCAAATTATAACCCCTAAATTTATATACCCCACTGTAACACATAGATCGACATTAACACTTGGTGATGGAATCTAATCCAAGATTTAAATAAAATTTAAAAAGAGGAAGAGATGATTATTTTTTATTCCCAAGATCATGAAATTGTATGAGCATTCAATCTTTAGGTTTTGCAAATATAAAAACCTATTTTTAATTGTCAAGATTGCCTCAGTGAAATACAAGAGGATACATGGATTAGTCATGCAAATAGGTACAAGAAAATAAGATAGATTTTTTTAATGATTTTTTAGTTTGTTTTTGTAAGAGAGGGGGACCAACCACTGCAAGGCCCCAGGTCATGAAAGGCTAAGAGAAATATGGCTACCCTAACTTACCTCAGTTTAAAGGAAGGTTAGGATAGGCGCGATGAAAGTGATGAGAACTGTGGGTCCTTCGATCACTCTACGAACCTGAGAGTTGGAGGGAGACTAGGTGAGTCAATCTTTAGAGTCAACTCTGTGTCTCAGATAGCTCTCTGTTAGAGGAAATAAGCGTGGTTTTGGGATAGCAATGCGAAACGTTGGCATCTCACAGGTATGTTGGCATTTGTATAACCAGAAAAGTAGAGAGATAAGGTTTAAGCTCTAAAAAGGGACTATCAACCCAGTTTAAGAGTTTCGAGAATGACAAAACAAGATTAAGAAGTATGAAACATAGAGATGAATATGATAAAGGAAATAAATTACCATAAGGGTGATGAAGATGATTTTGCACAATGTAATCTTCTCACCAACTTGCTCCAAAATCTCTCCACCTACACATAGAAAAGCAAGAAAATGTTGGGGGGTTGTTTAGGGGTCTGCCTCAGTCAGACCCCCGTTTTGGTGTTTCCACCTCCACGAACAACCAAGTTTGCAACAACGGGAATAATATGATAAAGAAGACAATACAAGAAAAGTATACATAAGACACTACAAAACAGTACGTGCTTACTCAACCAAACGATATAGAAGATAGGAGGAGCTTACCACCTCTTCCCAAAGCACTCAAGGCTAGTGGGAGATAGAATGAGAGGAACTCAAGCCTCTATTGCAATGGTGTTTGTCCCACGCTCACACTATCTAAGTGATGGAGTGGTAGATTGCTGCAATGAAGTGTGAAGTGTTGCTAAAAAGCTTGAAGTGAATGTTTGAAAGTGTGGGGAGAATGTCTAAGCCTGTGAAGAAGATGAAAATGATTAAGGAGTGAAGAATATGAAGGAGGAACGGAGAAAATGGCCATATTCGGGTCAGCCAACTGAAGGGAGGCGTTACACTTCAACTTATAATAGGAAGTGTAACATCTCTACAGGCTCCAGCCGTAGGAATCTACTAGGGACATAAGCGTGTCGTGCGGATGTTTGCGTCACGCGGGAATCCCCGATAGAAACGCCTTCACCAACACTCAAAACAGGCGCCAAGTGTGATGTGAACAACAACTTAAGTGGAATTAAGCCTCCGCCTTAGGTTTTCTAAAGTGCAAGGGGGTAAAGGAGAATTTGCATTAGGGGTGCAAATTCACGCCTATACATTTTTCCTTGCCCCCACTTTAGCGAGCATGAGTACTAATGAGTGCTTCGGTGAATTAGATTAGTAGGAAGTAACAAGGTAAGAGATGTGTACCTAAACTGACGCGGAATCAAAGCACGGTCTAGAAAACTCGAAAGTGCAGGAAAGGACTTCATAGTTCTGTGGAACTATGAAGCTGAAGAATGAAAGCACCTTACAGGCTCATGGTCTTGCAAGGGAGGTTTCCTTCAAGAACGTTCACATGAAGGATACCGAGCAAAGGGGAATTCACAGAGTCAAAGATAGCGACATGTTTACCCACAAATAGAACACGTGAGGAAGCGACCGCGTAGGCCAGTGAATGAATAGTCAAACGAACCATCACTAAGTTGTGAGACTTTCAAAGGGCTCCCTTGGGAACCCTTCAAAAGGAAGGAGGGTCCACAAGGTCCACTCAAGGGATGCATTTTTTGAAAAGTAAAGTCTAGTCAGGCTGCCCCCAAGCTAGACATAAGGGTGTGAAGTAATTCTAGTCGAGCTACCCTCGGGCTAGATATCAGAGATAGAAACAGGTCCAGTCAGGCTACTCCCAAGCTAGATGCAAGAATTTTTTTGAGAGAAAATATTTCGAAGGGGGTCTCTTGGGAACCCTTCAAAAGAAAAGGGCGTCCACTCAAGGGATGTTTTAGTTGAAAGACATATGGAAGAGAAGGGGTCCTTCAGAAGGATGCACATCTCCAAAACAAGTTATCACTACCCCCAACATACAGGGGAGGAGAACCATGCAATATATTTAGATCGTACAAGATAGAGGTAAAACTCGATATCACTTGTCATTTGAAGAAGAGATAGGTGCATCAACAAAAAAATGAGTGATGGCACCTGAATCATGAAGTAGTTGTATTTTATCCTTCAAGGCCTTACATTCACTAGTGGAATGGCCAGACACTCGAAGGTATGCACAAAAAGAATGTTTTCCTTTATCATGTTTGTGAGACTTCTTACATGTAGGAGGAGGAAGCATAATTAAGCGAGCTTTCAGAAGTCACAACAAAATACACTCTTGCTCAGATAGAGGATGAGGAGCAGGAAGCAACCAATTCTCTTATGGAGAAAAGGTTGACTTCTCACAAGAAGGTATGAAGATTGAAGACAAAGGAGGATATCCATAGAGAGCGTTATTTCAGAAAAGGGGGATCACACTCTTCTACAGGATCACCATCAACCTTCTTGATAGGACTACTAATGTTAACCTCCTTAACATAAGTGTGATTATCTTCCTCAGAAGGAGGATCAACAACAAGAACATTACAATTTGCATTTAGCTTACCCCGCGATACAAAAGAGTGACCATCTTTGACATCGAGTTCAAATGATGTTGTCGGAAGATCTAAGTGGATCGGGTCAACTTTATGCTCTTTGGAGAAGGATTCTGTAAAGTCTAGAGAACCCCAATCATCACCAAGTCATGCATTCCTTTGAGAAGAGGTAGACTTAGAATTTCTTGCTTCAGAAGGATCTTCTTTAGGGACATCTACCTCAAGAGTACCCTTTGTAGTAGGTACTGCTGGAGTAAACATCGATGCATTGGAAGACACTGAAGGAATAAGAGTAGGCATAATAGAAACCTGATCGACAACTACCATCTCTCATAAGTGCATAGCCTCAGGGTCAACCTTTATTGTCACTACTTTATTATTACAAATGAACTTAATTGATTTATGCAAGGTAGATGGGACTGCGCCCATAGCATGAATCCATGGTCTACAAAGAAGAAGGTTATAAGGTAACTTCTCTGACATAACATATACAAGGGTAGGTATAGTAACGGGTAAAAGCTACAAAGGTAATATTATTACATACCTAGAGCTTGTCACCTAATATTATCAAACCCACAAATGTCAACAAAATAAGTATTAAGAGAAGATGGGTCAATATTAATATTAGGCAATAGATCAAAGCTACATAAGTTAAGTGTTGAACTAGGGTCAAAAAGAGTACGTCTAATGCTAATCTTATTAATGTTAACCATAATCATTAGAGGGTCTGCTTGCTTCTACACTTCTGGAGGTGGGAGTTCTTGTGGATAGAATGTAATATTCAATGAATCCACATGAATATGAGCTATCAATGCATCAACATCTATTAGCCTAGTGGAAGAAGGCAAGAGAATCTTTTGCAAGGCTTCTTGAAGCATACCTTGATAAATCAGAGTAGACTGAAGCAAGTCCCATAATGAGATCTTAGTTGTAGTACCTTGAAGTTGCTTGACAAGATCGTAATCACCAGGTGCTTTAGTTGTAGGTTCAGGTGCTTGAGGAAGTCTTAGTTGTTTATTCATTCTAGTATCATAGGTTCAGGCTATCGCTCTATAAGAGGGAGCCTTAGAAAGATCAAAAGAATCGCTATCAAATGGAACACCATCAATAGAACAAACCATTTTAGGAGAAGGAATAGCTAGAGTTAGGTAAATGATCAGTCTCTTAGGCCTTTAAGGGACAAGAAAGACACATATTACATTTACGGAATCATCACAACTAGTAGAATAATTACTTGAAGACATATTCTCAACATTGATCCAAATAGGATCAAATGTGGAAGGAGATTCATCATGCACTAATGCATCTTCTCTAGAGGAGAGTGCATTAGGATAGATGAGAAAATCATCATTCACAAATGCAACGTCCCTAGAAGAGAGTGTCTTGGAATGAGTAGCAGATTCATCATTCACAAATGCATCATCTCTAGAAGAGAGTGCATTGGAATGAATAGAAGGTAGAGTAATGTTAAGAAAATTTATGACCTTGCCAAGTAGGGGTAAATAAATTACTAGTTTCCGAAAAAGACTTTCTTCACACCGAGTTCACCAAAAATGTAAGAGAGGGGGACCAACCAATGCAAGGCCTTAGGTCACGAAAGGCCAAGAGCAGTATGGCTTCCCTAACTTAGTTTTAAGGAAGGTTAGGATAGGCGAGATGAAAGTGATGAGAACTATGGGTCCTTCGATCACTCTATGAACCCGAGAGTTGGAGGGAGACTAGGCGAGTCAATCTTTAGAGTCAACTCTTTGTCTCAAATAGCTCTCTATCAGAGGATAGAAACACGGTTCTGGGACAACAGCGCGGCGCGCTAGCGCCCGTACAGCTAGAAAACCAGAGAGACAAGGTTTAAGCTCTAAAAAGGGACTATCAACCCAGCTTAAGAGTTTTGGGAATGACGGAACAAGATTAAGAAGTATGAAACATAGAGACAAATATGATAAAGTAAATAGATTACCACAAGGGTGATGAAGATGATTTCGCACAACAATCTTCTCGCCAGCTTGCTCCAAGATCTCTCCACCTACACATAGAAAAGCAAGAAAATGTTGAGGAGCTATTTAGGGTTCTACCTCAGTCAAACCCCTGTTTTGGTGTTTCCACCTCCACAGACAACCAATTTTACAACGATGGGAATAATATGATAAAGAAGAGAATACAATAATAGTATATAGAAGACACTACTGTTGATGGTTAAAATGACACAAACAACATTAAAACAAAATATTTCTACTCTATTTCTCCTGAAAAAGAAAGACTACATGTAGTGGCCTAACTCCCAAGGTCTTGGTAGTTGGTTCTCAACTGTCTGATGTCACTCAATTGGTTCATGCAACTGTAATATTCAAGGTGCCTGTGCTGGTAACAAAGGATTCAAGCTATGACTCTCTTTGTCAAAGTAGTTCCTGTAAATCAATGGGTTTAAAATAAAAGAAAAAGATAGATCCAGGGGGTAAATCAGTAAGTATGAATTAAATTTATCTAATATCCAGACATATACTTTTAACAATGAATGTTTTCTTAATCGATCACAAAAACCATAGCATGACACAACCCACAGTATAACTGTACCATCGTATACATCTTAGGTGCTTAATTCAATTTCTCTATTTTCCTATCACAAGTATTTCCAAGATTTCAAAACCACACACATTCATTCATCATAAAAACTATAGATCAACAGACTTTAATAACCTTAATTCAATGACAATTTAACAAGATAATCTTTAAACCTGGTTTCTTCTAATGACTTTCATCACATAAGAAACTATCATGCTTCAGCACAATCACTGGCATTCAAGTGGATTATAACTCATTAACCTTATCAAACAACATAATTCAATGCAAACTCCATATTTCGTAAACCTGCAATTCTATTAACTGTAAACAAGATCTGGTACAATGTATCTCTGCAAAATGCTTTATAAAAATTCTATCTCCTAGCACTAGGTAAGCCAATCCAATTCTCAATTAGCCAACCCTTACAATGTAATACCCATCTGGTATTTATAGAATACAAAAAGAAGTTCGCACTTTACTTCTATCTTAGGCTTTCCACCTTTTTAGGAACAATCAACTGTCTTGGAAACTCAGATCAATTTTGATCTTGAGTTCTTACATTATACATTCAGTTTGCTCTAACAATAGAAAATAGAACTAGAAGAAAAGAAGATCATGCATCCTTAAGACTATCAGTGTTGCATGCATGCAACATGCAAGGAAGAAGATCATCATGCATCATGCATGGAAGAAGAACATCATGCATGCAATATTTTATGCATGTGAAGTTGGATCCACTATGAACTCATCATAATTGGTGAAGACTTGTTGTAGCATATCCATATCTGGCCCATCAATCCAGTCATCTTCAAATTTGATGCGATCCAACTCAACTGCAGCAAATTCTTTCATGCTTTTTACCTTGACCAACTCTCTCCCTGCAACTTTTATTTCTTCCTTGACTTCTACAAGCCGATCTATCACTAAGTCTTCTCCATCATCTTTCTCCTGCATGAGTCCTTGGAATCTTTCATTACATTTCTCTCTAACTTGACTCAACGGCATGCCATCTTTAGTCATTACATTCACATCTACTATTATAGCCATAACCGCTTCCAACTCCTCCAACTGCTCAGTTAAATTATTAACTGCTTTCTGAATTTCATCCTTATGTTTGCTCAAAAAGCCAGTCCTAAACTTAAGGATATGAGAAGTCTTTTCTACAAATTCTTTATGATCATCTTCGAGAAGAGTAGTTAGAGGCAATGTATTTATCTTCTCTAACTTTTCACTATACTCTTTGTACTCTTCTTCTAACTTCTCGGATGCCTCAATATATTGATGCATCTCTTTTATTACTCCTTCCACCTCCTTATAGGTTTCAAATCCTTTTTCCAAAACCTCACCTACCTTACGGTTCACTTTGTCTATCCATTTGTCAACCATCTCCGCCTTACCTCTAATCTGCACCAAATCATCAACCTCCTTTTTGCTTAGCAAAGCAGGAGTCTCAATTGCTGCAACCTGTTGTGACCTTGGAGAGGAGAAACTCTTCAAAAATGAATGTAACTGATCTAACTGAGCCTTAAGCTCATCTTTCTTTTGTTTGTCCTTGATCATCCTTGATTTTGTCATTGAAGCCACCACATCAATCAGATTCATTTGTTGATTTCTAGTGGGTCTTCCCAAGTTAACCGTACTCAATTAATAGTCTGTGAGCTACATATCCCCTACCTCCTTTTCAATCATAGGCACGACACATTCAGCAACTATCTCCCCTTTATCTATGAGTCTGGTAGAATGCAAAATTTTAGCCCTCTTCTTAGGCCTTTCCTGTTCAATCTCCTTCATCATGTCCTCCCAATTAAGAGGTTGAGGAGGTGTTCTAGCTCTCTTCTGCAAATCTAATTTCAACCATGTAGGAGCACTAGGAGTCATCATCATGGAAGAGGAAGCAACAACTGTAGAGGATGGCTGAATATCTACCTCAGGTTGAGAATCAACCTTTGCCTTTTCTTGTTGCTCCTGCAACACATGCATCTGCACCAACTTCTCAGCCTCTTCTCTATCTCTTTGTTCCTGCATTTTCCTATCTTCTTCTTCTTTTCTCAATCTTTCCTCTTCCATCTGATCCTTCTCTTTTTCTTTCTCTAAGGCCACTCTTTCTAACCATTCTGCCTCTAAAGCTTTAAGTGTTGCAGCTTCGGCCTCTCCTTTTTGCTTCCTTTTAGTTTCTTCCCTTTCTATCCTTTCTATTTCCAAGGCTATGAGTTTCTCTGCCTTTTCCCTTTCTTTCTCAGCTTGCTGTTTCTTTACTAGCTCTTCAGCCTCTTTTTCTTTCCTTAGAGCTTCAACCTCTTGTTCTTTCTGTCGAGTCTCCTCTGCAAGCTTCAATCTACCAACCAGGGCTTCCTTTTCCCTTTGGTTTCTTGCTTTCTCCTCCTCGAGATCATGGATCTTCTGTATCAGTTCCAGCTTGTCATTTTCTGCCTTGACCTTGATCTCATGCTCTTGTTGCCTCATTTGCTCCTCCATTGTATCAGCTGTTGTCCTTGTTTCAACTTCTTTTACCTTTGATTGCTGCTATTGAAGTAGAGCATCAGCTTGCAACTTTACCTCCATTTCCTTTTGTTTCTCCGCAGCAGCCCTTGCATCAGATTCTCTGGTAGCATCTTCAAACTGTTTCCATTGTTCTTCCTGTGTAAGAATCTGCTCAACAGTATAATCTAGAGATACATTTTCTTGCAAGTTCTTCTCTGACAGAGTTTCATCCGAGTCTATCTCAATTTCTACCAACTCTTCCTCCACTTCTTTTCCTTTAGTAGCTTCAGCCATGGCATAAAGCACTCCTTGAACTTCTTTACTTTTCTTTCTTGTGAGTGGGGCTTGTGCAGATGACTCACCCAATGCGGGCATAGAAACAACAGATTCAATTGGAACATCTCCCTCGGGTGTCTCTTCTTCTTCATCAACTACGTCCAACTCTGTTTCTTCAACGTCAGGAGGAAAGAATTCCAATGGTTCCTTGGAAGGTCCCTTTCTTTTAATCCTCTTATACCCTTTACCTTTCTTGAGGATTGGTCCCTGAGGAGCTTGAGTCCTCATCATCAACCATTGCACACTTCTATCCAAGACTGTTCTTCCCAATTTCTTAATGTCAATAGTTTCTTCTTCATTCCAGTCTATTGGATCTAAGTTTTTGGTGCCAATCTTCAAAGCTTCATATGAGGGATCTAATACCACTCCATCATCCACCAACGTGTCAGGAATATTATCTTTAATACCCAGATCTGCCATAAGTGAGACTGGTAATCTCTCATAATTCTTCTTCCTTAAGTCAAATTCATCCTGCCTATCACATCAAAAATCCTCTAACAAATTAAAATGTCTAGTAAATACTGAAGGTAACAAAGCATACATCTTCTTTTTTGGATCAAAATACTTACGAGCTGTATACAATCCCAATTTTTAATTGTATCAAATCATTACAAACCACCTTAGCTGCCTTCAAGTGTTGACAGCCATATTCCCCCAGTGTCATAGGAAACTTATGGCATCCTGTCTTATGCTTCATCCCAAATCTAGCATTAACTCTAATGGCTTGATATACAAATTCCATAAGCACTATTCTATTGTTGCAGCATCTTGGAAGTAAATGGGGATGACCTTCAAACCCAAACAACCTGAAGTATGTAAATTTGGGGTATTGGATGTACCAACTTCCCCATTCAGAAATGAATGCCATAGCTTCTTGGCTTAACCTGTACCCTACATCTCCACTCAACTGGTTGATAACCACATATAAAAATGCATCATTGACTCTTCTGAAGTGAGTCTCAACAACCTGAAGAGATAATTGATTGTAATGTTCCCATACCTTCTTTTTTCCATCCAAGACTCCCATTATACCTACTCTGTTTAATCCTGGGAAAATCCCCAATCTTGTTGCAGCATAGACCACATATGAAGTCATGAAGAAAGATTTGGTCTATCTGACCCTTGTGAGCTGATCATGTATGGCATCATAAACAATCATTGACCAATCAAATTGATAATCACCCTGAAAGATCACTTGAATAAAATGAAACATCCATTCCTTGAAATGGAATGCATCCCTCTTCCCAAACACTCTAGATAGCATCAATATCAAATCAGATATCTCCTTCTTGAAGTTTGCCCTCTTTGGCTGGTCTGCCAGTTTGCTTAAAGACTTCTTCTCAGTGCTTAACCATCTTTTGTTTAAATGATCTTTATTGGAGTCTTTATGCTTTCTGTATTTCTCCAATGCCTCAGCCTCAGTCAACTGCACTAAATTCTTGAGATCAAGAACATTGAATATGCTTTGGAACCTCTGCGGAGTAAGATCTATAATCACATTATTCTATGAATCCATGCATAATCTTGTAGCTGGATTATAAGTACTGGCCACTATACATATCAACTCCGGACACTGAACTGACAAAGGAAACACAGTGATATGTGTAAGACCGGAGTCAACAATCCTTTGAGTTCTCCCTGTTAAGTTTGTTCTTTCTACAAAGGTTTCTTCATGTAATTCTTCGAAGCTATACTGGCCCAGATTAGTATCTGTGATATCTGACCAGTTTGATTCCATCTTGCTTGCCTTCACCACCAGATTCCTATGATCATACCTTAATGTATAAGGTAGCTGTTCTGGTTTCACCTTCTTGATTTTCGGTGCAGGCTTTGACGTTCCAGCCGGTTGATTCCTTTGAGCATCCTCTCCTGATGTTCCTGACATCTCTCAAATCTCCTGCAAGCAAACCTCTAATTAGACCTTCCAATAAATCATTATAAAACATGTTTTAAAAACATACCTGTTACATATACATCGGAGTCGGAGTCGGACAGAAACACAAAATAATCACTTTTACAAGACTGGCGGACTCGGAGCAAAAACCAATATAGGAACTTCAGCTAGTAACAAACGGGCTCGGAGTCGGAGTCGGGGAAGTTATCGGAACCAGGATCGGAATGAAAAAGGGATTTGGTTTTTCTTCAAATTCTCTTCATTTCATATTCTATTTCCATTCCGCCTCCCCTCTGACTTAGTTATCGTTACTTCGACAAAAGACTTCCCACCATATGCGAGCCGGACACGGATGAAAAACGGAACTAATAACCTTTACAAACAAAATCCTTAAGTTCAAGATCAGTTCCGATCCCGCCTCCGCTAGTCATCACATACTTCAAGAAAACCTTTTAGAACTCGAAATCGAAAACGAGATAGAAATGGAATTGATAACTTTGGTAAAAACAAAACTCTTATGCCCATACCCATTCCAATCCCACCTCTGCCTATGCTAATCATGACATCATCAAATTTATTCATTTTCATCATAACTTCATGATTAAACCTAGGTCGCCATAAAATAGCAAAGGAGCTTAAAAAACTCTACCCTCATATGACTGTGGGGAACAATTGTATTTTAGAGCCATTTATTTAAAACTTACTTTAAAGTAATTGCAGAGACCCTCGAAACCCTAATCTAATAAACTTAATAAAACCAGGGCACGAGTTTTAAAACCCTGCCATTCTACCAAACGACGAAACCCTAAATTATACAATAAATCTAATCTACCTCAACTCACTGTAAAATCTCTAACCTACCTCACTGTAAATTCTTAATCTAACTCATGCCATAAGAAACCTTTAATCTAATCTAAATCTACTGCAAATCAAAAATGACACGACACGGTCATGATTAAGACGTGAAAGCGACAATGCCCAAAAATTAGAAAGAAACGACACAACAACATAAAACAACAAAGATTAAAACAAAACAAAACAAGCCAAAACAAGAACCTGCTCGCTTAATCACATTGATGATCATAAAATTGCTTTAAAACACAAAGATTGAACACGCGAATAGTTACAAAGCAAAACACAACAAGGAAATAAACAACAAACAACAAAGATAAAAGACCTCCCTCAAACGCAAACAAAGCCACGCTAACTTTCTGAATTGATCCACACACAATCTGATTTCTATCTTGATCAATTTGCTCAAACGACCTCTGCTATTGCTCTTCGCGCTCTCAGACTTGTAATAATAACAACAATAATCGGCTTTAACCCTTAATAAAGAAAAATATGTGAATTTCTACCTACATCAGCAACCACCATTAATGCATTAGAATGTAGTAAAGGCGGAGTCAGAACTGTAGGAGAACGAACACTAGTCTGCAGTGCAACTTCAGTCAAAAAGTCAACGACAAAAATTGGCGGGGTCGAAACTAAAATGGAAACAGAATCTTAAAACCATAAACTTTCCAAACCTTATCCCCATTTCGACTCTGCGTCTATCAACTAAAAACAAAACAAAAATAAACAAAAATAAAAAGTTAAGTAAAAGACCACCCTAATAAAACAAAACACAAAAACCGAGACAAACAAACATTAAAAAGGATGTGGAGGCGGAATCGGAATTGAATTTGATTTTACAAAATTTGAAAAGTACCATCCCAATTCCCACTCCTACTCTGCTTCCGCCAAAGAGCAAAAATAAAATCAAAGAAAAGACTGTTGGAATAGAACCAAAATACACCTCAAAAGATCTTTCAAAACCCGATTTAGATCCGGTCCCGACTCCGACAAAGAAATCAAAGAAAAACAAAGTATTGGAAAAACTAGACTCCAAACTTTGTTCCAAAAACAACTAAGTACAAAAACACAAAGGGGGACCCATTTTGACCAAGGCAAAAGATGGCATGGTTATGCAAGGCATAACAACTACAAACAATGGTGTATGTCCTGTGCTCACACTATCGAAGTGATGGAGTGGTAGATTGTTGCAATGAAGTCTGAAGTGCTACTACAAAGCTTGAATTGAATGTTTGAAAGTGTGGGAAGAATGACTAAGCTTGTGAAGAAGATGAAAATGGATCAAGGAGTGAAGAATATGAAGGAGGAATGGAGAAAACAACCATATTTAGGTCGGCCAACCGAAGGGAGGCGCTACACTTCGACTTCCAATAGGAAGTGTAATGTCTCTGTAAACTCCACTCACAGGAATCTGCCAGGGATGTAAGCACATCATGCAAACATTTGCACACCGCACAAGCATCCCTGATAGAAACACCTCCGCCAACACTCAAAATAGGCGTCAAGTGTGATGTGAACATCGGGCTTAAGTGGAATTAAGCCTCCGCCTTAGGTTTTCTAAAGTGCAAGGGGGTAAAGGGGAATTTGTGTTAGGGGTGCAAATTCACGCCTATACAGTTTCATTTTGTAGAATCTTCCCTCATAGTGAAATACAAGAGGATACATGGATTAGTCATGCAAATGAAACAAGATAGATTTTTTAAATGTTTTTTTAGTTTGTTTCATTTTGTAGAATCTTCACCCAACATAGTTGCACAATACAAATGCTAGTAGTTACAAAGTTAATGCTTTTAATGCATGGTCTTATACAACCAAAAAGTTTTAGTAACAATAAATAAATCTCTAATCAATCATGGGTGATCCCACAATAGTGGTTTACAATTTTTGGCCAAACTAGACACTGCAATTATTATTTTTAACTAAATCTTCATATTTGGTAACCTATAGCGGCTAAACCGTGAAGAATTTGAAGATGATGAAAACTAGAGTCTCATCACATTTTGTTTGTAGATTCTAAAAATATTTTTTTTCAAAAATTTTGGAATCAAATTGCACTTTTTTTTTTCAAAAAACAACATTTTTAAAAAGTGACGCTCACCGTATACAACATAACTTTTTTTGTATAAAGGATAAAATTCTAATTTTTAAAAATTTAGATTTTTAACTACAATATCTAGCACTTGCATTTGGTCTCATAGTTTTTTATTGAATATTTTTTCCTTAATCAATTTTCGAAGTCAAACCAATTGCAATTCAGACATAGGCGAACTGTATACAACATAACTTTTTCTGTATGTATCGAAATTCATTTTTCTTTTAATGGATCAAGGACATCAATACCCAGCCTCAACATATTTTAAAAAAAAATATTTTGATAATCTGCTATTTTTCCACATGTGCAAAACAAAGAGCTTGACTTTCAGTAAAAAACCTATGTTTAATAAAACTAAAAAAACACATACATAATAAAACCAAAACATATTAAAATTTAATTCGTTGGATAGCTCATTCTGAGGACTACCATCTTCCAATTGGGTTTGTGAAGTATCCTCCATTTTCATCCTCAACCCGAGCTTCGAAGGGCAGAATTCTGTTAAAATTTGGTGGAAGAGGGGGAGAAGGGCAAAAAAGGGGGGTTCGAGTGAACCCCCCTTCGAACAAACCCCCCTTTGCTCGAAAGGGTGAAAGGGGTTCGCTCGAACCCCCCTTTTTTTTGAATTCCCCATAAGGGAACGTGGCATCACAGGGTTCGAGCAAACCCACCATGCAAAAGGGGGTTTGACTGAACCCCTCTTTTGGGTTCGTGTGAACCCCTTAGTTTGAATGAACCCTTTAAAACATGAAATTTTCAATGCGTGAGAATTTTCTCAAATTTCCTTCCTCATAAAAATTGTACACCACTATTATGGGTTTACCCTCATGCAAAGATCTTAAATTAGGATAAGTAAAAATTTCCAAATGATAATTCAATCTTGTAATGTTGTAGTTAGATATGGCCTATATCTAGAGAATGCAAAATGTGGAGAAATATATAGTAAAGCTAGTTGAGGGTCTAAATTTTATAGATTAGAAGACTTTACCATAGGAAAATGATGTATCAATTATGGTTGGTGCTAAAATTTCTTGACACATTACTTCATAGGACACAAGATCACTCTCATTATGAGATGTTGACTAATCAAAAGAAATTCTCTAGTGGGCCTAGTAAGAGCAACAATCTAAATTAATTTTTAATATATGGTAGGTATTTGTACAATTTCAAGATCACCTTTGTACTAATAGTGCACATGGCATGCTTTCATGAAAATACCTAATGAGATCAAACTAGAAGAAGTTATAGTATTACACTACACTTACATAAAATTCAACAACTTGGCTTCTAGAAGAGATTTTTGTGGTAGCAAACCTACAAAGGTGGAAATTAAGAAAATTTTCATGCTATAATTCTCAAATTTCCTTAATAGTGATGGATGTGGAATCTACATAATTGTAAGTCTTGTACCCAGTTCTAGGCTTACAACTAATGTAAGATTTAGTGACCAATGATGTGGAGGTGAAGGAATTACAAAATAGCAATAAAAGGTTTTGTTCAAATTTTGAATATAAATAGATAGTATGAGTGGTTTCCCAATATTATCTACATGATAAGAGAATGTGAAAGATATAAATTAATTAAAATGCATATATGCGGGGTTGCACACTATTGGCATTAAAGACACATATTAGCATGTAGTTGATTACAAGGAAAGCATGACAACGTAGTCTTAAGAAATGGAGTTAACAAAACAAATAAAGATATAATAACTTTTTCTTACATTAGATAGAGGGGACTAATATTCAAGCCTAAAGTCCCCTTAAGATACATAGGAAAAATTTTGGCTATTTTTCTTTCATAAAAAAATACATCTATATAAGAGTAGAAACATGTGTTTAGGGGACCCCCTTTGCCATTATAATTTTTAAATTAGGGAGTCACAAATTGTGGTGGAAAAGGGTGAGAATTTTTTTGTAGGGATAATGGATTTTTGTTGAATTTAATGCATTATTCTTCAGTTAAGAAATAGGATGTTTATTAAGTATTTTTGGGTGATTCCCTTATTTTTTAATAATTTATTTGTGATGAACTTTCAATATGGAATGTAGAAGGGCCATAAAACTAGTAGTTGCAATAGTAGAAATATACACAAATGTATGTTGAGAGGAAATAATTAGTCTATTCAAATAAGCAAAGGGGAGAGGATGAGAAGTTAAGGTATTAACATGTGTCTAGGAGGAAAAGTGGAAAATGTGTTAATGAGAGTAGGGCTATGAATATGAGTTTGGGGATATTGACATTAATCTAAGTATGTGGTAAATGAGAGAATTTTTCATAAATGTCAAGGACTTCCTAAGCAATAGAGGGATGATGATGAATAATATGGTTTATAACTTGTAGAAAGTTGAGACCCTCAAGATTGATAACAAGAATATTTTTCATGGATTTAATGATGAGATTAAAGTCCTCGTAAGAAAAAATTGTTTCAAATAATGTGGATTTATAATAAAGATATTTTTTTATATACATTCAATATTTTCATAGTAGCTAAATATAATTCTGCCTAGTTGTTAAATTCTTTTACCCCAATGGGAGGTAATTCATTATAAGTAGATATTAGAGGGGGTGGGGTAAGTAGGCATGACATATAGATAAGTTGACAAAGAAGTGTTACTAGTGGAAGAGGCTATATTTTAAGATTTATATAGAAATTATGATAAATAGGGACTAGAGAATGTCCTATGTACCAAATCCCATGAATCAAAGAGATAGTAGATTTTTCAACACATAAAAAATGACGATAATGTCTAGAATTTTATGCTAGGTTCACCAAATTTTTGAGTGTGAATTAAGCTACCTTCTAACTCTAGTGTAAATAAGTAAAATTATATTTCATTTTAGGAAATGATTAAATTAATAATGTAATTTAACACACATGGAGCTTGGTCCAATTAATATATATAAAATATTTTATACTATTGCTACTTTTTATTTTGTATTTTAAGTATTTATAAAAGATAAAAGAACATAGTAATGATATAAACAAGTGTTGATAAATTCACTATTTAAAAAATATTAAATGACTATTATAGAATAAAATATAATATCGAAATGGAATTATCAATGCTAAATGAAGAACCCTTTGTTTGGATAAAATTGTAAAGTTCACACTAAATTTAAGTTGTGTTATTATCTATATGACTACATTATAATCCAATAAAAATAGAGATGAAATATAAACCTAGAAAATAGAAACTAGAAAAACACAACAAAAATATTGAAAAATAATTGTAATATGAGAAAAATAGTATTAATCCAAACAAAACATAAAGAAAATGAACAAAGAGAATTAAGGAAACCAACTTTTTAAATGAAGAGATACACCTAACAAAGAAGCTCATGAAATTACATGTGCTTGGGACAAATAGAAGAGAAGACATTGGATTTTTTCAAAAGGTCAAACCCATATTTTTTTATTTTGACTTGCATGGGGAGTCAAATAGAAAAACAATTTGTTAAATCATGTGTAATTTTAATCCAAGGTGTATCAAAGGAAACCAAGGAGATGAATAGTCTAAAGATGTCAAAGATAAGATTTGGAATCAAAATGAAATAAAGAGTTTAATAATATGAAGATGGTATGTTAAACTCACATACAAATATAAAAAATAAATAGAGCAAGATATAAATCTTGTAATAAATAAAGGTGGTGTTACCTAGTTTTAGAGATTCATAGAAAAGAAGGATTGAAAACTAGTGCATGATAACAATCCTTTGATTAAGAGAAGATCTCTAAGAAAAAAACAATAAATAATCTCATAGAAAACTGCAGGATTTATAGATAATAAGGTGATAGCACTATATTTAGAAAACTATAAAGTATTTGTTGAATATTGTAACAATGCTTGAATATTAAGAAATTTACAATAAAAAAGTCATCAAGATAAAACTTGAACTACAAAAGTAAACTATAATTTGGTTTAGGTGACTAATTTTTTTTTTTGAATCAAGATAATGGAGAAGAGAGGGAGTGGGAAGAGGTGTGGAGGGGGAATTTTGAAATTTGGAGATGATGCAAGCGGTGAAGGAGACGATGTCGAGGACATGGATGGATCACTGGCAGGAGGCGACTTATGGTTGGGTAGGTTGTTGATTTCAAGATTTTGGGTTGCGGTGGCTTGACTACTGCCATTTTCCAAGCGACTAGATGTGTTGTGGAGCAGGCTGTTGTCGGGACACACTAGTTTTGTTGCTTGTTGTTGGATGCCCTCTTTTTTGTGGGGCAGGTGTTGCTCTATGGTGTGTTAGTTTTTTCTTGCTCGAGCTGGTGGTTTTGGCTCCCTCACAAGAGTGTTGCTACTCTTTGAGTCCTGGAGGAATGCATTTCCTTGTTGGGGCTTCTGTGTTGGTTTCTTCGAGCTTTTTGGGAGCTCTTTTATTTTTCCAAGCAAGCTTTGAGGTTGTGGTGATGGGATTCTAGAGGAGATATGTGAGGTTGGGCTTTGTTGTGAGAGTTTTTATTAAGTCCCTCCCTTCTATTTTCCCTTGTGCTTCTTGGTCCATGTGCTTTTTTCTAGGTTTGGCGCAACCTACTTGCTTTCTTTATTGTTTCTTTCTACTGGTTATTGTCTCGTGGAGTTTTATCTGTATGATATCTCTCTTTTTGGAGCTGGGTGGGTTCCCATGTGGGCTTTGTCTGTTTTGCTCCTTTTGGTCCTGGTTTGGACTCTATTTTCCTATGTTTCTCACATTGTTGGGCATGGGTTTGGTGGGCTTGAAGAGGGTGGAGTTTTTATTTTCTACTATGGATGTGGAAGGGAGCCTATCTTTTGTGGCTTGTACCCCTTGGTTTGTGGAGTTCTCCTTGCTGAAGGGGTTTGGTTTTGCTTCATGGGTCCCTAGTTCTTTACAAATGATGTTTAAGGGAGATTGTGCTATTGTTATTTTAGATGTGAAGATGGTGAATAGTATTCTTATGAAGGGAGTTTATCATCTTTTGAAGGTTGATTTGTTGTATTGGCTTAAGGGTCTCTCATTGGTTGAGTTGTTACAAATATTGTTTGTGAAGGCTCAAAAGTTCTAGTTTTTTTATTTTGGTGGCTGAAGTGCATTCTTCTTCTTTCTTGAACCAGTATCTTGCTATGACAAAGCTGGTTATGACAACCCTTCCTTCTAAATTTTTCTCTCTAGGTCTACAAGTGGTGTCTTCTATTGAGGTGGAGACTGTCCCATTGAGGCGAAGCCCTCTTCTATTGGGGCGGAGGTGATTATTGTAGATTTGGTGGAGAGTTCTTTTCTCTTTTTCCCGTTCTTATTGAGGTGGAGCATGTGTGGATAGAAGATTGAAGGCTTTAGAGGTTTGGGCTCTCATATCTTCCTCTCCAATAGAGGGGAGATCCCTCCTATTAAGGTGGAGTTGGGGTTGGCGTTTCAGGTGGGGTGCTACTACAAGAAGGTTGATGTGTTGCAGTGTTTCGTTGTGCTCTCTAACTGCCATATTGAGGTTGGGTTGTTGGATTTGCAGTTGTTTTCATTTAGGGGTTTGATGGTGTTCTACATCATTAAGATGTTTGTCTCTCTTGGCTTAGTGGTTTCTTCCTTGAGCGGCTGGTTTTCTGATGCCTGGCTGTTGTAGTTAGTTTTTTTGTTTACTTAAGGGTTTTAGATCTCGATTAAAACTTGGTTCTAAAGGGATCTCGATCCCTTGTTTTATTTTCTGATGCAACTTGTGTAGTTTTTTTATTTTAGTTGTTGTTATTGTTGGGTTGTCATTGGTTTACGTTTTATCTTGTATGCAACATGCTTTGATTTGACAGGATTAAGAGTCCCTTCAAAACTATTTTGTAATGGGTTTCAGGTGCCATCAAAACCTATTTTAGCCCTAATAAAAAACTAGTCATCAAGATAAAAGATTTATAAAGTTTTACTCTCAAATTTTCTATTTTCTATTTTCTATTTTGGGGAAAGAAATCATAGGAAGATAATTAGGAATAGATAAGACCTAGGTGGATGGCCATTATGCTCAAGAAGAATATAAAATGCCAACTTTTTGGAAATTGGAAATTATTCATACAACTAGACTATCATGGCATGAATTTGTGCTAACATGTCTACGTGACCATGTTTTTGTCCAACTAGAACCGTACTAAAGAAACTATAAAAAGAAAACGTGAAATAAAATATTATAAACATATGACAAGAAACATAAATGCACCAACACACCTAACACGTAACATTCAAACTAGGGAAAAGGCTATAGGATGGGATAATTTGATTCAAAATTATACTAAAATAGGTATAATTTATAATGTTAAAATTGTAAGTTATGCAATTTTTGACATTACATAACTATCAAATATTCATCAATAACTAAAACTATGAAAATCACAAATTTTTAAACTAACAAGAGCTTACACATAACTATAAAATAACTATATGATATAATATTGCTAATTAAGATAGATACCAAAAAGTAAAAAACTACCAAAATCACATATGGGTGATCCCACAATAGTGGTTTACACTTTTTGGTCAAAATTGGCATTGAAATGAACATTTTGAACTTTTTCTTCACTTTCAAACACCTATAGCTGCTACACTATGAGGAATTTGAAGATGATGCAAACTACTGATTTTAAAATTTTGTCTTTAGATTCTAAATATATATATTTTAAAAAATATTGGAATCAAATTGTATTTATTTTCCATCTCCTTCGAAAATTAGTTTTTAACAATAAACACCATTTTGAAAGAGTGATGTTCACTGTATACAACATAAATTTTTCTCTATGAAGGATTTTTTTTTTTTTGAATTTACATTTGTAACTACGATATCTAGCCTGTTCATTTGGTTTCATAGTTTTTTATTGAATTATTTTTTCTTAATTAAGTTTTGAAGTCAAACCAATTATAATTTAGACATAAGCCGACCTTGTATGCATCAAAATTTGATTATTATTATTTTGTTGGATTAAGGACATCAATACCTAGCATGGACATATTTTTTAGAATTTTAATTTTTTTAATCTACTATTTTTCCACATGTGCATAACATAGAGCTTTATTTTTGGTAAAAATCCTACATTCACAAGAAATAAAAATTAAATATATAATCAAATTAAATATATTTAAAATTATAATTTCTAGGAAGCTTATAATAAGGACTATATACTTACAAAAAATAAATTTTAAATGAATTCATTTGATCCCTCAAAAGGTAAATCAAAACTGGGTTTTTATCAGTATTTTGATAGGTGTAAAGGAGACTCTGTTACATAGGTATGATTTAAAACTAGCAGGGTACTATCCAAGGGGGTTTGATATAAGGTGGTTTGATCAAACCCTCTTCAATTAGAATCATTTAAATGAAACTTTTCAAGGCTTAAATCATTATATTTTCTAAAATTATGTGATTTTAGCAAAAATTAGGATGTTCCAAAAAGTGTAAACCACTATTGTGGGATCACCCATAATAATACATTACCATAAACTAAATATATGATGTAATATTTCAACATTCCCCCTTAATTATATTATATTCCTTGTTGAGATAAATATAAAAAAATCCCATATGGGATAAACACAATAGTGCAAACAACCACTTATTGATCTATGGCACTTTTAATAGTTCACTATCATAGTTACCAAAACTTCATTATCTTAGTTACCAAAACTATTCCTCTCTCATATTCACTAACCTTTCTACTAAAAATTAACTGGCTTGGTTATCAAAACTATTACTCCATCACTATCATGGCTATATTACATTCTCACGTCTTGTTTACCAAAATTTATTTGTCCTTTTTTAGCCACAAAAATTCTCATTATCTTGGTTACAAAAATCACATTCATTATCCTACCCACCAATTTTCTCGATGTCTTGGTTACCAAGAATTTATATCACAATACCCAACATAACCACCCTTCACCCAAAATATAAATAATTTGAAGATCTAGATCTTCTCATATAGTTGACCATCTCCAAGCAAGAAGGTAGCTTGAGATAGAAATAAATTAGATTCTAACCTCTAGCCCTTCTAATCTCTTCTTTATATGGTGCCCCTTAGTTTGCCTTCTATTTCTGACAATTACTTGATATACTTGGACATTATGATACATTGCTTGATTTTTTACTCATTACTATGATGTTAGTTAATATTGTTTTATCATTGATGTTATGCTTATACCATTCTTAGTAGATCAGTTTAATTGATAGAGTGAGTTATTATTGTTATGAGAATTATGTGATTATTGGATGTATATTCTTATCATGTTATTAGTATTCGATTATTGTGCATTGATATATGTTGGTGAAGGGGAACAGTGTCGCATCTCTCACTTATGAGTGTCGTGTGATGCTATGATTTTTCCTTCACGGTGTGTTTGACTATTTGTCTATGCACATGTTTGAGCATGTGGTTTGTTGTAGATTGTAGGTACTAGGCATCAACTCCACCTAGATTGCCAGATTTGAGTGTGCTTCATACCCAATGGAGATAGTTGATTTGGAGATAGCATTAGGTTCCCCTATGTCCAACCATCATCCTTGACGAGGATGAGTGTTTGTTTACCATTCCCTATTACATGGTCGATTTGAGTTGTTTTGTCAATGTTGTCATCATTTTGTCTTTCGTTTCGCCTTGCAGTCTGGTATGGCTTGACTGTATGTTCAGTTGAGTTATGTTCATGATTAGTGTTTTTATTTATTATTACATTAAAATAAATATTTTTGAAATTAAAAGACTTTGGGATAATTAAAATATTTTTTTTTATATAATTGAAGTATTGATAAAATGAAATACCATTAAATTTTTATTTTGTTCAAATAAATTAAAATTACGATTTAGTATTTAAGTATTAAAATAAAATTTGTATTATTATTGTGTTGTGCAAATGGAAATTAAAAGGTAAGATTATAATTAATAAATTAAATATTTTAAAAGTGGAATTTTGGGTGTAAGTAAATAAAGACATTTTATTAATTAATATATATTTAAATAGTGGCAGTTAACAATGGATGGAAAAATAAAATAAAATAATTCATTTAAAAGAAGTGGAGGTTACAATGGAGAGTTGTGGAAGTGGTGAATAAATTTATTAATTTGCTAAAGAAAGGGGTTGTTACATAATTTTTGGAAAACTAATTTTGTTTCTTGCCATGAACATTTTTCTGGTTCTGAAAATCTTCTTTTGGGGGTTTTGGAAGCTGGGGAATTGAGGATTTTGTAGTGTGGTGGAAAATCAGAAGGAGTTGAAGCTGGAACTATAGTATCAGGCTGGGATTGTGAGCTCTCCATCAAATTATTACTTGGCAACAAGAGAAATCAAGTTCTTGCTAATCTTATTTCTATTTCTTAGAAAATGGAAAATGGAGTGATTGTATTGTTTGAAGCAAGGAAATTTCTTGCTAATTTTTGAGTTTTTCAATTTAGGGATTCTTGTTTGGAAATTTTCCAAAGTCTTTCATGAAAATCAATTGTGCAATCCAATAGTATTAATACAGCTATGGAGTTCCCCTACCTTTCCACCGTTTGTTTTGTGTCTTTAGAAGTTTTGCTTATATTTTTCTTCTAGTCACACTGCATATTCATTTACATTCACCCCATTATATTCATCAATACAATAATCTTTGTGCTCCCTAAGCCAACTGCCCTCTAGTACTCATCATGCTTTTCAACTTCACACAATCCTCATTGTCTGGCACCACTCAGCTTGAAACCGAGCCCCTGTCTTCCTTCGACGCATGCTTCACTATGGGGTCTTTGTGGATCGAATTTGATTAGGAAACCTCCTTTCTGGCCTTCAAATTTATTTGTACTTGAGGGAATACACTAGATATATGTTCAGTGGTAACCGTCCCTTGTATTGTATTAATCTACAAAATTGTCCCTCTTTTGTAGTTTCAATTTGCTTTATTTCTTCCCACAGAGTTTCAGTGGATGTATTTACTATGGTCATTGTTTAATTCCATGCAGCAAGCCCTAAGCTCGACTTACAGGTATTAAAAACTTGTTGTTATCGCTATATTTGTTTATTCTCCTTGGCTTTCATTTACTTCAGTCGATTTAATTTTCCGCTTTGAGTATTCGTTTTCTATGATCATTTTTTGGATAGTCATGGATTGTATTTGGGTTCAAAAGATTAAAAAAATTGTAGTTGGTGTTTGTTCAATGACTATGTGTTATACTAGTATCCGAATTATATATGGTCCCTTGATAATAGTTTCTATACTCAGTCTAGATTACATGTCGAATTCCCTATATGCATTGTTGCATGGAATGTTATTCGAAGTGTTGGGTATATAATCAATAGTCTATTAATGGCATTTGATGCACATACTATGTGTATAGAATTTGACTAGTAAGATTTGATGTATGGAAAAGCATTGTCATCCGATTATATGTATATCTGCATATACTTGTATGCTTCATATAAAACAAAATTTTATCTTGATAATATAAGCTAGGTGTGAATTGATATATATATATATATTATTGAATATGTATATGTATATATATGAATATGTATATGTATATATATATATATGCATACTTATATATATTAATATGTTTATAATCTTGTAATTGTGAATGTGGGTATATGAACGATGAAATCTATAAATGAATATCGTTTCCTTAGTTAGTAAACAATGATGTTAGAGAAGTAAAATAAATAGAAAAAAATTTGGTTACGGAAGAAATAGTGCATTGTGTAAATGAAAGATTAGTTTACGTGGAATAAAAGATTATTAAAATGATTAAGATGAATGTTTCATAACATGATATGGATACTTTATAAAACCACTTTAGATTCTGCAATTCTATTATTGGTTTGAATTGTTTATGTGAAGCAAGTGAATGATTATTGATTTACAAATGGAATTGTGGGTTTTGTTCTGTGGTTAAGTCCTCTTGTAAAGTGAATTTTAGGAGTCTTCCAGAGGCTAGGGGGGGAATGTTTTCTTGATGGAATTCTTTGGTATCCTTTGAAATGATCATTTTGTATTAAATGAGTATATGTTGGCCATTAGCCTTGCACTATATATTCACCAATGTGGTTGGAACTTGTATGTAGGATGGGTTGTGCCTCGCCTTGTTATGTAAGTTAATGAGGTTTGTGTGATTGTGCAAGTTGGCCTTTCCATTTGATTGTATTGGGTTCCTAGTTGTAGAAGGGGGAGTGGCTCTTCATGGGGGCCGATGCACAAAGTGGCATCTAGGACAACCCATATGGGAGTTTTCTAATCAAGTGATAACCTAATTAATTAACTAGGAGGTTGGGTAGAATTTCCTTTAACTAAGATAATTAGATGCCTCACCCATGCCTGTAACACTCGTTCAAGCTAAGGATGGGTGGAGAAGGCGTGGTTGGGAAGACCAATTTCCTTATCCCTGCGAAATGATGATTGGTCATGCATATGTCACCCTATGGGGCTGTTGTGGAATGTGAGACTGTCAAGACAACCATAGATGGGGGTCGACATCTAGAGAAATACTGTCAGGATAACCCATGCTAGGACCATGCGATGACACTCTCCCCTAGTACAACCTTGCATCCCCTTAACTTGTATTTCCATTTTATGTTTGTGGGTGCCTCTAGAAGTAGTTTTACTATTATGTTGTGTTATGTTGTTCTTATAGGTTGGAATCCCTTATA
Source organism: Sequoiadendron giganteum (assembly GCA_007115665.2). Classification (NCBI taxonomy): domain Eukaryota; kingdom Viridiplantae; phylum Streptophyta; class Pinopsida; order Cupressales; family Cupressaceae; genus Sequoiadendron; species Sequoiadendron giganteum. Next base: position 51,290,383 of record CM021105.1, on the reverse strand, counting down.
GTCTTGGTATGCTAGTTGATTGCCACCTTATTGCCATTGTGATAGTGGGATCCTTTGATATCTCCTAGCATGGGGGATGGACCTTAGGGTTCCACATGGTTGGGTGGAATGTGCATTTTACTCTATTGGGTTCCCTCTCTTGTTTGTGTTTGTGGTGACTACTTCTAGATTTGAAGACTTCTGCACTTGTCCCAGTTCTGGTGGATTACATTTCATGTATTTGTATTGTATCATTAATCTTTTGTATCATGTATTATACTTCTGATGTACTCTCCTCACATGTGTTCAAGGAGATATTGCTATTCACGATGTAATGATGCAACATTGTAACTTATTGTGGAACTTTCTATTGTAATTGATAAAGAAAATGAAATTGATTAGAATGGTAGCTATGGATGACTTGTTATGATTAATGATATTACTTCTAACATTAGGATTTAGGGATATATGTTTTGATTCTGATGAGTAATGTAGCTAGTGAACATTGAGGGCATCATTTGAATCAAGAAGTACTCAAGATTTGATATCTTGAGGATTGACTTCTTAGGGTTTAGGTATCTTGAGAAGTCACTTCTAAGGATATCTTATCTCGAGGAACTTCTGAGTGCGTCAAGATACCTGAATGCGGTTCAAGATGGTGAATGGCAGTCTTGTTATGATTTTAATGGCATAATTTAACTTTATGTATATTTAAATATGTAATACCATTCTTGTTATATTCTCTTGCAATTCAATGCTATACTCTCCTTTGTAATGGATAATGTGATGATGATTATTGCATAGGTTAGTTAACTAGATGAATTTTATAATATATTCTAAGTGACATGATATGCAGGATTCATATTGTTAGTTAGAATGGTTAAATGTAATGAATTATAATTTTTGTTAGTTTGGTTTATGGATTCTAGTAGCGTAGTCACGGACCTTAGAGGACTTAGGTTAGAATATGAGTTATTGTTTCATTTGTAATCTTTAATATGTTTACACTTCAAAAAAATGTTGTACCACTTTTATGTGTTGTTAGTGTGTTGTCCTCTAGGGTCCTATGGCGGGGCATTACACTTTAACCTACCTTAGATTTAATCCACTTAGTGAACTCAAAATATTTGATCAATGCAATATATACATGAAAATGCCCCAAGAGCACAATCACTACATGTGAAAAATGCTAGTTTCAACCAATAATACACCCTTAATGTTAAGGTGAATAGAAAATAGTTATAAGCCTTATATCTCTAATTTGGCATTGTAATTTTATATAAAATTCAAAACATTATGAAAATTTAAAAAATACGCAAATTTCAATCTTCATGCATTCAACTTTATTTTCATGATTCATATAACTGTCTAACTCAAGTTATATTCATAGATTAGATAAAAAAATATTTTCTTCAAAGAAAACTCCCATTTGATGTTTTATATTCAAATTTTTAGTTTTTAATTTTTGCATTCAATTCCATACTAATGGTTCATTTAAAGTATGAACCTCTTTTTTGAAAGAAACATATTATTGCCCCTTTCTTGTATGTTTGCAAATTTTCTTTAAAATTTGTGTAATGTCAAACTAAAATAATATACCCTTTTACATGTTTGATCACACAAGATTAGAAAACAATCTTGACATGGCTAAGAAGTTTGAGGGAGAAATTTTTAGCAATGTTGTTGAATTTCAAAAAAAAAGAAAGTTCCATACATTGTTGTGGAATGATTAATGTCGATAAAATCATATGAGCTCCTGACCCTTTCTAACATTTCTTTGGGAAAAGTAGGTAGAAGTCACCCTAAAATTTACCATATTTTAGGAGGATAATCCTTATAAACCATAGGGCCCAAAAACCTGCATATTCCTAAACGTAAGTATAGTGCTACAAAAATTAATGCAGCAATCAATGTTTGAGTGTTACGTATATCAATAAAGTTTAGTAAAATCACTCAAGTTTATGTTGCATAGGTAACAATGTAGGTGAATAAAAACATGCCTAAAGTTTAAGGCCTACCTTAGAGAGCAATCTAAGTAAATTTAATAATCATTGTGAATACACAGTCGACTTTCAAATTAGGGATTTTCATGGCTAATCGATATCTCTAAATTTATTGAATAAAGAGAGATTTACTTCATACGAGATACAACATTTTTATTTGCTAATAATGAAGTTTATTCATGGGAAATAGTAACGTTGTACTAACTAATCATCTAATGCAATCCAAGCATAATATTAAATATCACACTTGTGTTAAAGCCAAAAGCTCCTTATTTGGCACAAGCAGGGAGGATGCTGGAAAAGATTGTGGAGTTTGGTTTACACCTGCAAATTACAATTGATTGAATGTTTTTAAATCCATTAAACAAATGAATTTTGTGCATATCTTGCAATCATAGCATTCCATGATTCCACATTTCTTTGAGGAATCCTGTCAAATGCCTCAACTACATATTATATGCTTCCACATTTTGCAAATAGGTTTATGCTTCCATTAAACTTCTAGCTGTCAAACACAACAGACAAGGCTACAGTAAAAGAAACACCTTTATACCTATAAAAAATACTATTTTGCATTAATAATGAGCGTGATTATGTGCGACTATGGGATGATCTAAGCGCGTATGATTTTTCGTAGTGTGAGAACAATGAATTTAAATTTGGTTTCGTTCATGCGTTGGCTGCTAACTGTGACTAACTATTGTCCCTAGTGGTGAACATGATTGCTTACATGAATGGAAAGGAGTGTTGGTGAATGGAACAGATTAAGAGGGGCTAACACCAACCACCTAAGAGATCAACACTTAGAGTGTGTTGGTTAAGCCGAGTTGTGATGCAAGGCATGCTAATGCGTGGAGGCCAAGAGTTTGCTCGTCAAACATTCTAGGAGTCAATTCCATGATGATTGAACGTTTGAAAGTAAGTATATATTTTTGTACTTTGCTTTTTTCATGGAAGAATTGGGGTTCGGTTGGTTCATTTGAAATCAAACTACTAAGTGGTCTTATTGAAAAAGTTAGTATAATTTTAGATGAGCCAATGTGATTTTTGATAAGCCACTTAAAAGAAGTCAAAAAGTTGAGATGTTGTGTTTGGTGGATTAGGTATGATGGGCTATTGTTGTGGCTGAGAAGGCAACAAAAGCTGTTGGTAATTCACATTTTAGTGTTGTCACTGTTGGCCTTTTTGCCATTGTGTCTACCATCGATTTTGTTGCAATGACCATTGAGGGTTATTATTAACACCTTGAAAATTTTGTTGTGACCATGCATTTGGTTGCTATTGGTTCTAGTTTCTCTCAGGGTGTTTTCATTGTCGAGGATTTTTCCATTGATTTTGGTTATTTGGCCTAGTGTTTTGAATTCCAAGCATAGAAATTTTGATTACCAATCGGAAAAGATGTATTGAAATTAAGAGATTCTTGTGGCATACCTTGTCTTGGCTTCCATGGCCTTCTTCGAGTAATATAAAATATCTATCCATCTTCTCATTCAAGTGGTTAAAAATAAGGTTTTTTTTTATTTGTCTTTTGTAATACTAGCAACCCTCTTGCACTTGCAATTTTCTTTACTTTGTTTGCAATTTAGACAATATTCAGTAAACATTGCTTCAACCTCTTCCTATTTACTCTTTATATGTATAGTGTCGAACTAAGTAGCTAGGTGAATTATGATACCCTCCTTCATGTTGGACATTAAGTTACTTAACTCCACTCTTGAAACCCCATTAAATGTCTTACTAGTGGTGGATGTTCATTCTCCCCTTGATCTTTTGGTAAAGGTCGTAGAATAGTTTTTGTAGACCCTGCACATCTCTTCAAAGGGTAATTGAGACATATCTCCTTGCCCAATAAGATTGAGGGCATCCATGCAATATTCATTAACTCGTCTTAAGAACACAAGTTTCATGGATTCTTTTGAGATTTTATTTTGTGGATTTTTCTTCAAGCAAAATTGAAACTTTTCTACATACTCTTCCAATGGCTCATCTTCTTTTTGAGTCATTCTAAAAATATCATCTCTTCTCCTATCAACTTTGTAATAATCTTGGTATTTCTCCAAGAATTTTGTTTTCACGGTGTCCCATATAGTGCCCCTCATGCTTTTCTCAGATTGACTGATAGTTGTTTTGTTTTGAGATGAGACATTATGGCACACTATTTGATGTTGGATTTGTTGCTATTATGATGCTTGTGATGACATTTCTGTTATTTGAGTTTTATGCACATGGTATGGTTATTATATGGTTTTATTTGATCATGAGCATTATGTGATTTGCTTACCATGACTATTGTGTGATTCTATTGTGATTGATACTATCTCGATTGTTATGCATTGATGTGGTCACTTGTTTGATGTGTTTTGGTGAAATGGACAATGTCACATTACTCCTTCATGAGTACCCTGCTAAGTTGCAACTTCCTTTCACGATGTGCCTTCAATTGTATGATTATATATATGCTCGATAGTTTGTGTGTTGCAGGTTGTAGGTACTAGGCATCGACTCCACTTGAATTGACAGGTCTGAGTGTGCCTCAAAACCCAATGGAATTGTTGTTTGGTTATAGCACTTGGTCCCCTTTATCAACCATCATCCTTAAAAAGGATGAGTATCTGTTTCTACACCCTATCTGTGTGATCAGCTTGGTTGGTTTGGTCCGTTAGTGTTGTTTTTAATCTTACTTTTCAACCTTGCTTTGAGGTTAGGTATTGTTTGGCGTTTAGTCCATTTGATTTAAATTTATTTGGTTAATGCTTTTGATTTATCGTCGCATTAAAATAGAATTATTTAATTAAAAAGGAATTTTGTAAAGTAAATATAAATGCATATATATATATGATAATGGTGATAAGCAAATAAAATTATAATATAAGGTTGAAAATTAATAAATAAAATAATATAAAGGAGAATATTAAGTTCAAATAAATAAGATTATGGTTTTGAAAATAAAATAAAAATAAATATATGAATTGTTGTTGTGTGCAATAAATATAAAATATAATGATAATTTAAAGGAGGTTTGCATGTAGCAATAGGGACTACGAGGTAGTTAATAGAATTGGTTATTTTTGCAAAAAAAAAAGGGGATGGGAATTAATCTTAAAATAGTATTGTTTTGCTTCCCGTAATCATTTTTCTAGTTTTGGAGGTTTTCACTGTATGAACGAAATTGCATGAAGAAATTGTTGGGATTTTTTAAGGGACTGGAGCTGCAACTTTGGATTTCGGAGTCCAACATCAATTTTCAGCTCAACCAAATGATTGAAATCCAGGTTCCACTATGTTCCTCAATCTTAATTCTATTTAAAAAATGAATATTGAATGATAGTGTTGTTTGAAGAAAAATATTTACTTGTTAATTTCTGAGTTGTGCTATTAAAGAAATGCACATGCAACTATTGAAACCCCATTTCTTTTGGGATAATCTGTTATTTCATTCTTGCTCTATGTTTCCTCAATTTGACTGCAATTTAGTAGAGCATCTCAACTGCAACATTTGCAAAATCCATTTACTCTTGTTTGGCTCAGCCCTCTGCCTAAATTCACCCCTTGGTTTCGGTATTTAGCTCACTTCTGTTGTGATCATATGTCTTTTTATGCAATTGATTTATTCTTTCTTCCTGTCGATTGCATTTGCTTGAAAGTTTCTGAAGTCTTTTTAAGAAATCCAATTTGTACATTCGCATGGGAGATTTTTTTTTTCTAGACTCTCTTACCTTTTACCATGGCGTTATCTACTGATCTATGTTTCAGATAGTCATTTTGTTTTGGTCCAATAGCTCCTTCATTCCCTATAATCACTGGTATTATTGGTTTGGGGTTTAAAGTTGGTAGAAGTTATGGTTGTGCGTTGCCATCTCATTCCTGTGCTTACCTTGGGATTGCATGAGTCAAATTTTTGTTTATGGTCTCGATTTATTTATGTGGTTATATTTTCACTTAGACATCCAATGCCCTATTATGCAACAAACATACTTTAACAAGAGTATTTGTTGCTTCCTATTGTTGGTTATTTTCCTTAGACATCCTCCCTACGTTTTTCTTTCAAATTCTTTGCATTGTGCTTATTTTCGTTGAACTCATCGCATGGTTTATGCTTTGTGTGCAAAACTATAGATGTGGGATAAGTTCGACGAATATTCATTGGTATATGTGTTTTTCTGATTAGTCAATGTCTTTGCATTTAAACTGGTAGTTATGGTTAATTGTATTCGCTGCCTTGTGTAGCGATTTCAGTCCTCTGTTTTGGCAACAGTTGCTTATGCATGTCCTTTCTCCTTTTTCCTGTGAGTTTATAGGATATCGCCGAATACATATATTTTTCTAGCACCTTGCATTGTTTTGGGATATTATGTTTTTTTTAATCTGCAACTATCTTTAGTAATTGATGGTATAATGTTGAGCTGGTTGTTCGTTTGAAACCGCATTGCATTGGTAGATCAGTGTTATGCATGTCAATGAAGTTATAAACAAAGCATGAATGCGTCAAACCCGAGTTATGTGGTGTTTAATATCGATGGCATTCGAATTACATACATTTCATTAGAAATTCAAATGTGTAGAATTCGATTGATATGTATGGAAGTCGATATATATATATATGTTTATATAATTACATAAGTATGTTTATTTCTATAGGAGTATGTGATCACAATATAACCTGTTATCTTGGAAACAAAATTTTGCTTATAAGATATACATGTATGCATATATATATGTATGTTTTTATATGTGAGTATATATATACTAGTTTATTATAATATGAAACATTGTATTTCAACAACATTTTGACTATATATGTATACGCGCATGTGTATCATAGTTATAGAAAAGAATAAGTGAAAGAGTTGATTTACTCTTATTAAGATAAAATGAGGGTTTTGTTTTCTTTTATAGTTGTTTTATAGTTGAATTATAAATTTACCATGTCATTAGTTTTTGAGAACAATTGTGATTGTGGAAACAATGTATCTGTGGTTATTATTTGGGATTGGTTGATTGTTATAAATATTGTATTGATGTTGGGTAATGGAGTGATTTTGGAGTTTATTTTAAGTGGGAGTTATTGTGTAAGTTGTTAGGTTGGCTTCCAGAGGTTTGGGAGGGGGATTATTTTGTATATATGGCTCTTTGATGATTATTGTTTAAAGTTAAGTGCAAGATGGTCAATACCTTGCTCCTAGTTTGGTTTCTTATGCTTATGTTTTGTGTGCAAGATGGTTTATCCCTTGTTGATAGTTTAGGGCTTACTAGTTGCAAGTAGGGAGAGTGGCTCTCAATGGGGGACATAACCCAAAGAGTTGTCCAGGACAACCCATTGAGGAGTTTTTTTAATCAAGTGATAACCCAATAATGAACTAGAGGGATGGGTAGATTTCACACTAAGCAAGATAATGGATGCCTCATCCACGCCTGTAGTGCTTGTTCAGGCTAAGGATGAGTTGAGAATGCCTTGTTGGAAAATCAACTTCCTTGTCCTCACGAATGGAACATAGGTTTCACATGTGTCACTCTATTGGGTCGGGGTCTAGTGAGAGACTGCTAGGACAACCCATATCATGTAGGAGACCAGCTGTCTCTAACCCCAAATTCTGATTTGCTGTAGATGATTATTTTCCTTTTTGTGTTTTTCTGAGTTTTATACTTTTTTTTTTTGTGTTTTTTGAACAATAGGAGAAATGCAAATAACAGGGAAAATAATGTGCAAATAAAATGTAAAGAAATTAACTAGTGAGCTGTAATGAGAACAATGCGCATACTGTATTGATCTATTTAACATTTACAATCATTAAATGCTTTTGAATGCATACCGGGAGTCCTTTGCTCATTATGTTGAAATCTGGAAATGAGTTCAGTTTTTGTGGATGTTTGATTTCTGTTGATTTCTCCAGATTGAGGAGCTTCTCCCACTTTAATATTGCTGCTGTATAAAACCCCAAGGCTAGCCGTCCCTCAAACAAGTGATAGAAGCCCAAAAGGATAGGCGATTTGGCCTAAGGGGAAAACGTCCCAGCTGTTAATGGTTCCTGTGTGTTCTTGACAGCAGATTGGACTCTTTGAAAGTCTTTCTGAATGTATTTCGAAACTGCAAATGGAGGATAATGGCAACTGGTAATGTCATGGCATTAACTCAAACAAAACTTCAAACCTTGGTAATATTCTTGCATGAAGAGATCAAAATGACCCAGTTGATTTGCACAGCAAATGGCAAATTTCAGTAGTTCTTCCACTACCTCAACCTGCAATAATCTCAAGTATTCCTCAATACTCAAGATGAAACCCCAGCACAGCTAAAAGGAGGAGAAAATTCACAAGTTCAAGTGCTCAAAACATATGAGGTCGAATTTGTGAAGTGAGTTTATATACTCCCCCTCAAAAGTTCAACTTTTCCCTCTCATCACATCATTTAAATAACATTTTCTTTTTTGTTGTTAAGTTGACTTAGGGAAAAGTGCCCCAAATAAATAATACTTTTAAGTGGCACTTAATTCAAGGGTCATGGCCTCATTGGCCCCACTTTATGACTTGAAGTGAAATTATAACATAAGCTTAAAAAGTAACTTTTAAATAATTTATTTCACCATAGAATATGAAATCCACATAAGTCAACTCAACCAATCATTAAATATATGCAAATATCCGGTCACCAAGTGCCCTGCCTGAAATAGTAACTCCCTGTATCTGACTTACTATAAATAGTAAGTGCCTCCCATACTGACAAATGGCATATGCAGAAGCTAGAACCTGATAACTCATGAGCTCTGATGATGTGTAATGTCCCAAACTGGAAATCATTGATGAGTAGAAGACCCTCTAGCCATTGAACTAGCCCACGAGGGTCGCAATGATGGGCTAATCTCTAAACTGCAAACGCAGACTAGAGAGGGGACATTACATATCAGGTCCATGCAATGACACTCTTCCCTAATGCAATCTAGTATTCCCTAATTGTTTTTCCTTTATGTTATGTGATTAACTTTGGAAGCAATGTAAGTGTTTTATGTAATGTTAATATTGTTTGCAATGTGGTGTTGGATTCATGTATAGCCTTATTTATGTTGGCCTATTGTTTTCTTGTTTGACTGATTGTTGTGGGACCATGTGTTATCTCCTAGCATGGGGGGTGGAACTTCGAGTTCCACATGGTCGGGAGGTTGTTCTATTTACTCCATTGGGTACCCTTGCTTCATGTTTGTGTGCATGAATATTGCTCATGGTGTCGTGGAATACTGAACCTGTTCCAGTTCGAGTGGACTATCTTTTATATATTTGTATTGTATCATGTATCAATTGTACCATTACTTGTAATTTGATGTATTCTTCCTAGAATTATTTGAAAAGCTTTGTTGTAACTTTGTAACGATGTAATGGTTGTAGATGAACTCTCTTTTAATGTAAACAGTTAAATGATGTGTTTTGCATATATTTGTTATTTGGGTATGATCTTTAATGATGTTTATTTAGTGGCATGGTATGGATTATGTAACAAAGAATCATATAATGTAGTAGTTTAAATAAAATTTACTTGTCATCTTTATCATGTTATCTTTATAATGAATGAATGGTTCTAGTTCTGGATTATTAGTTATGCTAGTAGTGTAGTCATGGAACCTTAGAGGACTTAGGTATAGATTATGTGTTATGTTATGTGATGCAAACTATTGTTGTTTACTTTTTAAAAAAATTGTTCCATCCTTATGTCTTAGTTGTGTTGTCCTCTAGGGTTTTGTGGCAAGGCGTTACATCCCAATCTAGAACATCTTTGTGTGGCCCCATAAACTATCTTAGGGAAACATCTTTTAGAGTGGCAGATAATAGCTTGAGCTTATGAGCATTAGTTGTATGGTCATAGCTCATGCATTACAGATCAAACTCAAAGAAGAATGTGTCTAGATCTTCAGTTACCAACCCATAGAAGACTGGTAACGTTGAAGAAGGGGTATTCTTTACCACAGTAGCCCTTTCTTAGTTGGTAATTGGAAATTCAAAGGTCACATTTCTAGGTCGATCATCCATTGTTGCATCACCCATTGTTTGGAAGGTCCCCTCTATAGTATCAGTAGATGTTGGTAAAAGGGAATATTTTTCTTGAGTAGTACCTTTACTTCGATCAATGTAGTCACCAATATCTACTCTAGCTTGTTGTCTTGAGGTGATGAATCTTCCCAAAGAGTCTCTCTGCCTCCAAATACAATACATATGACTTTGTATGGCAATGGATCCTACACAATGTTAGTGAAATGCTTTGGTATTTCAAAAAGATTAAACCTAACAATCTTAATAGTGAAAGAAAATTCTAAACTTGGAAAGCTTGGAAATGAAAGAAACTAATGTTTGAAAGTAACACCACCCCTGAAAAACGCACCAAAAATGTAGAGTCCTTTCTAGTGTTTAGTAAACTTGGTGGTGACCACACAATTCAGAGGGGAAATCCTAGTTGAACAATTCACTTAACATTTGGAAAAAACTTCATTGAATTATCAACCAGGGCTCGTAGGATTGTGATGGTACTAACACTATATGTGCTTTCAAAGACATGAAACTACCTAAATCATTCTAGTAAAGATATTACATTTGGTAGAAAATCATAAAACTGTAAAATAGTAAGGAAAGTAAAGTTGTCTCTATAACTGTAGGTACCTACTGTATAAGATTGTAGCTAACTACTACTTAGAAGTGAATGTTGGATATTAATTGAATTTTAATTAAACCTATTCTACATGGGATGCATAATGCAAGCATGAAATTGGAACCAATGTTTCCTCCATGATGTATGAAAAAATGAACCCCTTCTAAATGATTGTATGGATATAATCATGATCTATAAAGAAAGTATGGAGTTGGAACTATTATGCCCCCCATAATGACAATAATCACTGCATAATGTAGAATTTAGTGTATATGGATTTATGATGAATAATAAAATAGTAAAATTGAAAGTAGTGTACATTGTAGTGTGAGACATCATCATACTCTATATTAAAATGGTCCAAAGTTTTGAAGTATTTTAATCCATATGATTTTAGGTATTATGTTATGATAGTTTATATCTTATGCCTATAATCCTTATTGCTTTATCCACCTTATGATCTTGCTATGATTTTATTTCTTAACAATAGCTTGTTGGATTTATGTAAATATTTTAATTTGTTATTTAAAGCTTTGAGCATAGTCAGGTTATCAACCCCTTTTTCTATATTAATTGGTCATAGGCTTTTCCCAATTTAATAATTATTTCCTATGGTTTGCTCCTTTGAAGTGTGTAGTCACTATTGACTTTCCACATGTTCTTGAGCTTTGTTGAATTGCATCTACAAATTATCTACAAGAACAAGTGAGAGCTCAATAATTCGATGCTTCTTTTGGTTAGTTGAAGAAAATGATATTTTTTTCTTGACAAGATTGTGAAACAATTAGTGGATCTACAAAATGGAATTTATTTAATGATATTTTTTCTCGATGCATATGGTGGTAAAAGGCATTTTAGCATTATGGATGGTGGTAAAATATTTTTTTATGAAAAAGATAACAAAATATTGGGTTCAAATGGATAAAAGTCCTTAGAATTTTAATGAAAATTATGGTTCTAACAGTGGCTCCTCTTGGGGATGAGTGATTTTCCAATCACTACAAGAATCCAGAATATCACTGGGAGAGCAGATCGAGACATCAAAGGATATAAAAAATGGAGGAAGGAAAACGAAGAATGGAAGTGACCCTACACTGTTGTACATGGAAAGAAAACAATGTTTTCAATGAGAGAACTCTGGAATTGTCCATGTACTGGCAAGTCCCAGCCTCTTTTAAATTCCTAAACTACTGTGCATGGAAAAAAGAATGTTTAAAGAGGTTTGCAAAGAATTTTCCATGCACTGGAAATCCTTAATCCTCTACATCTGCTATGGTCTAAAATTCAATCCATAAATGATGGCCCAAGGCCACCCAAAAGAAGGGCCTATGCTTTCCTCTGTCATAAAATTTATTCTTATTTGAGTTTATCAGGTTCCTCTTGAAACTGTTCATTCCATCTGCCCTGCTACATGTATTGTCATTGAAAACTTCTAGAAAACCATTGTGGTCAACTTGACTCATATTCCTTTTACCACTCTGATCTAGGTCATGCATCATGAAATGATATCCATGCTGATTTGAAAGCTGAAAACATTCATTGTTCATCATATAGCTAAGATTGATTTGCACAAGAAATTTACAATCACTATAAGGCCATTTATGCAACCAAGAAATACAACCTTCATGTGCATGGGAAGAAAAACAATCATGATTATCCATGTCACTCATTTTAACATTTGAATGCTTCTCAAGCAAATCTGAAAACTTTGTCATATCAATAATGTTCAAAACAAACAAATCTGAAACATTTTGTATTTCTTCCATATCATCTTTTGGAGATGACACTGAGTTTTGACTCAATATTTTCATTATCATGCATATCTGAACCAATCAATGTTGGATTTCTATCATCCATGGTATGAGCCTGAAACTTCTAAATCACATACCTCTTCTTGAATAGATACAAATTCTTGATCAGCTTCAAAGGTTTCTTCATCACTTTGAGAAATGCACAGAGAGTCATTTGAATTATTACACATAGTAATTTCACTGTCAAAGCAAATGTAGGCTAGACACAAAACTTTAGAATCATCCTTGTGTGCACATCTCTGGTATTCAAGAGTTAACAAATCTGAAACCCGCTCACTGCTGAGTGAACATGTTTCTTCCAGATCTTCTACTATTTCTCCCACTTTTTGATCTCCATAAGAGCTGCAAGAATCACCTTCTTGTAGATCAAAATCCATAGGTTCATCTTCATACTCATCAGTGGTACCACTAATGGTTTCAACATTAATAATTTCCTCATACTTTTTCTTATCTACCATGTCATTCCATTCATCTATTTGACTATAAGCAACTGGTACCCATGATTCAGGCCAATAAATTGAATTGGGCTCATACACTTTCATGAACTACTCAATGAACTCAGACCTATTAGGTGGGAAATTAATAGGTATTTGAATACAAATTAATGTCATTCTGCTCAACAAAGAGCACCTAGATTCTCCTTTATATCTCCTTATGTTAAGAAAGGCATCCAAAAGATTTTTGCCTCTCTTTTGAATACGAAAACACTCATCATTTTTTCTTCACAGATTGTTGATTCTGACGTGCATCTTGCTACAAGTTCTGATTGACATTTCCAAGAAAGATGAAATTGTGTTGCACATTTTGATATGGCGTATGATTTTGATAATGGCCACCATACTGATTATACTCATGATCTTGATAGCTTACTAACCTCTGACCAGGAGGGACAGGATAAGTATTCATTTGATGTGACGACTATGGTGCATAAATTTCCTGCTGTGAATAGAGTGCATTACCTTCATTGCCGAAGTTCATGGTTTCATCATGTGGCACTTGAGGTGTCCAAGATCTACTGGCATTTGTGTATTCATTTTCACTGTAGGATGGTATATTTTGTGATGGCATCTCAGACACGTTTAAATCCCAATTGTAGCAATTCTTGATTCAATCGTAGCATTTGTTGGTCCAATTGCAACCTTTTTTGTTTCAATTCCTTCAACTCTCTTATTGATTACTGCCTTCTCACTTCTTCTAACATTTTGACAAGAAAATTGGCAAAGTGTTACCGTTCCACAATATCTATGCATTATTTATCAATTTTAAATAGAGTCGCCACCTGATTTTCCCAAAAGTAGGAAAATGAAATGGATTTTGATATTGTTTTGATTTGCCCCAACGAAATCCCCTATGAACTCAAGTGAATGAAAATGTGAAATTTTTATGACTCTATAGCAACAATGGCTCGGATTCAATTTTAATTCTCCCCAACAAAGTCGCCAAATTGTTAGAACTCAAAAATGAAGGTTTGAACCACAAGAGGTTGCCAAGCTCTCACAACGTTTTTGGCCAACGTACAAGGTCAAATAGTGAATTTGAACCTTCTACTCTTTAGGCTCTGCTAAACCTAGTCGGGTGTACCTATGCAAATGATGCAGATTTGAAATACTTTTCTTGCTTGAACAATCTATCCACAATGGAAATTGGAAGTGGATAGATAAAATCATAACAACTACTCCTACTGCATAAAAGGAAAGTATTTATATATGTTGTTTTTCATGAAATTTATCTTTTGGGCTGTGACAGATCAATGCCTTCTATCCACATGGGCAATGGAGTCAAAAATAATATGTGTTTCCCTCTCTGGCTTAACTCTAGGCTCTAAGCACTTTGAAAATGAGATTCTATGACTGGCATAAAACTTCACTAAATTTATGACTTGCATAAATCGGGCTGGAATATTTTCTTACCAGGTTCTTCTTTAATTATCCAAAATAAATCCTTAAATCACTGTGACTTATTTAAAAGAATTTAATTTTGACTTGTAGACACCAATTAATTAAATCACACAAAACGAGAACACATTTTGACAAATCAAAAATATACTTGATATATTGATTTAAATGATTAAAAGACCTCAATTTGGAGACAACCAGATAAAAATATGAATCATTACATCACAACAAATGAACACCAAGAAAGGACTTCACCAATTGAAAAACATTATCTCCATTGTTGTGCTTCAAGAAATTCTGTACATTATTTGCATCCCCCTGTTTTATTTCTACCTATTCTAACTTCTTTCTCTTCTAACTTCCAATCCCTATTCTATCTCGAATTCATGCTTTTATATATTCAAAATGTTCTCCCGTGCTTTTCAGTTTCTGACTGTTCATATTTTCACGAGAATCCAAGAGTCGCATTGTTTCACAACTGGAAATAACCATTAGACCGTTGCAGCCGAAACAGCTAGTTTATTGTGCTACCGTGCACCATCATTTTAACTGTTGCAGTACCGCAATAGTATTTTATGTTACTCCACTACACCGCGCTCTACCACGCTCTACATGTCTTCTCCCCACAGTTCCACAGTGATGCCTAGCTCAACTCTCCCTACTGCTCTACTGCGCACCACACTTCATCTTCCCACGGTGTAGCGGTGAGCCGTCTTTGCCTTGCTCTCCTTGCCACGTTACCTCGACCTCTCTGTCGCCTCCTCATAGTACCGCGGTGGCTTCTCCTGACTACCATCTTCACTGTCTATCGTGCTACCGCGAGCTCCACTTTGTCCTCATGCGGTATAGCGGTTTATCTGTCACTATCTTCTCTCTCTTTGCTACTCCACCGTAGGTTATGCCCTTCCCTCCAAAAGTGCTACAGTATTCACAAGTTTTGTTCTTTCTACCGCTCTACTGCGAGCTGCTTGTTGACCTTTCATGGTATGGCAGTTATCTTCTTGTACATCGCACAACCATAGACTCTACTCCAATTCCTTGCGGTACGACGGTAAGGGTGATCAAGGCTGTTGTTAACCGCGACATTACGAGCCACCCCGCAAGGGGCCGCGGTAAGGAGGTAAACAGTATCAGCCAGGAAGGGTGGATGATAAGGCAACGTTATGGCGGTAAAAGGCATTTTAGCATTATGGATGGCGGTAAAATGATATTTTATGAAAAAGATAACAAAATATTGGGTTCAAATGGATAAAATTCCTTAGAATTTTAATGAAAATTCTAGTTCTAACAGGGACAAAGAATAGAATGGAAAGGTTAACTAGCTTAATAATTTTAGAAGATCAAGGAAGTAATCAAGTAGGTTCTAGTATTGGCTTCACTTAATTTTTTAGACCTTTTCATCCTTTTCTTTTGCTTCATATTATAAATTTGTAGTTGCATTGTTACAAAATAATTAAGAATGATATGATCAACATATTTTATTTTTTAACAAGTCTTTTCAACATGCTGAATTAAAATAAAGAAATATTTTTATGCTCTAGTGAATGAAGTTAAAAAATATAGACTTTATTTGGTAAGTGCTAAAATTATTGCTTATGTCATACATGTAGCTATTAAGGATACTTTTACACAATAGGAAGTATTTAGGTGGAAGTTATAGATGGATTGACAAGATCTAAGAATTTAATATTAAAATCCAAATCATAAATTTTGCCAAAGGATAGGATTGGCAAATCTAATAGTAGTATCAAACATGGAGGTTGGAAGAATAAATCAAGTGGAGGTAGAGATTGGTTAAAAAAGGTGTAATCTAAAAAAGTTGTGTTTGGTACAAGGATATTTTTTGTTCTTGATTTATATGAATTATCCTACTAAACTATTGAAAACTAGAAAATATATTGAAATTACATACTCTAAATTATGTAATAGTTGATAAAGATTTGATGTACCAAAATAATGATGGAGTGATTTTGAGATGCCTAAAAGAAGATAAATTTAATAGAGTATCATTAAATATTCACAATGGTGTATATGGTGGTAATTCTATAGAAAGGACTATAGCTCATAGAATTTTCAAAACTAAATATTTGTGATCAACCCTATTTGATGAGGTACATAAATTGATTAAAAAAAATGTAATGCATGTCAAAGGTTATCAAGTAAGTCAAAGAGATTGAATGTATTTCTAGTAGGTCTATCATGGAAGAAGCTCCATTTCAAAAATAATGGATATATTTTATCAAAGAGGTTCCTAAAATATCTAGTGCAAGATAAAGATGGATTATTTTATTAAAATATTATATTAATAATTAGGTTGAGCTTATTCATACTTGAAGAGATACTATTAAGGTGGTGATTAATTTTATACTGGATCATTATAATTAGATATTTTTTAATAAAATTATAGTAGATAATGAAATATGCATTAGGTCAACTAGCTTCATTAAGGGTTATTCTACAAATAGAATAGTAATATCAATTTCATCCCCATATTATCCATAGGAGAATGGATAGGCTAAATAAAGATAAAATTTCAATGAAGGTTATTAAAATGATACTTGGTTAGAATAATAAGGAACATGATTTTAAGTGTTGCGGATAAGGTGTCTCAACCTTAGTGAGTCCCATGATTAATTATTTAATTATTTACCCCTAAGTTGTTGATTTGATATATTACATACAAAAATAATTCTTGTCACTTTGTGTGACCTAGTAGAGAGTTGCCATCCTACATGTAAGGTGCAAAAGGATAAAATTATGACACATGTCACATAGTTGCACCATTGGGAAAAGGAAAATGTTTAGACCTTTAAAATGAGCACCATGTTGACATGTAGTAGTATATATTGGAAGCAAGCATTAGCGGGGTCAACTTGTGTGAGTATTTATCTCTTTGATAAAGTGGAAGAAATGAAGGGTGAAACTTATCACCTAGATGCTCATTTGAGCATTGAGAATTGTAAAAATCTCAAGGATGAGCACCATGATGCCATGTGGCATCAGTTTGACTTGTTGACTGAAGCTTGGAAGGGAAAGTTGCTTAACAAAGATTGAGTTGTCACTGAGAGTGACTAAGAGTTGTGGTTGACTTCTAATTTGGTAGTTGAGTTGATTTTCTCTATGATATGCTTAGCATGTGAGGTTGCTTGATTTTTGGAGCTACAAGTCTTGCATATGCTTACATGTTGTTGCATGTTGTTGCATGTATGTGCATCTTCGATATGTTGCTAATCAGGCCACTTAGGACACGTACATGTCATCAATTTCAATTTATATGCATGCAGAGACTAAGAGATTGCCAAATGGTAATGTTGGACATCCATGTATGAGAAGTATATATTGATGCCTTCAGGGATAACTTTAGTGGCGAATCTTCGCCAATTGGCGAATATTTGAAATTGGGACCTCCAAAAATGACGAATAATACAGACTAGAAAGGATGCCGAATCATGAGGTTTTACAAAAAAAAAAAATCGATTAATTCGCCAATGTATTATTTTTTAAACGACACATTGTCGGATTTGATTCGCCAATAGTTTATACTGTAATTACAAATATTACTTATATTCACCAGTAATTTTTTATTCTTACAATGAATTTTTATGGTATATTCACCACTAATAATAATTTACCATTTCATTTTAGGGATATTTTAGACTTTAATAGTTTTATTATTTATTGTCATCGATTAGTGTTTTAATCGAATGGCTACAAGTGAATTCCGTGACTTTATTTGCTCGTACCTTTTAAAAAGGTTGTTGAGACCTGAAATTTGTTTTGGGCCACACGATTAGATTTGATCATGTGGCCCAAAACAAATTTTGGGACTCAACAACCTTTTTAAAAGGCACATGCATATAAAGTCACAGAATTCACTAAGTAACGGAATTCAACAAGTGCATATAAATCGGCGTATCGGCAGGACATCCCTAAGTGTCTCACGAATGATGTTTAGTCACACTGATATTCACTCATGGAATGAACTTGCACTACAGCCGTCTAATTTAAAATGGAATGAACTTGCACTGCAACCGTCTGATTTAAAAGCTAATCAATGGTAGAATTTTCAAGTTTCATTTAGTCTCAATTTTCAAGTGAATTTTTTTAAAACACTTCATCCGTGTGTGCTCCAATGCATTTTCAATAGTAAATTTATGCTTGGTGGCGAGGGGCTCTGCCCCTCGACCCCACCTGTATCGCGACAGGAGCGCGCCGGGGCCGCTATCCTCGGACCTTGCGAGGGGGCAACGCCCCCTCGACCCCCACAAGGGGGCTCTACCCCCTCAACCCTCGCAAGGGGCGCTACCCCTTGACCTCGCCAGTGGCTGCTGCCCCTGGGCCCCTGCTTCAATATTAAAAAAAAATATATATATATATATATATATATATATATATATATATATATATATATATATATATGAGGGAACTACGCTGACCAACTATGCAAATTTTTAAAGGAGAGATTCGCCATTGTAATTAATCATTTTATTTATTATTCACTAGGATTCGCCAGTGTGATTATTTTTTTTTACCAATTATTCATTAAGATTCGCCAGGATTTTACAAATTTTTGAATAATGTGCATAAGATTCGCCAATGAAAATTAATAATTTTTTCAAATATTAGGAAAGATTTGCCAGGATTTTACACCTTTGCTGAGGGGGGGGTTTCTTAAAGTTATCCCTAGATGCCTTAGTGTATTTGATGTAATGTAGAGAGATTATAAATCTATATATTGTTATGCTATTATATTCACTTTAGAACTCATATCATGTAGTGAAACAACACCTGCAAGAGCATAGAATATAAGAATTGTATTGTAACAATTTTGTACAATATTGCAATTGATCTGTGTTTTAGTGTGTGGGTTTTTTCCTGAAATGGATTTCCCACATAAAAAAATTGTGTTGTGGTTTAATGCTTTAAATCTGAAATAACTTAATGAATGTGCAATCTTGAATGTTATCTATAAAAGTGGAAAGATTTGAAACAAAGTTTTGCAACCCTCTCCTAATTGATTTGTATTAGGGAAGTGTTTTTGCAATCATCTTTCTTTTCAGTTGGTATTAGAGCATGGCCAACTTTGTTATCCTTTTTGGGTTTGAACGGTTTTTTGTTCTGATCTAGATTCAGTGGGATTTTTGATAGAGAGGGCTTTATAATATTTTTATAGATTTAAGATGGTAAGCACATTCAAAAGAATAGAGATGGAGAAATTCAATGACAACATTTTTGATTTATGGAAACTTAAAATGGATGATATGCTCGTAGATAGATCTATGGACTGCAATATCTAGTATAAAACCAACAACAACCTCATAAGAGGATTGAAACCTAACGGATTATAAAGCTAAGGGTTTGATAAGACTCTATTTGGTTGATTTTGTGCTCTTGAATTCCCACGAGGAGAAGATTGTAGGTGAGCTTTGGAAGAAGCTTAGTGATGTTTATCAAGGGAAATCCTTGGTAAATAAGCTATTCCTAAGAAAGAATTATTGTTTGAGGATAGAGGAAGGAGGACTAGTTGTTGATCACTTGAATGCCTTTAATATGATTGTTGCTCAACTAGGTTAGATATTGGTGTAAAGATTGGCGATGGAGACTGCTACATGCTTTTGTTATGTTCTTTGCCAGATTCATGGGGCCACTTAGTGATGGCTATTGGAATTACAACAACCAGTTTCAAGATGGAACACGTGGTTATTTTGTTATCATTTGAGGAGAAGCAGAGGAAATATTCTGAGATGGCCAAGGAGGCCCTATCTATTCACAATAGATTGAAAGAGAAAGACAAGAAAAAGGACAAGAAGTATAAGTCCAAGTCTCTAGGGAGATTTAAGTCTCCTAGTAAAAATTTCAAGGATAAATGCTAGAACTATGGTAAATCTAGTCATCTCAAAAAGGATTGCAACAAGAAGAAAAGAAAAATAAGTCTTATGCTTTTGAATCCTCATATGAAGAAGCAGATGCATTTGTCGCAGCCTTGGCAACACATGTATTGGAAGATGTGTGGTTGATTGACTCAAGTGCATTTTTCCACATGACCTCTCTTAGAGGTTGGTTCTCAAAGTATGAAGAGTATGATGGTGGAAATGTGTATCTGGGTGATGACTCACTTGAAGATCAATTTGGTAATGGAAGAGTTAGGATTCAATTCTAGTAGAGCAAGGGGGATTGATGGTGTACTACATATCTTTGGTTTGGCATGGAACCTACTTTCACTTAAAGCAAGCTTAGTGATGTGAGAGTGTAGGTTATTTTTCAAGTTGCCGATACAAGATGACCAAAGGTTCTATGGTGCTTGCTAAGGGTGTTTGGATTGGCACCCTGTATAAGCTAGATGCATGCATGGTTCAGTGTAATAGTGCTTCTATGGAGTCTAATAAAAGGGCTCTAGATTCTTCATCCTTACCATCAAATGGAGTAGAGAAGAAGATTGTTGTGTCTACATCTGATGGTCATGCTTTTTGGGTACCTAAGGGTGCTAATGCTTTGGAGATGAAGCTCCTTGTTAATCCGATTCAAATTGCACTATCACATATTTTCTACATGTTATTCAAAGGATGAAAATCTCTACAAATCCTTGCAAAAACTTCTACATGAATTTTATCTTGCAAAAAAATTGATTTATGTCTTTTCTTTCTTCCAAGAAGAGGAATCTTAAGAATGGTTTTAATTCAATCAAGATGTCTACGAAAATGGCCCTTCTTAGATATCAATGACAAAAGCTTGCGTTTGGTAACACATTAAACATACTCTTGACATTAAGTGATATCTCATACTCTCTACATGTTTAAAATACTTTTCTTAGGTTCTTAGGTCTTTTACATATTTTTCTCTATTTTTGGTAAAGAAAGTAGGGACAAATTTATGATTACAAACTCAACCTTGCATAATGAAAGCAAAATATTTTGATCCTAAGATTAGTGTGAGATTCTATATCAGAGATCTAATGAAACTTAAGATTTCATAACATTGGCTTCGACCACATCTTTATCTATCATACTATGTACCATTATTTACTTATATTTTTGTACTTCACTACTACAATAATTCATAATATCAATGCCCTCAACTTATTTGTTTAGTAGTCTAGTTTAATGTGTGTTTATTTATATGTATATTATTAAATTAACTTATATGGTCTTTAAAGAAAAGAAAAAATTATTCACATAGATAAATGAAAATTTTGATAAAAATAAAATAAAATAAAATCTGTTTTCACTAAAAAGATATCTATAATTAACCTTTAAAATAAGATTATAACTATTAATCTACTTTAAAAATATTATAAAGATTAATTATAAAAAACTTAATCACTTTTTAGTGTAAATAAAATATAAAATCATAAAATTACTATTAAGTGAAAATATTGGTTGAGAGATGGCAATTGAGAGATAGCTACAATTAATCATTTGATAAAATTAATACCTACTACTTGTTGTTTATCAAACTAAGTATATCATTATTTTTGTATTTCATTATCACAATAATTGTAATGTCAATGGTCTCCATTAATTTATTTAGTAGTTTAGAGTAATGTGTGTTTATGTATATGAATATTATTAAATTTGAATAGATGATCTTGAAAGAAAATAAGCTTCTTTTACATAAATATATGAAAATTTGATCAAAATAAATAAAAAATAAAATAAAACAATACTAAACAATACATATAATTAAATTTCAAAATAAGATTAATCTATTTTTAAAATTAAGTGTAGAAAGTCTAATATTTTTTAGTGTAAATAAAATATATCAATTTATTTTTGAAGTAAACTGTAAAATATTTAATCATTATTTTATACAATTAAATTATAAAATTAATCCTTTTTTTTATCAAAATAAAATATAAAATTACAAAATTAAATGAAAATATTCTTCCTGACAAAATTAATATCACTTCTTACTCTTTTCCACTAATACCTACCATC
The DNA here is from genome assembly GCA_007115665.2 of Sequoiadendron giganteum. NCBI lineage: Eukaryota > Viridiplantae > Streptophyta > Pinopsida > Cupressales > Cupressaceae > Sequoiadendron > Sequoiadendron giganteum. The sequence continues at coordinate 51,268,132 of CM021105.1, read as the reverse complement.
CACTGCTTACTCTTTTCCACTAATGTGGCGTCCAACTCACATTTTTGACAGTATCCAGATTCCACAAGATTTCTCTGATTGCAGTTTGTCGTGTATTCTGTCATACGTTTAGTGGAAACCGCGTAAGGAAAGAATTCTATGGGCTTCGCCTTCCCCGTTGTTTCCCCACCTCGGCTCTTCCACGTTGTACCTATTTCTACCCATTTGCTCACGACTTCACATTATTCACTCACTTTCTCATCGCTAGCTTTTATCCTTTCTTTGTGTTACTGTTGTACATACTCTGATCAGTTACCTGGTAAAACCCATGCCCACTTCCATTCACTAGTTTTGTTTGTTTCACTTCATCTTCCATTTTATTTCAATGCTTTTCCATCAACAAAGAGCCCTGGATAGAGAGGTGCTTTAAGTCGTACCATCTGAAATACAAGAATCCTTCCTTCATATTACATTTCTTTTGCCTCACTATGCGCAATCTCCCTGGTATATTGCTAGGCTATCATTTATGCTCAAAACCAGCAACACAGTCATTCCTGCTTTCTTCTTGTTGAGCTTAGTGAAAGGAAGCTTTGCTGACGCGTTGGTCGAGCATGAAAGGAAGAAGAGATACCTCAAAACAGCTATGGGAGTGGAAAGAGGTGCTCTACAACATTTCATTCCGTTTTGGCCAGCTTCTTTAAGGGAATAAGTAGCAATCATTCAATTTCCTTTATCATATCATACGAAATCTCTCATGCACCCACTCTACTCTGATTATGGCATATAATCTGTTTTGCTTTGTAATTTTTTTCTCTCTTTGTCCGGGTTTGATCTTCATTAAAACTCTAAAAGCATTTGCTCATCAATGAATTCTAGAATCTAGAGCACAAATCTTGTAGGAGATGATTTATAAATGCTTGGAGTTGTTTGATTGCAACCTTCAAGGTTGCATTGTCTTCTTGGTGACTATCTCCAACATGTTAACATAATTGTGATGTGTGCTAATACTTTTGGCTATTTTGGAAATTTGATGGTTCATCGTTTTGTGTATTATTTTGCAAAGGAAAATCAGTTGCCATGATGAAATTACAACTTGTAGCTTTCTTCATTTTGGATAGTCTCTTTGTGAAAGTGTAGAAAAGTTGATTTGATAAGAAGATAATGTAAGGTCACGTGATCAGTTCCCTATAATGCATGTAGAAATTTCTTGTATGTGATAACAATATACCTCGTGATATAGAGTTCATGGTAGATTTGCTTGTTATATATACTTACATTGCTATATGATTCAATGCTTATATGACTAGATGACAAAATTGCTATATTATTACATGCTTAGATTACATTGACTTAACATGTAGTATTGTCCTCTCTCGACCATTAGTTGTATTCATAATTATATGCTTATATGCTTTGATTTCATTTACTTTTCATGTGTCATTTCTTCATATGCTATCAATTTCTTGCATTCTATGGATATAGCCAATTGTTCTTGCATTCTATGGATATAACCAATTGTTAAGGAGGATGTATCATGCCAGTAAAATTTCTATGATTTGATATGAAAATATTTATAAGTTCTTATTAAAAAGATTGTCTATTGAGAAGACATAAATAAAAAGGTGAACACAAAAATGATCTTATAATTGTAGAGTACATCACTTTATATGAAACCTATAGCATCATCTTTTGAGTAACTATATATTTACTTTAGATCCAAATTTATGAGTACCCCTTACCTTGAAGTGCATGATCATTCCAAGATTAAATACACCACAAAGTAGGGAAAAATGTAATGGTGGAAATTGGATACCTATGTCATTTTCAATTTATTTTTGTACCTATTTTAAGGGGAGTTTATTGATACATAGAAATATTAACCCTATCCACTTATTTATTGCTCATATACTTATCTTCATGCACATGTTTTCTAGTATTCAACCTAGACTCTTTTCTATTTTGGAACTAGATTGTAATCACAAGAATGGTCCTAGAAATCATATACTCATCCTAACCTAATTTAAATCGTATACTCATCCTAACCTTAATATGTATCTATGTCCTTGTGTGTAAATACATACAATGCATTCATTATACTTAGATATGAGTGTGAAAAGCAAAGAAATAAATAAATTATTATCTTGTGCACTGAGCCCATTGAATTCGATAGAAAATCATAGAAAATCAAGTATTTGTAGGGCTGGAATGATGTGTGCCATGTCACTTCTGAGTCCTTTCTCACCTTATGCACATAGGAGGTAGATGTACCCCATACATCTGCATAGGCAAGCATTAATATCACTATTTATTGCTTATATTGTTATAAGGAGGGTATTCACTTTTATGGTACAAGGCCTGAATGGAGATGAAGTTACATAGATGGTATTTCTCTCATTATTCATGGTCAAATGAATGAAAGAAAAATTTTAATGACGTCCACGAGACTAAACAGTCTAAGGGACCAAGACAAAACCAAGCCTAATCAATCTTCACACTCTTTTCCAAGTCAAGTCTCCTACTATTAATTTTGACTAGAAGGCTAGCCGTCTGATTAATCTTGTCTTCCCCGAAGAGCTGGTGCATATTATCAACTTTCAAACTATTTTCGTGCTGAGTACGGGTATCCTCGTAAGCGGTGCATTCCATGATGAAGTGCCATTCCGTTTCCACAATCCCTTTATTGTAGAACATACAAGTTCTTTCTTCCCAAGTTTCTTTGGGTATCTTCCATCTACCGGTCTCACACCTAAGGTGATGCGATCCCGTCCTCAATTGCGCAACTAACCACCTTGCTTTCCCTTTAATAGCTGCACCTAGATAAGTTTTTTCACCATGACCCTTTTCCGAGTTAAACTCTTTGATGTAGTAAGCTTTTTTACGCCCAATCTGATTTGCTCACATGGCAGTTCTAAATTTTTCATTCACATAACTTTTTATTTCACTATTGGTGCTAGGACACTCTTGCAAATTGATGTCCCACTTGTTCATCCACTTGTTATTTTGCTTCATCCAGGTTTTTTTCCTACGATTTAGCGTCTCCTTCATAACCATTTTAAACCAACAGTGGTCATCCATGTTTTCAACCTTCTTTAAATAGCTTGTCAATCGAGTTAACGCCGAAGCTTCCAAAGGAAAAGTCCCTGCTTCAGCTAAAATAATTTCATATGGGACTGTGGTTTTAACTTTGAGATTGTTTGTTATTAAATGTTTCTGAATTCACTACCCTCGTAGCACTCCTGAGGTCGGTATCAAAATATGTAGAGGAATTTTCCATTAGAAAAAATATGTATGCATATACATTGTGTATTTTGTGTTTGTGAATTGAGGTTGGATATTCAATGGTTTTTACAGATGTAGCTTGGGCTGATAGACAGAGCAAAAGAGGGAGGATTGGATTGCATTCAGTCATATGTGTTCTGGAATATGCATGAGCCAGAGCAGGGAAAGGTAATTAATTTTAACTTCAATTATATTTATAAGATAATGTTCAAAGTCTAATGCTGTATTAGTATTTCTGATTGCAGTTTAATTTTGAGGGGAGGTTCGATCTGGTTTCATTTGTAAATCTAATACACTCAAAAGGACTGTATGTGAGTCTGAGAATTGGGCCACACATTGAGTCAGAGTGGAATTATGGGTATGCCTCACATTCTCTATCTATAAAAATATAGATACTTTACCCACATTGAATATATGCTTCTCTGATGGTACATTTTGCCCGTGTTTTACTACCACATTGAATGCATGTTTCTCTAATGGTGCATTTTGCCTGTGTTTGCAGGGGATTTCCCTATTGGCTTCATGATACACCAGACACAATTTTTAGAACATATAATGAGCCATTTAAGGTACAGCTGCCTTTTCACCTCTTTTACAGAGGCCCTTGAATTTATGAGAATTTCAAATAGCTAGTTTTATGATGCATGGATTGCTACTGTATTGGCGAGTGCAGAGGGAGATGGAGAGATTCACAACAATGATTGTAAACATGATGAAAGCAGAAAGTCTTTTTGCTTCCCAAGGAGGACCCATCATCATCACCCAGGTGTGTATTCTCTGTAACTGTCTATTAATTTTCTAAGAACTGCTTAAAGTGGATTCCCATTATCATTACCCAACTCTGTTTTATCTATAAGTTCGTATTAATTTTGTAAGAACTTCCTAACTTTAATGTTATGTGGACAATATTAATTTAAAAGGGCTGTTTAAATGCAAACTCTGTTACACTGTATTAATTTTTTAAGAACTGGTAAATAGAAAATTCCCATTTTCATTACCCAAGTGGATTTTGCCTGCAACTCTGTTTTAATTTTCTAAGACCTGCAGAAATTATTAATTTAAAAGGATCGTTTAAATGCAAAGTAACATAAGAAGTACCTTGGCGAACATGGGAACATGATAATTACTACAGTTGTTACCCACAAATTTGTTTTCACTTTCATTGCCTTTTAAAGATTCGATGGCACTAAGGGCTAGAGTTGTCTGTCTGTGCAGAATTATTAAGAAATGTTACTTGAGCATTTTTTAATTTACGCCGAATTTACATCCTATTTGAAGCGAACAAAGCTAACTTTGAGAATCGACGGTCTGCAATGCTGGAGAAGGGTTGCCAACGATTGAAACGATCCGCTCCATTGAAAATTTAATGCTTGACAGTTGAAAAATTAATGCCCGCCAATTATTTCTACCATGGTGCTTCACACATTTGGGTTGTCCACATTCTTTAATGGCCTTGGCGGCCACCTCTTTTCCTAGCCGCGGAATTTCGACCTCCACCATGTCCTGCCGAGCATCCAGCAAGGGACCATGTAAGATCACGCTTCTGAACCGGTAAGATTAAAAATAACCAGCATATTATAGAATGGAAGAATGAGAGGGAGCATTCACTTGGTTTTACCCTCACCAAAATCACTTGGACATTCGTGTAAACAGTCGGAGATCTTTGAAAAAGAAAAACTGCAAACCCTTAAATAAAACCCTTACAGGATTGGAATTAGCTCAGCGCTAATCGGTAAGTTCTTCAATTAAATCATATTTTTTGTGTTCTTTGTTTTTATTCTTTTTGGTCCATATTAAACTCTGCAAACCCATGCGAGGAGGATGACATCGATTTAGCTTTAAGATTTTGGCATTGCAGCTTTCAGACATCATGTTTTCTGTTTTTGTTTTGCCATGGTAGTTTAATGTAAATCAAAAGACTGTTTCTTGGAAAGTTGTGGTTCTGAATCCTGATTTCCTTATGTGCAGGTCGTTCAGGCATTTGCCAACACTAGCATTGAGCTCATGATTGGGATACCCAATTCAGATTTGTTGGGTTTTTCACAGTACTAGAGCACAGCAGATATATGGGTGACCAACAATGTATTACCATACTACCCTGACACAATGAGCACTTATGTAACTGTAGGGGCAGAGGTGACTGAGAGCACCATCAATGTCTCATCCCTCGTTGTCCCAGCCATGAAAAATGTGCATACAACGTTGAAGAAGCCAAACTTGACACAAAAATTAAGCTATTGAGCACTCATGCACTTAGTATACTTTCCAGATCATTTCCACCCTCAGCTGGGGCACTAGACAGTAAGTATGCCTTTTTCCTGAGGCCCATGTTAGAATTTCTTGGTGAGACAAATTTCCCCTTCATGGTAAATGTCTACCCATATTATGTTTACATAGATAACTCTCAGCAGGTATCTCTGGACTATGCCTTATTCAAACCCAATGATGGTGTTATTGACCCCAACACAGGCTTTGTCTACACAAAGATGTTTGATGCACAGATAGATGCCCTCTTCTTTGCTTTAGATACATACAGATAGGTCACTCGGTGTAATGATAACTGAAACAAGGTGGCCCTCTAAGGGAGGCCCCAAAGAGTCTGCAGCAACTCCAGACAATGCTGCAACTTACAATGCAAATCTTGTCAGACATGTAATTAACAACACAGGGACACCCTCAAGGCATGTAATTAATCTTGTCATCTTTAATGAGAACAGAAAGCCTAGAGTGGAATCAGAACGAAACTGGGGACTTTTTTATCCTGATGAAACCAAGGTTTACAATGTAGACATCAGTGGTACTGGGTTGCCTTCGCTGGTTGCAGGGGGTAACTTAACAGCTGTTGATGGCGCTACTTGGTGCATTGCTTCATCTAATGCCAATAAATCTGACTTGTAGAAGGCCCTGGATTGAGCTTGTGGGTCTGGTAATGTGGGTTGTTCTCCAATTCAAGCTTGGGCATGGGCCTAAATGATAAGTCTTTGTTTACACAGATCTCTAGATTAATGCAGAATTCAAAAAAGCTACCGATCCATGGTAATAATGCCCGTTATAGTGAATGGCTAAATTACCAATGATTCAATGGAGCCTTTGTTTTCCTTTGATCGGCAAAGGACATCTTGTTTTCTCTTAATTTCTTCTAATGAGGGCACCTTATTTTGGTGAAGACTAGTCCATTGTCAACTGTGTAAGTTGAAAGAAATGTCTGTGAATGTTAGTCCATCCAATTACTGTAGGAAGTGCCGAGGTTGTTTTTATCAAGAAACTCATTTTGTTCAACATTTATGAACTGTGGAAGTTTTAAGTCTATTCACTCATCAAATTTCATACAAGCTAATTGGGTTGTCAAAGACACAGCTAGAAGTTTGTGAAATCACCATGAGACACGTGAAAATGCGCTCTGCCCCTTTTTCTTTAGGTAGCTGGATATAGTCTTGCAGGAAAATGACAATCAGAAGCCATCTATATTTATATTCCAATTGGCTTGAAATTTATGCTATGCATCAATTATTTTTAGCTCAAAAGTACTCAATTCTACCAATCACTAATTGATTAAGTTCGAATTTTTACATACAAGTGCATCTGTATCTGGTGGTTTGTTGGCACAGTTGACTTTCTAATGGCCTTGTGATCACTTGATAAATAATCATTAGTATTGGAAGTGATTACTCTATAACACATATTTACTTCTTGTGATTAGTATAGTTGAATGGTTATGTTATATCCATTTCCTTATACCGAATCCTTAATCTACAAGTTATGAATAATTTAGAAGTCAAGAGTCCTACTCTTTTTTGCTGTTTCTGAACATCTTATGCAAAATTTGTATGGATAGATAACAATATTTGATGGGTTTTGCTTTGATTGTGCAGAAGTAGCACATCCAACACAAGCAGCACTTTTTCCTCGTCTGCTATGAACTCAAACTCTACTTCATCATGGCTCATTGGAGAAGTAGCATTGCTTAGTGCATGGAATTTTTCCCCCTGTTCATGTGCTAAGTTTAGTTTCTACTGAGCCTTCAACAAGCTAATTTTCTGTTTGTAAAGTTGGTGTTCGAGAAGATCAACAGTATGAACAGATTGAATCAGCAGTACCTTTTTGTGCAGGTAAGGGATTGAATGCCCTATTCAGGCTGTTGTATGTAGTATTTATTCATTTCACAAGTGTGGAACATTCCAGGCTATGTTAATACGAGGCTACATATGTTTTTATGACTACTTTTCTCTTGTCTCCATCCCCAGTTATCCCCCCATATAGACAATTATTATTACAAGTCAAATGATTTCCTTAATTTGTAAACTTGTGGATCAGACCGTGTACCTTTTTTTAAGCTCCAAACAAACAACACAGCCTGATCCAAAAGAGACTTACAGATTATTGCATTGACAAAAAGCGATTTCCAACTAAAGGTGGCCTTAATGCTAGGTATTTATGTTTGGAACAGGAATTTGGTTTCAAACTTTAATCTGATATATTGAGTTGGGCCGCATGCCAAGGATTCCTTCTTACAAGTTCGATTTTGGACTGAAAGTTTGAACACCCTCACTCGGGCCATTATGACTATCCCCCAGCAACCTTGCTCAACAATACAATTTTGGAATTTGATAGAACTCAAATCTACTGAATTATTTTACTGATCACATTTTCAAACCCGCCAAAAGCTCTCTGGGTATTGATATGGTGTTACATGTGAAGGCCAGGAACAATGCAGGAAATTCCCAAATGGAAAGCATGTGTGATGCTATAAGGACGTACTGATTTTTTATTTTTTATTTTTTGCAGAACTTTGATGCACAAAAGCTAAGCATTTTCTAACCTTGTTTAGTTGCACATTAGGTCTGCACCTCCACTTTTAAAGTTCTATTGACAGATTTTTGGACTTTTTAAATTTACCTAATTTTACTTACAGTGCACACTATAAATGTATTATGATTACATGTTTGCTAATCGAGTATTTCAATTGATTGCACAATTTAAATTTTGACAAATTTTATGAAATCACGATTTCAAATTTAAGAATAACTGTAAACTTACATTTGTGAAACAATGCTTTGAGGCCTTTTACTGGACTATTCACGCCATTGCCTTTGTAAAATAATTATAATACATTTTACTGGACTAATTGTCTTTGTAAAACAATTATAATACATTTATAGTATGCAGCAACAGCTATCTGAGTGGAGGGATCCTTCCATGGGGGCCACCTCCCAAGCCAAAATTGGTCATGCCCAAGTGGAGCTCCCCTATTTGGGTGGCTACAAAAGGTAAACAAGCATCAATAGATACAAAAATTAGAATTTTTTTATTTTTGTTAAATTACTACTTTATCTAAAATAGATGTCATGTTAAACATACCTATGGATACAATTTTTTTAGGGTTTTAATCTGTGTTCTTTGACATGTCTTTTGACTCAGGGAATGAGCTGAATGATGCCTAAACATGATTGAGGGATTAGGGATTACATGTTAAGATGAATGCAGAAACATAAAATGAAAATCTCTCCTCCTCTCCATTGAATCTTTAAATTAATTAATATCTTCTTGATTTATTGTTTTTTTTTTCCAATTGTGTTTTGGTCATTTACATTTACCACTTCTACATTGCCCTACCAATTGAACTCATGCACTACATAAATGTATGTCAAAAAAAGACCAAAAACTTCCCTAATTGAACTTTCACACCTCTTCGGCGTACCCATTGCACACCAAGGTGCAATTGCTAGTTTATCTAGCAGTAAGTCATAATAGCAGTAACTTATACCTTCCTAACTTACAGAACTCTTTTTCCTGTTTTTTTTTCCATGGGGGGAATCCATCTCTAGCTAGATAAAAGCTGGACCATGTACAGATGTTATTTAAAATGATGATGAAGGGAGGTATCTGATTTGGTTAAGTTTCTTGTTAAGGGCTCAGTCTGGTGTCATGTAATGGAAAAGGCACTTTTAGTGTGGTTACAACAATTCTTTTACTCACAAGAAATTTCCCTTTCTCATACTACAGGGGTTGAGTATGGCTGTGTAGATGTTTTTTCACTGTAAAGACACTTAAGGTGGAACCAGATGTGGCAGTGACTTCTAGCAGGATTTGAGACTATTTGACGATTTAGACAATCCAGAACTCCTGTAATAATCTTGATATTTCTCAAACTCACGGAAAGCAGACATACAGAATGTTTCAACTCTGTATAAACATTCATTATATCCCCATGCACGTATGATGAAAGCCTCCTAAAACTCTGGCCATATCATTGGCCAAAGTCAAGTCAACCGCAGCTCAAACCGAGTATTAAGCTTCTACATTCTCAATCTTTTATTGAAGAAGAGTAGGTAACAGAGCCACTTTTTATTCATTGTTCATTGCCTCATTATCAGGAAACACGGCCTACAATTGTCTCTTGTCCTATAAAGACCTACTTCCCTCGTATTCATTTTATCGCATTCCCTTAGCCAATTCTATTCATTGCAGAATTCTCACTGTCCAAGTCTATTTTGGGTGGGAGATTGTTTTGTTGTTTTTGGCAAAGGCAATTTTCAATTTCATTTTGTAGGTCTCATAGACTGACTGGTTTCGTAGACGTAATTCAAATCATTCATTAATAAACGCATTACATCACATTTTCCCCACCACCATGTCCAACAAGAAGGAAGCACATGCGCCATCAACGGTACGCACCCCCAACACCACTAACAACCACCAAGTACAGGGGCCTCTCGGACTACAGTGGGCTCTCAGAGGAGAGAGCTTTAAAGACAAGAATGCCAGGGTAAGTTTAATGACTGAAAATATAAAGTTTTCAGTCATAATATATATGCTTTCAGTGAGATTGATTGAAACATTCTGTATGTCTGTTTTTTTTCTAACTCTGGCCATATCAGAGAAATACCAAACTCACTTCATCTTCCATTTTATTTCAATGCTTTTCCATCCACAAAGAGCCCTGTGATGTTTCCATCTACACAACCCTTCATCGCATGGGACTCCAAGTTTTTCTGGATAAAGAGGTGCTTTAAGTCGTACCATCTGAAATACAAGAATCCTTCCTTCATATTACATTTCTTTTGCCTCACTATGCGCAATCTCCTTGGTGTATTGTTGAGCTATCATTTATTCTCAAAACCAGCAACAAGTCATTCCTGCTTTCTTCGTGTTGAGATTAGTGAAAGGAAGCTTTGCTGACGCATTTGTCGAGCATGAAAGGAAGAAGAGATACCTCAAAAAGCTATGGGAGTGGAAAGAGGTGCTCTACAACATTTCATTCCGTTTTGGCCAGGTTCTTTAAGGGAATAAGTAGCAATCATTCTGTCCCCTTTGTCATATCATACGAAACCTCTCATGCACCCACTCTACTCTGATTATGGCATATAATCTGTTTTGCTTTGTAATTTTTTTCTCTCTTTGTCCGGGTTTGATCTTCATTAAAACTCTAAAAGCATTTGCTCATCAATGAATTCTAGAATCTAGAGCACAAATCTCGTAGGAGATGATTTATAAATGCTTGGAGTTGTTTGATTGCAACCTTCAAGGTTGCATTGTCTTCTTGGTGACTATCTCCAACATGTTAACATCATTGTGATGTGTGCTAATACTTTTGTCTATTTTGGAAATTTGATGGCTCATCGTTTTGTGTATTATTTTGCAAAGGAAAAGCAGTTGCCATGATGAAATTACAACCTGTAGTTCTCTTCATTTTGGATAGTCTCTTTGTGAAAGTGTAGAAAAGTTGATTTGGTAAGAAGCTAATGTAGGGTCACCTAGTTAACTCCCCATAATGCATGTAGGAATTTCTTAGTACATGTGGTAACAATATACCTTGTGACATAGAGTTCACGGTAGATTTACTTGTTATATACTTACATTGCTATATGATTCAATGCTTATATGACTAGATGACAAAATTGCTTTATTATTACATGCTTAGTTTACATTGACTTAACATGTAGTATTGTCCTCTCTCTCGACCATTAGTTGTATTCATAATTATATGCTTTGATTTCATTTACTCTTCATGTGTCATTTCTCCATATGCTATCAATTTCTTGCATTCTATGGATATAACCAATTGTTAAGGAGGATATATCATGCCAGTAAAATTTCTATGATTTGATATGAAAATATTTATAAGTTCTTATTAAAAATATTGTCTATTGAGAAGACATAAATAAAAAGGTGAACACACAAATGATCTTATAATTGTAGAGTGCATTACTTAATATGAAACCTATAGCATCATCTTTTGAGTGACTATATATTTACTTTAGATCCAAATTTATTTGTGCCCCTTACCTTGAGGTGCACAATCATTCCAAGATTCAAATATACCACAAAGTGGGGAAAAATGTAATGGTAGAAATTGCATACCCATGTCATTTTCAATTTATTTTTGTACCTATTTTAAGGGGAGTTTATTGATACATAGAAATATTAACCCTATCCACTTATTTATTGCTCATCTACTTATCTTCATGCACATGTTTTCTAGTATTCAACCTCGACCCTTTTCTATTTTGGGACTAGATTATAGTCACAAGAATGCTCCTAGAAATCATATACTCATCCTAACCTAATTTAAATCATATACTCATCTTAACCTTAATATGTATCGATGTCCTTGTGTGTAAATGCATACAATGCATTCATTATAATCCTCAAAAATAAAGTAATCAATTTAAATGCCACTTTCATCTCCACACTTCAATTAGTGTCCTCAAGGGAGTATAACCCTACACAATCCTTCAAGAAGCATTTTCTTGAATAAAACAAGTGATGGTTTTGATATTTTCCTTTATATCAATGGGTTGATCAAGGTGTCTCGAGAGAGGCACAAAGTAATCTAATAAATACATCAATTGAATTATGAGAATAATACAAGATCTTGATCATGGATTTATCCTTGATAGTTAGAATTTGACCTTTCATGACCATAAAATAATAGAGAAATAAGTAAATAAATAGAAGGATTAAAACAATGATTATTAATTAATTAAATAGTAGAACTGTTACCGGCTCTTTCATCTCTCAGAGGAATTCCTCAAAGACCGAGGTGAGTGGGCTATGGGGAATATATGTTGCGTACCACTCAGATATGAGTGTGAAAAGCAAAGAAATAAATAAATTATTATCTTGTGCAGGGAGCCCATTGAATTCGATAGAAAATCAAGTATTTGTAGGGCTGGAATGATGTCTGCCATGTGACTTCTGAGCCCTTTCTCACCTTACGCACATAGGAGGTAGAGGCACCCCATACATCTGCATAGGCAAGCATTAATATCGCTATTTATTGCTTATATTGTTATAAGGAGGGTATTCATTTTTATGGTACAAGGCCTGAATGGAGATGAAGTTACGTAGATGGTACTTCTCTCATTATTCATGGTCAAAGAAAACTATTCATTTCTGGATCAATTCACTACCCTCGTAGCACTCCTGAGGTGGGTATCAAAATAAGCAGAGGAATTTTCCATCAGAAAAAATATGTAAGCATTTACATTGTGTATTTTGTGTTTGTGAATTGAGGTTGGATATTCAATGGTTTTTACAGATGTAGCCTGGGCTGATAGACAGAGCAAAAGAGGGAGGATTGGATTGCATTCAGACATATGTGTTCTGGAATATGCATGAGCCAGAGCAGGGAAAGGTAATTAATTTTAACTTCAATTATATTTATAAGATTATGTTCAAAGTCTAATGCTATATTAGTATTTCTGATTGCAGTTTAATTTTGAGGGGAGGTTCGATCTGGTTTCATTTGTAAAGCTAATACACTCAAAAGGACTGTATGTGAGTCTGAGAATTGGGCCACACATTGAGTCAGAGTGGAATTATGGGTATGCCTCACATTCTCTATCTATAAAAATATAGATACTTTACTACCACATTGAATATATGCTTCTCTGATGGTTCATTTTGTCTGTGTTTTACTACCACATTTAATGTATGTTTCTCTAATGGTGCATTTTGTCTGTGTTTGCAGAGGATTTCCCTACTGGCTTCATGATACACCAGACAATTTTTAGAACATATAATGAGCCATTTAAGGTACAGCTGCCTTTTTTCCTCTTTTACAGAGGCCCTTGAATTTATGAGAATTTCAAATAGCTTGTTTTATGATGCATGAATTGCTACTGTATTGGCGAGTGCAGAGGGAGATGGAGAGATTCACAACAATGATTGTAAACATGATGAAAGCAGAAAGTCTTTTTGCTTCCCAAGGAGGACCCATTATCATCACCCAGGTGTGTATTCTCTGTAACTGTCTTAATTTTCTAAGAACTGCTTAAAGTGGATTCCCATTATCATTACCCAACTCTGTTTTATCTATAAGTTTGTATTAATTTTGTAAGAACTTCCTAACTTAAATGTTATCTGGACAATATTAATTTAAAAGGGCTGTTTAAATGCAAACTCTGTTACACTGTATTAATTTTTTAAGAACTGGTAAATAGAAAATTCCCATTATCATTACCCAAGTGGATTTTGTCTGCAACTCTGTTTTAATTTTCTAAGACCTGCAGAAATTATTAATTTAAAAGGATCGTTTAAATGCAAAGTAACATAAGAAGTACCTTGGCGAACATGGGAACATGATAATTGTTACAGTTGTTATCCACAAATTTGTTTTCACTTCCATTGCCTTTTAAAGATGCAATGGCACTAAGGGCTAGAGTTGTCTGTCTATGCAGAATGATTAAAAAATGTTACTTGAGCATTTTTAAATTTATCTAGCAGTAAGTCATAATAGCAATAACTTATACCTTCCTAACTTACATAACTCTTTTTTTTGTTTTTTTATCCTTAGGGGGAATCTATCTCTAGCTAGATAAAGCTGGACCATGTACAGATGTTATTTAAAATGATGATGAAGGGAAATATTTGAATTGGTTAGGTTTCTTGTTAAGGGCTTGCTTAACACGCTTTCCTTGATGAAATGGGCACGCTGTTTCCACGAAGTTTCAGATGCAAATCACATTCGCACATGCCACATATCCACTGCTTCCTCTCCCATTACTCGTACTTAGCTCTTGCCCTCATCAAGCCTCCTTATAATCACCAGCTGCCTCTTCTCTCGTCCACATTCGTTCCTTGAAGCCGTCTTCCACACGCTTTCCACTACGACTCCACATTTCTTCTACACACTTTTAGTGATAAAATAGGCATTTTTTCCATGAAGTTTCGGATCCACTCACTCTACTTTATCATCCACTGCTTCTTCTTCCCTTATTAATATACAACTCATGCCCTTGCTCAAAACATATTTACCTAAAACCCAGCCTTCTTCCAACTTGTTTTCTTTCTTTTTTTTCTCATTGCTTCTTTGCGTTTAGTTAAACCTTATCCCATGGCGTCTACTTCTACCGCTCCATTTCATGAAATTGCACCATCTGCATCTACTATGGACAAAACGTCATCACTCATCTAGAAGGCGTCTTTCGATGTACTCATTAATCATCATGGACAAGATGTCAAAAAGATGTTAGCCAACAAAATCTATAATGTCCTTCGTGAGATGAAGTTGAAAGCCTTTATAGATACAAAGGAGTTGGAATAGCGATTTCTTGCCTACAACAATAGAAACAGCTATCCGTGGTGCTACCCTTCATATATCAATTTTTTCAAAGGGTTATGCAGAATCACCTTGGTGTTTGGCAGAGCTCTCGTGTATGCTTAACAGTGGCACCAAGATTGCTCCTATTTTCTACTTTTTAGAGCCTATTGATCTCAGATATGTCGTTAAAAGAGTAAGAGTGTACGTTGGTGCCTTTGAGACTCATAGAAAGAAAGACAGACATAGCCCATAAAAGCTTCAGGAGTGGGAGGATGCACTCTACAAGGTCTCATATTACAATGGCGAAATCATAAAAAATAATGAGTATGTAGCACACATTCGGCCTCCCTATCTTAACAAATATTTGATATTTCTTATATCTATGTAATATAGCTGTAAACGTTTGTTAGTCATTTGATTTTTCAATGTTTTTTACTTGTTTAGTGATGAGATGAGGCTGTTGAAGAATATTGTGAATACTGTATTGAAAGAAATACACAATGTGCCACTAGTAGCTGAAAAAAATCCAGTAGATCTCAACGAAGCAGTAGAAGACTTTGAAAATACATTCCAACTTGATGAGGGTGATCAGGGTGTAAAAATTGTGGGTATTTGGGGCATGGGTGGTTTGGGTAAGACCACGCTTGCCAAATAATTATACAACAAAATAGCCACATCTATGGAGAGATCTAGTTTTATTTTTGATATCAAAGAAGCCAAAGGCGCGTTGCAGAACAAATAGATTCAACTCCTCAAATTCCTTGGTGTGAATGAAAGATTTGTTACGCAACACGCCTTTGGCTTCTATGATATCAAAAATAAAACTAGACCTCTCCATAGATGTTGATATTTTGTTGTATAATTATTTGTCAAGCGTGGTCTTACCCAAACCATCCATGCCCCAAATACCCACAATTTTTACACCTTGATCACCCTCGTCAAGTTGGAATGTATTTTCAAAGTCTTCTACTATTTCGTTGAGATCTATTGGATTTTTTGCAACTACTAGTGGCACATTGCGTATTTCTTTCAATACAGTATTCACTATATTATTCAACAGCCTCATCTCATCACTAAGCAAGTAAATACATTGAAAAATCAAACGAGTAACAAACGTTTACAACTATATTACATAAATATAAGAAAGAACAAATATTTCTTAAGATAGGGAGGCCAAATTTGTGCTACATGCTCATTATTTTTTATGATTTCGCCACTATAATATGAGACCTTGTAGAGTGCATCCTCCCACTCCTGAAGCTTTTTTGGGCTATGTCTGCCTTTCTTTCTATGAGTCTCAAAGGCACCGATGTATACTCCTACTCTTTTCACGACATATCTGAGATCAGTAGGCTCTAAAAAGTAGAAAATAGGAACAGTCTTGGCACCATTGTTAAGTATACATGAGAGCTCTGCCAAACATCAAGGTGATTCTGCATAGCCCTTTGAAAAAATTGCTATATGAAGGCTAGCACCGCGGATAGCTATTTCTATTGTTGTAGGCAAGAAATTGCCATATTCCAACTCCTTTGTATCTAAAAAGGCTTTCAACTTCATCTCACGAAGGACATTATAGATTTTGTTGGCTAACATCTTTTTGACATCTTCTCCACGATGATTGATGAGTACATCGAAAGACGCCTTCTGGATGAGTGATGACGTTTTTCCCGTAGTAGATGTAGATGGTGTGATTTCATGAAATGGAGCAGTAGAAGTAGATGCCATGGGATTAGGTTTAACTGAACGCAAAAAAGTAATGAGAAAAAAAAAAGAAAACAGGTTGGAAGAAGGCTGGGTTTGTAGGTAAATATGTTTTGAGCAAGGGCATGAGCTGAGCAAGGGCATGAGCTGTATATTAATAAGGGAAGAAGAAAAAGTGGACGATAAAGTAGAGTGAGTGG
This sequence comes from Sequoiadendron giganteum, assembly GCA_007115665.2. Taxonomy (NCBI): domain Eukaryota; kingdom Viridiplantae; phylum Streptophyta; class Pinopsida; order Cupressales; family Cupressaceae; genus Sequoiadendron; species Sequoiadendron giganteum. Next base: position 51,251,428 of record CM021105.1, on the reverse strand, counting down.
GTTTGAAACTTAGTGGAAAAAATGTCTATTTTATCATGAAAAGCGTGTGGAAGAAATGTGGAGTCGTAGTGGAAAGCGTGTGGAAGATGGCTTCACGGAATGAATGTGGACGAGAGAAGAGGCAGTTGGTGATGATAAGGAGGCTTGACGAGGGCAAGAGCTAAGTACGAGTAATGGAAGAGGAAGTAGTGGATATGTGGCCTGTGCGAGTGTGATTTGCATCTGAAACTTTGTGGAAGCATCACACCCATTTCATCAAGGAAAGCGTGTACAAGAAACATGGGAAGCCTGTGAAAGAAGCACATAATCGTACAGGAACACATGTGGAAGACAGTGGATTCATGCGGAAAAAATAAGTAGTACTTACAAGGAAAGCATGTGGAGGAGAGAAAAGGGAGCCAGTGACAGATGAAAAGTCGCATTTAAAAAAAGAGGTAAATGATGTGACTACTGTGACAGATGAAAAGTCACATTTAAAAAAAATGAGGCTTCTTAGGATGTATATAGTTTGTCATGAGATAATTTATGCAAATGACTTATCAAACAACAAAATGTATATTGAATGAATTGATTAAATTACATCTAAATAAGTTTTCTTTGTATTCTGAATTTCTTTGGTGCCAGTTTGATGCTTCAAAGCTAAGCAAACTTAGATCTGTTTTTAAAGAAGTTGGAAGTGTGACTGCTGGCAACGCTTCAACTATTAGGTCGGTTATGTCTCTCTCTCTCACTTGCTAATGTATTTTATCCTCTATTTTATATGCAATTTCTTATTATATACACATAGAATTAACCAACTTTTCAATGTCTACTTTGCAAATTTGTATGTTTTCAACTTATATGTGGAGTAGAAGATAATAAAAGTATGCTCAAACAACCTTTTAGATCATTTAAACTGTTTTACATTACATATTTTTTTAATGGCCCTTTTATTCTAGGTTCTCACCCACATAAGATAAAGGGATTAGTCATTTGAACATAGTCCAAAGTCTAGACATTGATGGTATATTGTGGCTTTTTAAGATGATATTATCAGATGGTAAATATGTGAGAGGATTAAACTATTAAAGCCAATGTATAGATGCTTTTAAGCATTAACAATCTTATATTGTATCACAGATAGGATTATAACATATAAAGCTTTTCAAACATCATTTTAACTTTTTGATGGAATAAGAACCATCAAAGAGTTACATACAATTGATTTGCATTGGTCAGATTTATCCTCATAATGAGTAAGGAATTACTCCAATGGTTACATTCATAAGAATGAAACAAATAAATGCATAATGAGGCAACACTTGCTAATAAACTTGCATATGAACATTCCATCATAGCACTTAATCATTCATAGTGTTAGGGCACGATAATATTCACAACTGAGAAATATGAATCATACATCTCATATAAGGCATGATAATATTCACAAAGTGAAATATGAATCACACATCTCATATTTGATATTCAATATCATACTGGAATTAGAATTCAAAATTAAATAAGAATCATTTACTTCTTAACCAATAATAAATGAAGCTAAATTCTAAATTGAAATAAAGAATTTAAAACAAATCTCTTCCATCCTTTCTCCTTAATTTGAAGGAGAAGAGGGCAAAGGGAGAGAGAGAGCATCATTGGGGTGCTTTCCACCCTGCCACGAAGCCATAGGCTTCCCCTTGCTACCCCACGAAGGGAGCCCGACCCATCACGAAGAGTCTAGCAATTTGTGGCCAGCATGTGTGAAATTTGTGCAGCTATGGAATATCTAACATATTGAACCTATTAATTCTCAAGCAAAAATATCTAGCATATGTCCCTTACCCATGAAGTGACACAATTTAATTCAATAACCTTCTCTTATTTGATTTAAAAGATTTGGCCAAAGCATTGATTCATTATTTGAACCCTCGAGTCTTTCCCGGTAGTCACTTGGCACCTCTTTACACATGCTAAATAAGAATTTATATGTACACTCCTGGTTTTATTTAGTCCTGAACTAGAAGCTGAAGATTCTCATATTGCATGATTACTTTTAAATTCTTAGATTGTAGTCAATTATTCAGCAATTTACCATGTTACAGAAATTTTGGCACTTCCATTAACCAAATGGTAAGTTATATACTCGAGAGGTATTATTCCTTCTTGTACATTACAGGATGGTTGGTAAGTTTTATACTCTAAGAGGTATTTTTCCTTCTTGTACATTACAGGTAACCATCAACAACTGTTTGATTGTACTTTACCTACTATGCTCAAGATTACCAAGTAATCCAAAACTTGCATTAGATTGCTGGTCATAAATGTAGAGATCTTTAGGATAAAAGCCGCTGATGAATGCGCAGATTTAGGACATAGTGCTAGAAATGCACCTTGTATTTATATCATCATAATGCTCTTTAGGTCTCCATATTTTTGATGTTTGGTTTTCTGTTTACAAAGTCAAAATGTTGTTATGAGCTTCCCTATGCCTGTTGTAGATTTCTACAACAGTCATAGAAAACTCATAATTTCTCTAGTCTTTCCATGACTGATGTAAAAAGATACAACAGTCATATGCAGGCTCATAACCCACATCCCTCAAATTCTTTTGTGGAAAAACACTGCTTTCCTAAAATTCCATTAGCAACCCTAGTTTAGATGAAATCCTTATTTTATTCATTGGCCACACAATTTCAACAGCACTAACAATCCCATAACAGATTGTTTGTTGCAGATTTGTTCTAATCAGTAAGGTAATGGTATACAATATTGAACTTTTAATCATAAAAATCTGTTGATTGTTTAAACAACTATGCATTCAGCATACACTAGTTGTATGGAAGGAGTTCCAGCATTGTGGAGAAAAAAAAATGCATAAAAACTTATTAGTTTTTTTTTTTTTTTCCTGTCCAATTGCAGCTAAGTTGTCATTTCCATTAGCTACTTTTTGAACATCCTTCATAGAGAACATCTTTTAACCAATCAAATTTGAAGGACTAAACTGAAATCACATTCACATACCTGTAACAGAAATTGGGCAGAGATTTTTTTGTTTTACTTCTTGTTTTCACACAGCCCTTCTTCCTCCTTGAAGCTGCTCTCCTTTTCTTTCCACAAAACCAAATGCCAAAAAGTTCCTTTTTACCTTGTTTTATTACCATCTTTTCTTCCCTCCTTGCTACGTGGGAGAAAGGGGCTTTTCCGAAAGTGCTAGCTGTTACTTCATCTTTTTAGACCCTTTAACTTTTGCTGACAGCTGGCTGACCACACTTGTTTTGTTGGCCTCTTTTTCTTACTCCTTTATTGGTTTAGGGAAAAAATATGAAGCTGGCGTACTTTATTAAGGTAGCCTTGTTTACTAAACTTTTTGTCTTTTCTCAACTTGGGTCCCACCACTTTATTAACCAGACCTTTTAATTAAGAAGAATATTGATATGTATAGAGTTAATATAAATAAATAAAAATATATTTTTACGTCGAAGACGTGTCTTATATGAGCTTTCCAAGCTCATTTTGTCCACCAAGAGTCCAAAAGCAGCGAGACGGGCTGCAAGAAGGTTGGGTTGGCGGGTGATCGCCAACCGTAGATCGAATTTTGCGTTGCATTAAGTTTTGAAATTTATAGGTAGGTAGGAATGGTCGTCAGCAGAGAATAAATCCCAGTCGCTTTTCACTTCTCCACTTGGTACGCAGCGTAGCAGTTGTTGCATAATGATATCGACATGTAGAGAGTATCCCTACTGGTTGTAACTATAAATCTTCACATATTTTCTATTCATCGTCATCTCCTTACCTTTCCAAAATGTATCCCAACAGACAAACTGGAGGTTGGAGGCGGCTGGAGCAAAAGGGTGCTTCTCTGCCATCATGGCCTCTCGCAGTGAATAGTGGTATTTTCAGGATCATCTTCCCAATTTTCTCTCTGTGGAATGCAAAACAGATTTGGTAGCTTTTCCATAAACTTGTTTTTAATCTCTGTTTCAAGTTCTAATTTTATTATCTAATCATGTTTTCTTATTAGTCGGTTTTGATTGTTGGTATGATTTCGAGCAGAGCGGGGATAGAGTTACCCCAAATTGAGGTTCATTTCAACTGTTTGAACGTGGATAGGACTCTTCCAACTATTCCAACTATTCTGAACTATCTACTAAACTTGGCTGAGGTATTAATTTTGAATCACCAATTTCTCCTCATTGCAGTACCCTTTGATTTTCTTTGATGCCATATGCTCTCTTAGATGATATTGGGGAGATTTCCCATTTTGGGTAAGAGCGAAAGTTGCTTGAAGATCCTCGATTATGTTAAAATGGTTCTAGTCAACACACGAGAGGAAGATATTATCCATCAAGAAAAAGAGATTGCTATTGTACATTCCAAAGTCACACATTCTCATCTTTGCGCAGGTGTAAAAGTATCTATATATAGGAAATCTCTGAACTTATTGCAGCGTAAGATACTTAATAGTTGTGGAAAACTTCTCTGAGTTACATGTTAGGTGATAAGATTTTGGTCTTGAATTTACAATTATGAATGTTTACAGTCACAGGTTCATCGTGTTGCTAAAATTTCTGTGCATGTTGTGACTTTTCATTTGAATGCAGGGACTTTTCATTTGAATGCAGGGATAAAAAAATGGGTCAGTTATTGTGCTGTGTAAAAGTGAACCAGTCAACAGTGGCGATGATAGAGAGATTTGGAAAGTATGAGGAAGTGCTGGAGCCAGAATGCCACTTTGTGCCATGGGTTTGTGGAACCCAAATCAGAGGTCGTCTTTCCTTAAGAGTACAGAAACTGGATGTCTGCTGTGAAACAAAGACCAAGGTATGTATTTAGGTTTTTTAAATCTCTTCAGTTTCTTCTATTTAAAAAAGAAATTCTGGAATAGTTGTTTATAGGTGTTTAGGTTTTTTGAATCATATTTATATCTTGGTAAGAATAGATTTTGATTTTGATCTTAATTTTTTTATTAAGAATGTAGAAGCTCCTTCAAAAAGGATTATGTTGTATTTTGAGAGTAATATGTTTTTCAAATTGTTGCAGGATAATGTTTTTGTGACTGTGGTGGCCTTTGTCCGATACCGCGCCCTTGCAGAAAAGGCTAGTGATGCTTTTTATAAGCTGAGTGATACAAGGGGACAAATTCAGGCATATGTATTTGATGGTAAAGTTTATCTCACAGTGATTTATTCTGGAAAAATGAAATTCGGGGAATGATTGCAAATGAACAATTTGTACAGATATAGTTAGGAAATAGCTCACTGATTTTTATAATACTAGATAAAAATAAAATCTCTAACCCGTATCAGAGTTTGCATTTGATAATATAATATAATATAATTGTCATTTCTGATATGCATGTTAACTTTGTGAAATACAAACTTTCAGATATATGATATTAGTTTAATATAGAGCCTGACCAACACATTTCAAATTATGAATAAGGATTGAGGCTCACTACCCTGTTAAGAGCGTAGTGGATAAATATTGATAGCCAAAGGCTTTTGTTATTTGTAACTTACAGTTAGGTGGAATATGTTTGGAGCTTGAGAGAGGAGATTGTACTGATGTCAGAAAAGAAAATGCTTAAATTTTATTTTTGAAATCCATGCCATATTTTAATATTTGCATCTTACCCATACTTTTTCTGACTCTGGAGCTCCTTAACCTTCACTGCTTTTAGTTAAAAATGTTGATTGGTTCATAGGCGCCTTATTGAATTGGATGACCATTCCAATGGTAGTCATCGTCATTTTCATAGCAAAGCGCCAAGTTGAAATCCCTCCCAGAAATGTTAACTTGTTAAGTGTTGAAATTGGAAAAAAATATAGCATCCAACTCTAGTTGCATCATACCCAACGGTCAAGGGCAGGTGCAAGCCCTGGATGAATTTGACGAAAGTGGTCCCCCTTTGTTGTGGCATCTAAGTCCAAAGTTAACATGCATAGAGAAAAAAATATGATAGGTACATCTTAATATACTAGTATTTGGGGAAAAAGATCAAAACTTCGCAAAAAATTCACAAATTTAATCAGTAATGGGTAGAATAAAAATGCAACCAACCAACCAATTTCAATAATAGGCAGGGTTTAATATATTAGTAGTATGAGCAGACACTCAAAATCGTTCATTACACAGATTTGATTAATAATGAGTGTAAGAAAGATGCATCCAACTTACCAATTTCAATAATAGATTTCATAATGGATAGAAGATAAACATGTAACCAATAAAATAATTTCAAAGATGGCGTTGGGATTTATAAGTCCATTTGATTTTTATTGTCAATTGGTTGCAGTAAAATATTTCTTAAATATTACACAAAATAAATCATTTTATTATTCTAAAATTTGTATCCTTCGACAGTTCTTAATATCTGTCTTAAAAGAAGCAACTATTAAAAAAGTTTGAATGCTTTATGATTCATCATTGAACTTTATTTTTTATGACTACAGGTTATGTCAAACTATGGATATGAGATAGTGCAAATGCTTATTGTAGATATAGAACCTGATGTGCTTGTGAAGAAAGCAATGAATGAAATAAATGCAGGCAAGAAGTCAAATTGGGCTTTTATGTTCAGTAGTACATGTCCTTTCATTTTACCGGTTTTGTGATTGTTGGCATATACTTTTCCATTTTGTGAATGAATGGATGGATTTATTTAAGAAACATCCAACACTCTACCCAAAATATGGTAGAGGCAAGGTCAAGTAACTTTGGGCAAAAAATCTGTGAAACAACTCTCCAACACAGAAAAATGTTGCGTCTCAAAATATGGTTAGTGAGAGAGTTTTACTTTCAGTTCTAATTGCCAGATGTAGGGATTTTGTATCTTGCTTCTACAACTTCCTCATAACTAATTATTACATGCAGACACAAACCTTTCGTTAGAAAGGAAATCAGAATTCATCATTGTCTTGAGAAGTGCAAGAACCATGCAGTCAACACCACAGTAATTATCATATGGTGTGTTATAGGGTATACTTCAATGAGGTATTGTTTTATAATAATCTTATGAAATGCATACAAGGTTTTTCAATGAGATGAATTACATTGTATCGGTTCTATGCAATGCTACAAGGTATACTTCAACCAGATATGTGGGGAGTTATACCTTCAGATAGATGGGATTGGGCTACCTTAAGGGAAATGATTGCAAGGAATGGAGTGAGAAATTCTCTTCTACTCGCTCCTATGCCAATAGCTTCAACCAGTCAAATTCTTGAATAATGAATGCTTTGAAGTTTGAACCTAACACGTCCAATATCTATAGTAGAAGAGTATTAAGGTGAGTTCCTTTTGCCTTTAAGTATGGTACTTGTATTGTATTTCCAAAGGATATTTCTCTTACTCATTTGCAAGGTCTTTTAGTTATGCTACTCTTTTGGGGTGTCTCTGAGGTGCTATATGTTGGGTTATAATTAAACAAGATTGTCTGGAAAATCAAGCAGCGTACATATCAACCCAATTTTGGGAAGCTAACTTCACTCTATTTTTACACTTGGTCAAAGGTAAAACTCTCAAATTTGTGGCATCTAATTTGAACAAAATCAAAATCAAGTGTATATAAAATGGCTTATTGCTCTATGTCACTTAAAAAGCAATTATATCAATTTTCAATTATTTTGTGATATCTGTGAATGGAGGCCAGCCATATATTATGTCAAAACCAAGACAGGGATGCCAATCTTGTAATCTGCTAATCCAATCTGTAACTTTCTTTTAAGCTTTCCTGTTTATTTTCCCCATGCATTTTTTTTTTGTCAAGTTTTATAGACCAGTAAGGCGATTTAAGATTGAGGATTCGTTGCTACTAATATTTCACTGCATTTTACTTGTTTATTTGTTATTGTGGGTGTTGGGTTTTTCGGTAGTATTAAGCATTGGTTTTCTTTTCTGTAGGAAAAGCCCAAGTCAGCAGATGAAGATGTGGATACAAAATTGCACAAATTGTATGCTCATTAGAGAACAAGGATGAATGCCTGGCTTGTGGGTGCTAAAGCACCTAATGGAGCCCACTAATATTCAAAAGTGTTGAACCAAACATGGCAATTCTTCAAACAATTGGATGACATAGCATGTAAATCCTATTGCAAAGGCTTGTGACCTCAATGATAGGCATGTTGTAAATTTAGTTTTATTTTGGCAGAAATTGTGATCTTCTGGATTGTATCAGAATCTTTTATTAGATCCATATTTAAGTCTAATAATATTGCCAAAATGTGTTATAAAACACTTCATGTAAATTCTCTTGTAAAACGAAAGTGTATTTATATCCGATAAAAAGCTATATGTATTTTGTTTCTGATATATAGCCTTCACTTAGTTATATTCCCTGACCATCCTTTGCTGATATTTTAATTTGCATTATTTTGTGACAAGAAGTGTAGTCTCTGTCTTTTGCATGTTTAGAGTCATTTTTAATTCAGAATTTGATATTTGTATGTGTATGTCTTTGGTATCTTCAAAGGCATTTTAAATGTAGAATTTGATTGTTCCAAGACATGTTGATGAATGGGACAGCCAACTTATCGTCTTATGATGTAAATATGCTCAGATCTGAGTAGTTGTATCTAAATATGTTCAAGTCTGAGTAGTAAGTACTCACATTCTTAAGTGTAAATACATAAACAATTGAAACATTCTAAAGTTTCCTATCCACATTCAAAACAGAAGGATATGATTTGCAAAAAATCAAACCAAAAACTCTCCCTAATTGACCTTCCACAACTCTTCAGCATACCTATTGCACACCAAGGTGCCATTGCTGGTAATTATATTATTTTATTTTCTTGTTTTAAAATATATATCAATAGTTTTCTATATACTTTTTTTATTTATATGTTTTTTTTGTATTTTTTTAAAATTTTAATCCCCTCAATATACTTAAGTCATTGAGTTAATAATTAAATAATTAAAATATTAAATTCTACCCTTTTAATGCAACCTGAAAAAATGCTATGTGCAAATTTAAATTTTACCCTTCTAATGCAATATGCAACCTGAAAAATGCTATGTGCTTGTATGTGCTACTCTAACACAATTTTCCCTCGGAAGGCTAGACTCCACTTCCCAATGATACTCTCTCTCCCTTCAACGAGAGTGTGTGACTGCCCTATAACACTCCAAAATAGGGAAAGTATTAGTCTATTACAATAATGAGATCCAAGCTTAGCAATAAAATTAGCATTTCCATACAAAATTTAGTCATATAGCCATAAATGAAATCATATAGAACATATTCAGAAACACTATATTCAACCACATTCATTGTATCATCAAAACGATTACCCTTAACACTAACTAAAACAACTTTTCTTATATAAGATGAAACCATATACAAAACAACTATATATAAAAAATAGAAATCTAGGGCTAACTGTTATGGTAGTTAAAATTCACATTTAGATGAATATCCATAGTTCAACATGACAATACAAAAATAGGGTTGAGTTCCAAATTCAGTTAAACATCTACATCAACATGTCAATAAAAAATTAGGGCTAGGACACATGTAGGGTTGTGACACTCCGTAGTTGTGATAAGTGATAGTTGAACGAGGCATCTAAGAAGAAGGTTGTGAATTATTTCTACTTAAGAATTAGCATCATCAACATCAGGCTCGATACAAGTAAAAGCTTCTTAATTAGTTGTCCCCTAGAAGTACATTTTGAAGCCCTTGTTGATAAACAAAATATTTCTAAAAACTTTGTATAGGGGTGAAGACTTGGTTGGATAACCTTTAGAGGAATAGTAGGGGATGACTATCATTCATGGCACCCACTTGGAACAACACTAAAACTATACTTTACTCTCTTCTTCCTAACAAAGGAGATCACTCTCTTCTATAGTCATCACCTTGACTAAAAACATACATATACAACTCCATGGCATGCCCATTGCCAACATCAAGTTTACTTAGCTATTGCATTGCCTTAAAGTTCTTTGCTAGTGTTCCGATAAGATAAATAGTTGTCATCACTTGTACAACTTTCATCAAAATTGAGAGAGTAACTGAGAGCATCATACTAAAAAGATTTAGATTTGATAAGTAGGAGGTATTTTCCACAACGTGTCAAATTATGATATTGCTATCAGTCATTAGTTTCAATATAAACCAAATGGGAAATAATGTAAGTGTTGTTGCTTTAAATATATCAGTCATTATAGAGTAGACATGAAGGATACTTGCTATTGCTTCAAATATATCCCCTATCATTATAGGGGTAAAAATTAGCTTCAACCACCCCAAGAATCATGGAAAATCATCTAAAATTTTCATTATAGAGTACACATTAATTTAACCACCTAAAAAGAATGACTTTTTTTTTATAAAAGAGTTGTGTACTCATTTTCTCATAGCTCTTTCATATGGGTTTGAAAGAGAGTTTTAAATTCTTCTTTACTATAAGGAAAGTGAAATACAATCATCAACATAAAAATGTATTTTTTTACCTTGTTATAATTTTTAAAATCTCTCATTCATTAACAAAAAATTATAGATTCTCTACATTTGAGCCTTCTAATTAGAGGGTTGCAGATCTTCGCAAAAATTTTGACACTCTCTCACTTGCCTTCTCCCTCTCTCTTCCCTTTCATTTTTTCTCTTTCTCTCTATCTCACCTTTCTCTCCCTACATATCCCTCTCTCCCTTCTCTTTGTATCTCACCCCTTTCCCTCTCTCCCTACTCCTTACCTCTCTACTTCTCTCTTATCTTCCTCTCTTTATTTCTCTCTCTTTCATCTCTCTTTCCATCCTATCTCTCCCTCTCCCTCTCCCTCTCCCTCGATAAGTGGGGAGAGATAAGATAGTAAGAGATCAGAGAGGGAAGGAGAGAGAGAGAGGGAGAGAGGGTGGAGAGGGAGATGTGGAGAGAGGGAGGGAGAGAGAGGGTGGAGAGAGAGAGAGAGAGAGAGAGAGAGAGAGAGAGAGAGAGAGAGAGAGAGAGAAGTGAGCTAGAGAAGTGAGAGAGGAAGGTCGAGAGATTGATAGAGGGAAGGAGGGAGGGAGGGAGAAAAAAAGAGGTATAAAGGGATCTAGTTAATGTTTTGCGGAGATCTAAATCCCTTTCATAAGATGGCTCACATGCAGATAACCTTTAAATATGTGTTAATAAAGGAGAGATTTTAAAGTTGATAAGAAAGAAAAATGAAAAGTTTTAGTGTCGATGATTAGTTGTATTATTTTCCTTGCATGGCATTTTAAGACTTGAGGTTGGTCTATCATGCTTCAAGGTACTTCAAATTTACATATTTAACCAAACAAAAATATTTTAGAACATTTTATTTTAGCTGTGAAATGTAGTAAAAATTATATTTGAGAGAACCATTGTTTGTCACATTGTTGCATGAGTATATACATTAAATGTTGAATATAATTGGCATATGAGGTGTCATTGTTGAGCCGATTTAACCGACACACTTTGAGCAGTTGTTTGCTTAAGTGGCTGGTCTTAGTGGGGCTCTTTTTTTTCTTTTTTTTTTTCTTAGAGTTTTCTTAACCCCATTTTTTTGAGATTTTGTTGTAACAATTTGTTGTTTTTGTTTCTAAAATAATTTGTTTTGTTATTGGACTTAGGGTTTTAATTTACATCGAAAGTGCATTCTATATGAATTTCATAGAGTTCATTTTGTACATTGACAATGAATAATCATGGAGAAGGCTTGCGAGATGATCAAAATGATCGTGACCATTCCTTTCTTCGTTGTTATTTTCATTGCCGTTTGTTTTTCCCGCTTTTGCTTGTTATTTTTTGAAGGTTTTTTTTTGCAAATGTGGTCTATATTTTTTCATTCACATCATTGACAACATACATATACCAAATATTAAAATATGTGCATAAATATAATTATGTACTCTTCACTATACATTTCTTTGAGGAATTTTTTTAAACAATCCACGTCCCTTGTCTATGCTTCCACATTTTCCATGCATGTCTACAAGAGCATTAAAAATCCCCATTCCATTATGCTAAATGATGGATGTCCAAACTATGTTCCAAAGCTCCTATTTTGGAGTAGACGGGGATAATGTTTGCTTTACAACTACCTATCTCATTTGCTTCGAAAATTTCTAAATCTTTGTCAAAAAATTAATTTTGTTTATATCTTGCAATCTTGGCATTCCATGAGACCAAATTGATTTGAGGCACATTGTCAAACAGTTCATATTTGCTTCGAAAAAAAATAATTTTGTTTATATCTTGCAATCTTGGCATTCCATGAGACCAAATTGATTTGAGGCACATTGTCAAACAGTTCATATTTGCTTCGAAAAAAATTAATTTTGTTTATATCTTGCAATCTTGGCATTCCATGAGACCAAACTGATTTCTTGCAATCTTGGCATTCCATGAGACCAAACTGATTTGAGGCACATTGTCAAACAGTTCACATGCGTTGTCTATATTGCCAATTTTTGCCTACATGTCTACTAGAGCTGTTGCAATTGAAACATTTGATGAAATTCATCTATCAGATATGCTTTCATGGATGTCCATACCCTATTCCAAAGCTCTCATTTGACATAGGTTGCAACAATTGGATTTTCTTAAATTGCAAAAAATCCTCTATCATTTATGCTTTGATCAAGAAATTAATCAAGTAGATTCTAGTATTGGCTTCATTTAATTTTTTATCCCTTTTCATTCTTTTCTTTTGCTTCATATCATAAATTTGTAGTTGCATTGTTACAAAATAATTAAATATGATATGATCTACTTATTTTATTTTTTAACAATTCATGCTCTAGTGAATGAAGTTAAAAAATATAGACCATATTTGGTCTTAAGTGTAAACTTATTGGTTATGTCACACATGAAGCTATTCAAGATACTTTTACACAATAGGAAGTATTTAGGTAGAAGCTATAGATGGATTGGAAAGATCTAAGAATTTAATATTGAAATCCAAATCATTAATTTCATCGTAGGATAGGATTGGCAAATCTAAGAGTAGTATCAAACTTGGAGGTTGGAAGAATAAATCAAGTGGAGGTAGAGATTTGTTAAAAAAGGTGTAATTTAAAAAAACTTTGTTTGGTATAAGGATATTTTTAATTCTCGATTTATATGAATTATCTTACTAAACTAATGAAAACCCTACCTACTTTTTCACCCCTCACATGCCATCAGTGATCTGCAAGGTTTATTTTTCATATTAAGTTAAATCAGCGATGGGAAAGAGATAGAGATAGGGAGATAGAGGGAGAGAAAGATATGGATAGAAAGAGATAGAGAGAGGAGTGAGAGGGAGATAAAAAGAGAGAGGAAAAGATATAGAGATATAGAGTAGGGGAGACGGAGAGAGAGAGTGAGGCAATGAGAGAGGGATATATATATATCTATATATATATATATGAAGTGATATATAGAGAGAGTTAGAGAGGGATATATAGAGGGGGTGATAATGAGAGATAAATGAGGTAATAGAGACAAGTATATGTATATATATATATATATATATGAAGTGATATATAGAAAGAGTTAGAGAGGGATATATTGAGGGGGCAAGAATGAGAGATAAATGAGGTAATAGAGACAAGTAATAGAGAGAGAGGGACGAGACATAGAGATAGAGACAAGGAGGGAGAATTAGAGAGTATGTGTGTGAGAGATATATAGACATAGAGATAGGGAAGGAGAAGCAAGGAGTGTGTGTGTGTGAAAGAGAGATGGTATGTGACCCAATAAAAGTATCTCAAACTTCAAATATTTTTTTTCCGAATCAATGATGTTTTTAGATTGAAAAAATCTATAATATATATTTTTGTACAAATTCATCTTTGTTTGATTCCATTATATATAACTGAGTTGGCATTAGATTGAAGGTTGCTCTTGGGCCACCATCTCTAATGGCTTGACTACTATCTCCTTGACATGGAAACTTAGTTAACAAAAAACTTGTATATCAGAAGGAAGATAATTAGTAGACCAATGAACGCGTATTCCCTCTATGTCTAATAGGAAGAATCATAGTGTAAATTAATAAGATCATATAGCATGTTTTTTTTAGTTATTTGTCATTCGATTTACACATAAGATTGGAAAATTTTAGCACTTCAAATTGAATGTCTTTTTGGGAATCTATGGGTATATAGATTTGTCTATTTATAACTCTTCCATTCTTTAAATCACAAACAAAATGTGTGATCTGCTATCACACCATTTTATCGGACAACTAAATGTGTGATCAATCCATTAATGATGAGTCTGTCTCATGTTGTATAATTTTCAACTATTAGAAGCCCTTCTTGAACAATGGATTGCAAAATGTCCATATCCAAAAAAGAGGATATTCACATAATCAAATACTAAGACCATCACCAACCATTCTTCTTCAACATAATCAACTGGGAAAGACACTTATGCAAATCTAGTTTGTCACTAAGCTCAACAAAAATAGTGCTCAATTAGTCTTTTAGTATCCTTATAAACTTGAAAAAAATTATTGAGCGAACTAGCTACCTCGCTTAGCCCACTATCACACCAAAATTTGTAGTGTAAGGTAAGGGAGGCAAATCCAAACAGGAATTGAGAAGAAAAATCCCGTTAGGATCAAAAGAAGGGTACAAAGTTTCTAAACAAAGAAAATGTTTGACCCGATATGTAATGTTCCCATTCTTAGAGTGATTGTTTGGAGTTGACAACTAGCTCATTCACCATTCTCATGAGCTAGTCATCCTAGTGAGGGAATGATATTGACCATGAGAATCATAATTTTGGTAAGTTGTTTTTAGAGATTTAATAGGGGAATTATCCTTAACAAAATAAAGCATGATGTTGATCATATTTTATTATTATTTCATGGTCCACTTGAAAGTCAAAGCAACCTTATAAGAGATAAGGAAGGGAGTTTAAAACAGTTAAAATATTATTTCCCTTGGTTGGTCGACCCACATCAAATCAGATCAAATTTGCTTCTAGAAGGTCAATTCTCTCTCTTTGCTTCTAGAAGGTTAATTCTCTCTCCTAGGGCAATTTCGGAGACTTAAGGAAGAAGACAACCAATATTTTAGTGAGGTAAGATCTGATCTTTCCCAAGGGCGGCTTGGATGCCTTAGTGATGAAGGCAATGAATATTTTAAAGAGATAAAATTAGATCTTCCCTAAGGGTGGTTTAGGTGCCTTAGCAATGAAGTTATTGAATATTTTAATAAAAAAAATTAGATTCTCCTTCTAAGGGCGGTTTGGACTAGAAGCCTTATTTAAGAAGATAGGGAGGGTTGTGAGGTTATTATGTTGCATTGAGTTTGTAGTGTTTTTCTTGGCACTTTTTGTTGGCATTTATCATTAGGGTTTTATAACAATAGCTGATACAAATTTAATTCAATAATATCAGACCTCCAGTGGGCTGTTACAGTTGCATTTCAATCATTTCCAGCTGGGCATCATCCATATTTCATATAGATTCATCTTCCATTCATATGGCTAGGGTTTGGACTTTTGTTTAGGCACAATTGGATGTAATTGAAGGTCTGAAATTCAAACCAGACTTAATTGATTGTACTTTCCAATTCTCTCTATTTGTAATCAGCTTTCAAGTCAAATAAGAACATAACCTATCATTGCTAGGTATGTTCATTTGTGTTTATGTGAATTGTTTGATTGCCTAAAATCTATGTTCAAGTTCATTTCTTGTTATTTATGCTTGGAAACTTTCAATCTACATGATATAATAAGCCCTTCTTGAAAACAAAAGTTAAAGAGCTTAAGTGCTTTGCGAGCAAAGCAAATCAGACATTTTCAGACCGGTGAAGGGAAAAAAATTCAGTCAGAACCTGTAAGGGTTCTTGCAGTGGTATCAGAGCCACAATCCTGCCAGCTTGAGGGTATAAAAAAAATTAGTTGTTTAAACTTCCGTTGAGTTCAATGGATATAACTAAGAATGGAAGATTCTTACCTACCTTCCTACCTACTTCATTGAAGAAGGAAAAGGCACCTATCTTGGAAAAAATAATGAAGGACCTTGCTCAAACATAGCGAAAGTTTTCTCAGAATGTGCAGCAATATGAAGATTCACTTTCAAGGAAATTTGGGCACAATAAGGTTTCTTCTTCATCTACAAATACAAGTAAGAAACCTCATGCCATGACAATAAATGATGCAATTATGAGTAGCTACCAAGAGTATTGCTCCCTACCTAAGGAGATACGTGACCTTTCCTTCACACAATTTTGGGGTGAACTAGATGAGGATGAAGATGCAAATCAATTTGAGACTCCTCATGGATCAACACCTAATGAGATTTGGGATGGATTTCTCTCCAAACAAATTTTTTTCCTAACTTCTCCTAAACAATTTGGTATGGAGGTTGGCATTAGTAACACTGATGGTGTTGATAGTAACCTTGGAAATAAACTAGATTTAGAGTTGCATAATGTTGATTAACAATTTGAAGATGAAGATGAATACCATGATGTTCAAGAAATCGAAGAACCAATTGCAAATGAAGGTAATGAGAGCAAGAGTCTCTTGGTGGGTAACCTAGAGGTCATCATTGATGAGCCTTGTGAGGGGATGCATTCTCCTGATAGTTCTATTGTTGCTCAGAACATTGTCCCTCTTCTACTACTTGAGGATAGTATGCCATCATCTCATGTGTTGGATGATTTGGATGATGGAGAGGATGATTTTATGATTGGAATAAATGTTTCCCTAGCTCCAAATCAGCAAGAGGGAAAAAAATAAAATCATAGAGGAAGACCTTGGAGAGAGTCAAGTTATTCAGGGTCAATCACCCACCTCATCTGTTAAATCCAGTGTGGTTCAGAAGTCAAATTTGGAGAATCAATTGAAAGTGAGCGAAGATAAGATTGTTGCAACACTTTTTAATTTCGATAACACTCACAAATTGATATAAAATCACCTATGGAAGGATCAACTTGAGAGGAGACATAAGGGAGTTGAAGAATCTTCTCATCCAGATTTTTCAGGTGATCAAAACAACAATGGAAGAAATGAAATTAGATTACTTAAATCTAATTTCAGATCATGATTGCCTCCTTGACCTTGCTGCAATCTATTCTAAAGCATTGAAAAGAAAGGAGGAAGAAGTGGATAATCACTTTTCCGAGCTTATGAAGACTAGGGAAGAATTGGAAGTCACTCAAGTAGCACTTCAAGAAGCTAAAAATCAAAAGGAGTATTGTGAGGAGTTGAATCTAGTTCATTCTACATCAACACAATCAGAAAATCTTCCTCTTATAGAAGCCCTTACAGATGGACAACAAACACATAAGGAGACATGCTCCTGTGAAGTTGGTGATAGCTACCATGAGATAAACACCCCATCCGAATTAGCTAAGGAGAGTATTTTTGATATCAAATCAGCATTGGAAGACAAGGGGGCACACCCTATTGGTAATGCAAATTAGTTTTAGCAAATTGCATCTCTTGGTGTAGTTCTTGACAGTATGTACCCTAAGGGGGAGGTGGCTGCCCAAGCCTTGAGCCAATTTGATGGGATTGAAAAATTTATTGAGTATCTCATACAACATAGGCCTAAGGATGGAGTTTCACCAAAAAGCTTACAGACCATTAGGCATGCACTAGTAAGGGTTAAAGCAAATTTCTTATAGTTACTTCCAGATAGAGATCATACCTTCATGCTTTCTGGGCAGCAATATAGAGCTAAATAGGGTGAACCATATTATGTTGTGACTAGTGAATCTGATAGTGATGAAGGCATCTACAATATATCTTTGTAGTTGTCACCTATTCCCTATGATGTGATAGTTGTTCATTGGTATGATGGTAGCATAATCTTCATGGATTCTTTATTGGTAAGTGGTTGTTCTGTTTGGGTTTCCATTTCACTTTCAGATTTAGCATGGTCTACAATAGCTATTGAGTTGCACAGGAGTGTGTGGAGACAAGTCTTCATGATGGACATTACATATGAGGTGTATTTCCTTCTTATACATGGGTATGATGGCACCATTGACATCGATCTTAATGTTGGTTTGAGTTATCGCAACAACGTTTGGTGGCCTTATGGATTAGTTTGTATGCATATGAGGATTCAATTTCACATATTTTTATTGGTCTACCATAATGGATGGGATTTTCATGATGACTTTGTGACTGATTTCAGTTGCATCTCTTATAGCAGGCTGGATAGGTTGGTTTGGGATTCAGGTATTGATTGGTTGGGTGCATTCTTTCACATGTGGATTCCATTATGTTGTTTCATGGATTATGGTGTATTGGCATTCCAATCAAAGTGGAGCAGCAGGTTGTATGGTGATTGCTTGAGGGCAAGGAATCCCAGGAAGGGAGGAATGTAGTGCCCCCATTCTTAGAGTGACTGTTTGGAGTTAAGAACTATCTCATTCACCATTCCTGTGAGCTAGTCATCTTGGTGAGGGAATGATATTGGCCATGAGAATCATAATTTTGGTAAGTTGTTTTTAGATATTTAAGAGGGGAATTATCCTTAACAAAATACAACATGATGTTGATCATATTTTATTATTATTTCATGGTCCACTTGAAAGTCAAAGCAGCCTTATAAGAGATACGAAAGGGAGTTCAAAACAGTTAAAATATTTTTCCCTTGGTTAGTCGATCCACATCAAATCAGATCTGATTTACTTCTAGAAGGTAAATTCTCTCTCCTAGGGCAGTTTAGGAGACTTAAGGAAGAAGGCAACCAATATTTTAGTGAGGTAAAATCTGATCTTCCCCAAGGGCGGCTTAGATGCCTTAGTGATGAAGGCAATGAATATTTTAATGAAATAAAATTAGATCTTCCCTAAGGCCGGATTAGGTGTCTTAGCAATGAAGTTATTGAATATTTTAATAAAAAAAATTAGATTCTGCTTCTAAGGGCGGTTTGGACTAGAAGCCTTATTCAAGAAGGCATGGAGGGCTGTGAGATTATTATGTTGCATTTATACTTGCTTTCTCTTGTTCGAAATAAGTTTTCAAAATTTCTTCAAGGTGGTGTTCCCTTGAGTTGGGTTTGGTGATGCTCCCTTACCCCTGTTTGAGAGGTCAAATCACTTAGGTTTCATCATAGAGCTTTACCAGAGTGCTTTAATGGATTTTCATATGTAGACTTGGCTTTTGTTTTGTGACATTTTCATCAATAATTGCTAAAAGAGGGTTTTCAAGTGGATCGCTTGCAAAGGAGGGCATCTTTGTCAATTTCTAGCTTTCATGCATGATCTGATTTTTGTACATCAATCATCAAATTGATTTCATTTTTAGATCTAAGGGTTATCTGGCATCTACAGTAGGGTTTCAACATCAATATTGCTTTCTAAACCTAATCACCTTCCATTGGTGTATGGTTGCTTTTGTTTATAGTGTTTTTCTTGACACTTTTGTTGGCATTTATCATCAAAGCTTTATAACAACAACTGATACAAATTTAACTCAATAATATTAGGCCTCTAGTGGGCTATTACAGTTGCATTTCGGTCATTTCCAGCTGGGCATATCATCCATATTTCATATAGCTTCATCTTCCATTCATACAGCTAGGGTTTGGACTTGTGTTTAGGCACAATTGGATGTAATTGAAGGTTTGAAATTCAAATCAGAATTAATTGATTGTACTTTCCAACATTCTCTATTTGTAATCAGCTTTCAAGTCAAATAAAAAGATAAACTATCATTGTTGGGTATTTTTTGTTAGTGTTTCATAGATCAGATAAATAACTGAAAGCACTCAATATATTTGCAACACATAAGACAATGAACACCACAAGATACCCTGGGAAAACCCTCCTCCTGAGGGAGAAAAACCCAACAAATATTTCTCATATATATATAGGAACAAGAGAAGAAATTTGCTTACAACTCAGGCCCAACAATGGCCGAATTTGATATAATGAACAATCGCACCTCTCCTAGATGCAATTATACAAACAAATATGTTTCTCCTTGAATTTGGTCTGCTGCTGCAAAACAATGATCTGCTACAACTATACGATCTGCTGTTACACAATGATGATTTGTTGCACAATAATGATCTGCTACTCAAGATGTTAATCTGCTACACAAGTGCGACCTTCTCCTAGAAATGTGAATTATGAAGAATGAACTTGATGATCAAATGACAAGGAATGAACTTGTATTTATACAAGATAAGATGTCTTCTTAAGTAGGTCAGCCCTCAAGAAGAATAATTATTTTATAATAAAATGCCAAGATAGGTCGGCCCAAAAAGTAAACAATAATATTCTCAATAAGCATAAATTAAATAGCCGATGAGGCTATCATTTAATTTATGTGTCTTCTAGAGGTGCGCTGGAAGAAGCAACCCTAAGCTGCCTAGAACATCAACACTCCCTGTCAGCTAGGGATGATACTTTCAGCTGCACAAAACATATCACCTCATAGTGATACAGTAGCTTATCACCTCAATGTGAAAAGCAAATAAGATATCACCTCATCGTGATATCGAATATCACCTCATTGTGATATCAACCATCATGGCTACCTCCATAGATGGTATGTACAAGTGCTCATCACTCAATGTGATGTTGTCACCTCACCATGACTTTCACCATGGCTCCCCCAGAGGGTGAAACACAAGTACAAGTAAATCATCATGGACTCCATCATGTGATGCTGTCATGGAGTCACACACATGACATCCACCATGGCTCTCCCAGAGGGTGGAAACAAGGGCTTTCACCTCAAATCTCAAAGAGAAATACATTATCAAGGGCTTGCACCTCAAATCTCTCTCAATAGAGAAATGAATTATCAAGGCCTTACACCTCAAATCTCTCTCAATAGAGAAATGCATTATCAAGGGCTTACACCTCAAATCTCTCTCAATAAAGAAATGCATTATCAAGGGATTTCACCTCGAACTTCTCTCAAAGAAGAACTCATTAAACAAAGGAACACTGATACTGAGACTCCCTCTCAGCTAGGACTTCATTCTCTACCATATCAAGCTTGTCTCGAAGGTACACAACCATTATCCCAAAAAATGCTTGATGAGAATGACTGCCATCTACTCATCAGTACTGATATACCTCAACTGAATATCTTTCCTCAATACCATATCTCTGATATAGTGGTATGCTTAGTTTTGTCATGAAACACATGGAAAGACAAAAAGCTTCTCAAAGCTTTGATTAACACAAAGGATGACAGTTGGCTTCAACGATTGTTCAACCAATCCTGCAAAGAGATTTCGAAGCCACACTACTTCTCGAGCTGCCACAAAAGACTACTTCCTGCTGTAACAAGATATCATTGCAAACATCAACTAAGACAACATCCAAGGCAACACAACCATGTTCTTTAGGTTCAGTAGGCTCCCTCTGAATCTTCAATCACTTGCATCAACCACTTGACCAAGATTGTCTGCAACACTTGCTTTAGAGAAATGGTTTCCAATGCACACCTCTATAGAGATTCAGGGTTTTCCTCTTCGACCGCATCCCAGATCACTCTATTCTGAATAGGTTTGTGGAGCTACCAATCCAGGTTGACTTGAGCAATTCAGAACCCAACTGCTGAAGAGGTACTTCAATAATTTAACATCCGGCCTTGCAACACTGCAACCCTTACTTATTCTTAGTGAGTCATAGAACTCCCTCTTAAGGTTAATTCTTTCTCTTCAAAAAAGATGTCTTCAGCTAATCACTTAGCCTCATAGCTACAAGTATAGTCTCCATCCTTCAACCTATAGGATGCATCAAGCTCTTCTTGAAAGCAATCCCTTACGCTTCTTGATTTATCTTGAAATTATTAACAAGAGATTACTAATAGTTCATGGAACTCAACTATCTCAAATAGACATACCATAACTAGGAGCATACATGATTAACTATCTCAATAGCATGAATTAGTAGATATAAAACAATTCATGAACATTATTCAACCATGCAATACTTCAAAATCTCCTAAGTAATAGATAATTAATTCATCAATCATGACATGACTTTCTTTCAATTTCTCAGAAGAGCTAATCTCAAAAGACAATCTTCACAATTTAGCATGATACAACTTGCAATGAATAAATCTAAAGAATCTTATCATAGAGATCACTATTTACTGGTCACACATAATCCTAAGTAAATAATGTCAGATTTGCACAACTCAACAAACTGAATTTTAGCCTAGAATGGTAATCAAAACAAAGAATACTTATCTCTTAAATATTCTGAAGGGTGGACACGGTATGATATGCTACTCTTGCACTCAAATCAGTACACAACCTTCACAACTTGAACATAGGCCCATGACTAGAGTAGAAATTCACTAGAATCATTTTGGGGAGAGATCTCAATCATATCCACAAATGAAGCATGTTGATTAGGCCTGGTAGGACAATCCTTCGCATAGTGACCAAATTTGTCACATCTAAAGCATTGAACACGAGAGAGGTCCCACTTCTTCTTGAATGCAGGAGGACCATTTGACCCATTATCTCTATTCCTCTTGAAGAATCCTTTCTTCTAAACTTTTCTTTTCTTCGATAAATGAGAGGTGAGAACATGTAAATCTTCATTCTTTGAACTTTGACCAATGCCTTTAGCCGCCAACCTCGACTCCTCTCGAATGCAGTCTGCCCTTAATCGATCAAACTTGGGAAGTTTCAATCTCACACTAATTCCTTGAATGTAAGACTCCCAAGATGAAGGAAGACCATTAAGAGCCAACATGGTCAAATCCTTGTCATCAACAATATGACCAATGGTAGAGAGTTAATCTCTCAATTCATAAATCTTCATGAAGTAGGTGATGACAAATTCTCCTTCCGCCATCTTAATGTGAAGTAGTTGTTGCTTCAAGGTTAGGGAACGACTGGTGCTGTTGATTTCATACATCTCTTCCAATGTTTTGAGCATCTCCCTTGTGGTATCCAACTTGAAGACAATCGGAACAACATGATCTTTGATGGAATCAACCAACACTTTCTTTGCCCTAGTATCTTTCTTCCTCCACTGCAACTTTTCTTCTTCCTCCTCAGGTTCGGGAACTTTTGTTTTCACAAACTCAGCCAAAACATTCTCTTCCAATGTGAGCATGATCCTGAACCTCCATGATGTGTAGTTAGAAACTCCTTCGAGTCTATCCTCGATTTTTAGACCATTCACCATCTTGAACTTTAAAACAAGAAGAAAGGATAGACTGAAAAAGATTAAGGTAAGTGCTGCAAAATAAATCCGATCATGATCTTTTTCAAACCCGCTCTGATACCATGTTAGTGTTTCATAGATCAAATAAATAACTAAAAGCACTCAATATATTTGCAACACATAAGACAATGAACAACACAAGATACCCTGGGAAAACCCTCCTCCTGAGGGAGAAAATCCCAACAAATATTTCTCTTATATATATAGGAACAAGAGCAGAAATCTGCTTACAACTCAGGCCCAACAATGGCCGAATTTGATATAATGAACAATCGCACCTCTCCTACATGCAATGATACAAACGAATATGTTTCTCCTTGAATTTGGTCTACTGTTGCAAAAAAATGATCTGCTGCAACTGTACGATCTGTTGTTACACAATGATGATTTGTTGCACAATAATGATTTGCTGCACAAGTGCGACCTTCTCCTAGAAATGTGAATTATGAAGAATGAACTTGATGATCAAATGACAAGGAATGACCTTGTATTTATACAAGATAAGATGTCTTCTTAAGTAGGTCAGCCCTCAAGAAGAATAATTATTTTATAATAAAATGCCAAGATAGGTCGGCCCAAAAAGTAAACAATAATACTCTCAATGAGCATAAATTAAATAGCCGATGAGGCTATCATTTAATTTATGTTTCTTCTAGAGGTGCGCTGGAAGAAGCAGCCCTAAGCCGCCTAGAACATCAACATTTTCATCTATGTTTATATGTGACTTGTTTGATTGCCTAAAATCTATGTTCAAGTTCATTTCTTGTTATTTATGCTTGGAACCTTTCAATCTACATGATATAATAAACCCTTGTTGAAAACAAAAGTTAAAGAGCTTAAGTGCTTTGTGAGCAAAGCAAATCAGACATTTTCAGACCAGCGAAGGGAAAACAAATTTAGTTAGAACATATAAGGGTTCTTACACAATACCGTGGCCCAAATTATGATATGGCAATCATGTCTTCTTCCATTTCACAACAAATTATTTAAATTCGTTAGTGTAGGGTAATAGATCAATCTGACCCTTATTTGGCTACTTCCATCCCTTGGATATCCTTTCATGTAGACCTTTCAAGGTTAGGCATAATCCATAGTAACTTTTTACCATGATTTCCCTTTAGAATTTTTTGTTCACACAATCTTATTTTGGATGCTTACTATATCATACAACTGATCCCCAATTCCCCCCAAAAGGTAAGATTTGTGAGTTATCTACAACCACCAACCCCAAAATCTTTAAAACTCATTCCTTTCATTATAAAATCTACCTACATTCTTGCATGACTTGAGACTCCATTAGTGACCTGTTAGGCGTTGGAACTACCAAATCAAAATCTCCCACTTGAAAATAATTATTCAACAAAAGGGCATGGATTCACAAATATAATTGTTAAATTTTGGCCATTATTTCAACAAGTTTTGTATGCTCTTTCATGGCCTACACATTAGAACTAAAGGTGCTATAAATGAAATAATGATTTACAAATCTAGAGAATGTTCATCTATGCCTCCTATAGTGATCTAGACACTTACAAATAGCTTTCCATGTGATCTTAGGTGTGAATCATTGGGGGAAGGATAGTTATAATTAGATAGGGATGGATTCCCTCACACCATTGATGATTCTATCATCGCAAGGTTCCCACATGAAAAATGGGTACCTAAACTTAAGATCTACTTATACTAATTTTCTATTCGTTCAAATAATTGTTCACTAAGCTAATTTTATAGTTTAAGAAGGTCTATAATATGCTTCAAGGAATTAAAAAATATATGGCTGGATATTTAATAATGGAATACATCTTATAAGGAATAGTAAGGGTTTGTAATACACATCTCCATGTAATGATATATCTCCATATCATTTTTTAATTATTGAAGGGAATGCAAAGTTGTAGTTGTGCATTATCTCTCACTACATTTGTTTGTGTAATTATCATAGGGTTTATATGAAGAGTGACAACTTCTAATGCACTGCAAATGTTTTGTAATGGTTTTCCATATATTGCATATGTGTTATTGCAATTCTGATATGGATTATTAAGTATGTCCATCTCATGGAATGTAATATTTGATTTTCACATAGATGAAGTCTAGTAATGTTGATACATTACCTAATGGTATTTATTTCCTCTTTGTTATTTATCACTCTATTGTCCAATGAAGTATGCATCGGTTAATATTCAATAGCGATTAACCATTCCATCAGTCTATAACAATCCATCCCTATTAATATTAGAATTAGATTAGGACTATATTATAATATACATTTTGTTCATGATTTAGTATTATAAACTAGAGACCAATCATAAGTAAACCTAGATAGATAAATCATCATAGTCATGTCTAGTATGTCTACATGTTGTTGGTATGGATAAAATAATGAATGAAATAATCTAATGGTATTATACTATTATTATTATATAATTGTAGGTGAAAGGTGTTAAATCAACTATATAAGATGCCTTATAGGCAATTAGTTAATATTGACCTAGTGAAAAATACAGGGTTCAAGTGTACATTTGGGTATATATATTAAATGTTATAGTCATGTTACATTTTCATTGGTATAAAAAACTATTAAGGATGCCTCTTGGAATACCCTCTTTATTTTAGGTAAGCCCAAAATGCAAGAGACTCTACCCACTCATTATTTGGCCTTAAACCTTCCTTAATTTATTGATGAACCCTTGTGTTACCTTCTTGACAACAAATTTATAGCTCTAAAGGTAAGAAATGTTTTAGGATTGTGGACTTATAATTTTGGGAATACAAAAATGATTTTTTTGTTAGGGAGGACCATAGTTGGCATAATTTTATGGGTTGCAAATTCAAAATGATATTATTGGTTTGAACAAAATTGAAGACACTACTAGGGAGCTAAACCTATAATTAATTTAGTGCCCTAGAGATGAATTGTGCTTAAATGATTTCCTCTTTTGTAAGAGGTGGCAACTCTACTATCTATAAATAATAATGATATATTGTTTCAAGGTACATATATTGTTATTCTTATATTTGGAGGTATATCAATTAGTAAAACCTTAATTTTCTACCTTGCATGGGGGTGGCTAATTGGTATGATTTCAATACTCCTTTGTGTGTTCCATCAAATATTTCATGTACTTCTATCATAGGAACTATTTGATCCAACTACCCATGATTAAATTATTATGCTTGTTCCTCCTATCCAACTAGCCTTACATGTTATAATAATCATTGCCATATTTACATGCATACATACACGAGAGAAATAAATATATTAGTGAGAATATGAGAATAAAAAAAGAATGTGAAGACATTGTAATCTACTATTCACTTTATTGTTACAAAACATCAAGTTATTAACTCCCTTGCCATTCCCTTAGATACCATTAATAAAAAAAATAGACCTCTCTTTGCTTGATTATGAAATGTAAACCATGATAACCAAGGTCTACAACCAGATGGCTAGATTTGATGGGTATGCAATTCATTAAGAGGACGAACATCTTGTTACATTTTTTGAGTTTATAGAAAAAATTTAGTTTTAAGACATGAAGACATGTTGATGATCTATTATTTGTTAGTGGTGTAGGGCACCAAGGTGTTCATGGAAAAAGTTGCTAAATGAACTGGTATTTTGGTCTAGTTGAGTCATTTTGTTGGTGTAAGAAGGTCTTTTAAGACCATTTGTTGTGTTTTTGGAGTCAATTTAGGTTATTAGGTGGTTTGGTGTGTCAAGTGGGATAAGTTGTCAATTTTTGTAAAAGTTGCTCAAACAACTTTGCACTTTTGAGTTTTTGGGGAAGATGAAAGGTTGGGGATTTGAAAAGTAGTTGTAAATAGTTGGTTTGGGTTTTAAATCTTAAATAAGCCTTATGAAGGCCAAGACAAGGTTCCAGAGTGCACGTTGAAGTTTGAGCATCAATAAAACATAGTTTTCAATGTTTTCTTCATTGAATTTGCTGCTACAACAACTTGTATGGCCTTGTATGGCTTGAGAGTGAGTAAACTTAAATTGGAATTCATCGAGAATTGAATCCTTGTTCTTTTTATTTTTGTCTCATCTGATTTCATCAAAGTTTGAGTATTTTAGAGCCAATTTATTGAAGGTTGCTTGAAACCCTCATTTAGGGTGTGCATTGACTGTAAATAATGGATTCCTCTCCATTCCACCAATGAATTGACCTCAAACTTAGTGGGATGGATGTAGGTAGGTTACTTTTTGTGTTCTTGAAGTTGTAGGACTAGGGGAATGAAGATTGAGGCCAATTTGTTGATGCCCTAGGTTGAAAACCTTATGATTTTGGGCATAGAATGTGCATGGGAGTTAAGGTTTGATAAAAAGCCCTTGGGAAATGGTTGGTGGTGATTGAAAATGTTAGGAAAGATGTTATTTAGCATGTATGAGCCATTGGTATGCAAATTTGTGGCTTGGGTTTTGAAAACCTTGTTGTGAGTCATTCAAACAAGCCTAATTTGGCCTAGTTCATAGCATAGCAGCAGATTTTTGGCTTTGTTGTTCCAAAAAAACCACCCCTAAATTTTGAGTATCTTTTAAAACTTCCAAATGGGTATCCAAAAAAACAATTAGGTTTTGGGTATGACATCTGGTTGGGAAATTATGTTGGAAAACCACTTTTGAAGTGCTACTAGTGGATTGATGGTTAGTGAGCAAAAACCCATCATTGGGTGATTTGAACCTTTGAGATTTTTCTTCATTGGAAATTTTACAAGATTATTACCCCCTGCTTTGCATCTGTTAGGTCTCTATTTGTAAAGTTATAGAAGAGGTATGAATATTTTCTAGAGCATTATTTTACTTCTTGGAAGGACCATGAGACTACATTTGAAGATAAGTGCACTTAATGTTGACCCTATTGTCCTTTTCCAAGAATTAGAAACTATTAGAAGGCAAGATAAAGAGTCAATTATGAAATTATTTCATAGGTTTATTGTTGCGATTTTTGAGATTCCAAATGATATCAAACACACTTGCTTGCATTGCTATGTGCTTTGAATCCTATGAGTATGGTTTGAGTTTAACCTGAAAAGATTTTAAATTGAAAAAATACGGAGTAGGATTATGAATGACTTTACTCAACTTAAATAATGAGGAATTATTACATTATAAAAAAAATATCCTCATATGTAAGTGTTATTGATAATGAATAGATTGTACCATGAATACTAGCCAAATGGATGCAACATACAAGGTGAATACGACAACAAAAGATAATTATGTATGTAAATAGGTAGAAGAAGGTGTTGGTTTATCATATGATAGTAGTACTTATGTCGAAGACAGTGTTTGCACCTACATATAGATGGATATGCAATCCATGGGTGATTACAATGATTAAATATGTCACGATCTTTAGTCTAAGAATGAATGATCCTATTGAACTTGGAAAAACTATATAGACAAAGAGGAATATGTGTATACTAGTGAGTAGTCAAATATATTAGCCCTCAAGGTTGATTATATAGGGTGTGCACATGTATATGATATAAAGGATGAGCAAGAAACTAGTTTCTTGTTTGACGTATTTCCCACCTTTGTCCTTGATTTTGATTTTGCAGATACTAATATTTGTGTCCATAAGGATGACCTATGTGTGACTGCACAAAGTGACAAATTCGATAAAATAAATTTTTGTGTAGTCAATGGTTTTTAGCTTGAAGACCTTCCCTTTTTTTTATGCAAGACTTGTCTTCCTGATACAAATTGTGCTTTAATAGGGTCATAGGAAGATGTTGTTGCAACAATAATTGAAGAGGAATAAATGTGTCATAGGTCCAATTTTAGGAGTACATATGACATAATAGATTACTAAAGTGGATATGAAATAGAGATCGAATTTAAAGAATTGAGTTCTTCATGTGAGGTGTCTCAAAATATTGATCTTTCTATTGATGGAGTTATAGCTTTAAGCATACTTATGAATCAGATTTGGAAGAATGATTCTATG
Organism: Sequoiadendron giganteum; assembly: GCA_007115665.2. NCBI lineage: Eukaryota > Viridiplantae > Streptophyta > Pinopsida > Cupressales > Cupressaceae > Sequoiadendron > Sequoiadendron giganteum. Next base: position 51,222,385 of record CM021105.1, on the reverse strand, counting down.
TGTATGGAGGCGATATGTGTTAGAAACCTATTATTCAAGAGCCTGATAAGTTTCACAGGTTCCTTGCTACAAACGAAATCAATGAATGTGAATGTGTGTGTGCGCGTTAGTTTTAGCCATAAATATTTTAACATAAACAATTTTTTGAACTTGTTTTGGAACATTTTTATTTTTCTAATAAGGATTGCATTAAGGACACATTTTTGATCTCATTAGTTGATAATATTGATATAAAATGGTATCTCCAATAGATCAAGCTACTAGTTTGTAAGGTGAAAAATAAGAAAAAATATAAATTTCCTACTAATATTGTTAATTAGTCCTACTCCAATAAACTACTCCAGAGGAGGTGCAAGGTATTTAAATACAACTATATAATTCCACAATCAACGAACATTTTTCTGGCAAACTCTTCCCTGTTCTTAATCAACACATGCTTTAACATGGTTACAATATCTGCTACCTTACATCTAGACATCAAAAATGGATTTTTTTTATCTTTCTGAACTTGCAGTCAAAATGGGGTAATTATAGTTGATGACAATGTCCCAATGCCCGGCATCAGAAACTTATAAATATTTGTCACTTTGGAAACAAGCCAAGGAGGCAACAGAAGAGAGAGTAACATACACAATTGCTTTCCCCAGTCATACCGGATTCATCAATTGACAAGGAATGCCCTTCAATTAGAATGCCATCTGCAGGGACCTGAAAAGAAATGATAAATGTCTAAGAAAACAATAATCTAATTTCTTGAATATATTGGATAATAATGTTAGGCAGTTTCCATATGTATACCTGATCACCAATATTTAGAGGTAGAACATCACCAACAAGAAGATCAAAAATGGAAACTTTACATCTTCTCCCCCCTCGGATAACCTGAACAGTTAATGAAAATGTTGTCAAATCAAAAAGACTGAAACAATGAAACAATAAAAAGAATGAAAGTCTATGTGAATGGGAATGAACATTTGTAGTATATGGAAACTTGGGAGGTTGTTGCAAGACGGTTATTCAAGTTTCCATAGACTACAAATGTTGTCTCCCATTCACATCCATCTGGTCTTTATCATACCCAGCTGAGTGTGGATTCCTTCAGCTGGGTATGACAAAGACCAAATGGATGAGAATTCAACCTTCATTTTTATGTGATATTGAGACTGAGACCTCGATTAGTAGTGAGAAAATTGTTGTCAAAGGAGCAGCCTGAAGGAAATGGTGCACTTGTTAGACGAAGCATTGGAAGGTACATAATAAGGTATTCACTAGCTTTTCCGTTAAGAATCCTCTCATTTTGGGGTTTTTTTCTATGTTTTATTTGGATGCTTGTTTGCTGGCTGAATTGTGGAATCTGGATTCTTTCCTTTTGCTTGAGGATTTTTCAGGTCTTTTCTTTTGCCTCCTATTCAGGTCATATTGGATTACTGCATATGTCCTTTTAATTTTTTAATTTCATTTACTTCTTATTTTCCTTTTGATGAGGCTTCCTTTTTTCAGTTGTATTTTACGAAAAAAAATCCTAAATATGGCTATAGAGACATCAAATTCTCCCTTTATTACCCTCTCACTTTTAGTGAATTCTAATTGCTCTGGAGAATTACAAAGAAACTGCATGATTTTGGCTTCAAGATATCGAACTCTTCCCATTTGGTTTGGTAGTTTAACCTCCATTCTGCCAACTTGCTCCCAAGCTGGCGGTCAAGCTATAATCATCATATTGTATACCTTGTTCATAGAATATTGGTCAAGCTATAATCATCATTTTGCTGCATCATTATGAAAAGAGGGCCGTGAATAATCATCAATCAGGTGGAGATTAGTGTCCATGAAGCGAGTCTCCTGATTGAAGCTTCTAATTATGGCTGCTCCAGAGATTGATTCAGCAAAATGGTGTATGATGAGAGTCTTTCTAATACTCACCAATCTAGCCAGCTTCCTTGCAGAGGCAATATAGTAATGATACAAAGTTAATTTTGTTAAAATACTAATTGTATATAGCCAATAGACTCAAATTCAGAGATGAGAGAAAAATTGAAGGCTTTCACGTAGCATTGTTACTTGATACCAGATGCAAATAATGATGACAGGTATAAGAACAACAAAGATTTGCCAAGCAACCTGAGACATGACAATTATGATGCCAAAAAGCTGAATAATTGCAAAGGCTAAGCCTCCAAGCCTGTAAGGGATATGTGTCTACCGACTCTGGTCTAATGATGCCTGTGAATAGATAAGAGCAGTTACAATCATCAGGAGTTTACCATTTTTTCATGCTACTTCTTTTTCTCAGACTATACCGAAAGTTCTCACTACGCTTTGGATTGAAGAGACATCATTCTAGATTATAAGAAACTACAGTCCATGGGATATTGATATTTACTATGTGAAGAATGCATGCTAGTTAGGATGCAAGCCTAATTTCCTTTGCTTTTTCATAGTAAAGATGAATGTGGTCTGCTATTCTATGTGAAATGCTGTCTCGTTTATTAAGCTGTTATGAAGACAAGGTTGCCAAATTGTGAACATGTACTAACCTGACTCAAGATACGTCCAGTTGGGGTTGAATAAAAAAATGACATGGGCACATGGAAGATGCATGCGAGCATGTTTGTGAAAAGCCTTTGTGAAGCTTCAAGTGCAGCAGTTGCTAGAAACAAAGATCTCACCAATACACATATAGAACTCACGATGGCAAGTACTATATAAATGAGGATGAGAACTGTGCTATTGATTGTGGTCTTTTGATTTTCTATTGCGGGTGTAGCCCAGGCCATCCAGAAGTTGCTACCAATTTGTAAAATTTGAAATAGAATTTGGGCTGCCAATATGATAGGAATTAAGGCACTCTTATATGCTCCAGTTATGAATTCAGTGTAGGTTTTCAATTTACCCTCCATGTTTCTCGTTCTTCTTCCTGTACAATCTGTTGCAAATTGTTATCATTGTTTCTTGGTGCTTGATCTTTTGCAGCTTCATTTTGATGCACTTCTAGCTCGTTTCCGAGGGCATTGCAGAATCTTTTTCTAACAACATCTTGTGGAATTACCACTCTACCTTTCTCTGCTTCTCCAATAGTATGTAAAGCTTGATGGTGTGTTCTGACAAGCTCTGAAAAATCTGTGCCACTCAGTAAGAGATCTTCATACCTTCCAACTTGAGCTATCTCTCCATCATGCATCACCTGTTGAATGACCCATCTAGATTAGGAAATCATAAAGGAATGGAAACTTCTATAAAACATCTCTAACAAGTTTGCAAGCAAATATAGATAGGAGCAAGGTTATCAGTATATTGTCTGATGTTGTGTGATCTCACAATACTGGTTTACAATTTTTGGTCAAATTGGATATTGAATTGATTTTTTTTAATTAAATCTTCATTTTTAGGCACCTATAGCGGTTAAACCGTGAGGAATTTGAAGATGATGGAAACTAGTGATTTGTGACATTTTGTTTGTAAATTCTAAATATATATTTTTTTAAAAAAATTGGAATCAGATTGCACTTATTTTTCCATCTCCTTCGAAAACTAGTTTTTAATAGTAAACACTATTTTTAAAGAGTGACGTTATTGACTAACACAACTTTTTTCTATGAAAGATACAATTCTATTTTTTTTAAAATTTAGATTCATAGCTATAGTATGTAGTGCATGGAATTGGTTTCATAGCATTTCATTGAATATTTTTTTCTTAATTAAGTTTCAGAGTCAAACCAATTATAATTTAGACATGATTTATTGGCTAAAAGATAACTTTTTTTGTATGTATCGAAATCCAATTATATTTTATTTTTTAGATCAAGGACATCAATATCTAGTGCATAAATATTTTTCAGATTTTTTTGATAATCTATTATTTTTTCACATGTGAAGAATAAAGAGCTTGATTTTATGTGAAAAACCTACATTCACAATAATTAAAAAATAAATATAATAATCAAATTAAATTTATTTAAAATTATATTTTTTGGGAAGCTTATAATAAGGATTACATACTTACAAAAAATAAATTTTAAATGAATTCATTGGATCCCTAGAAGGTAAATCAAAAGTGAGTTTTTATCAGCATTTTGATAGGTGTAAAAGAGACTACGTTATAGGTATGGTTTAAAATTAGTGGGATTCTATCCAAGGGGATTTGATCTAAGGTGGTTTGATCAAACCATCTTCAATTGAAATCCTTTAAATGAAACTTTTCAAGGCTTAAATCATTATATTTTCTAAAAATATGTGATTTCAACAAAAATCAGGATCTCCCAGAAAGTGTAAACCACTATTATGGGATCACTCTGTTGGTAAGAATTCTACTTGGTATGTAACATAAACAATAGTCTTTGATTTTAAAATTCCATGTAGACACTCTTGTGATATAGATTGTCAATTCATAAGATGCATTTTGTCGTATGTTTAAGAAAAATCTTGTTTTCATAATCTATTGTGTAAAACATCTAATTCTTCTATTGGGAGCCAACTTAAAACTTACATTAAAGAGTTGCATCACTATATGTGCATCAAAAGCACTAAAACGGTCATCAAAAAGAGAGATATCTGCATCTTGGTAGATTGAATGAGCAAGCTGTATTCTTTACTTTTTTCGTCCACTCAAATTGATTCCCCTTTCTCCAATCTTTGTCTGATCCACATGAGAAAAGAATGCCAGATCCCTCTTCAAAGCAAAGGCTTCAAGGACGTTTTCGTACTTGGTTCTATCCATATTGTTTCCAAAAAGAATATTATCTTCAATTTTTTCCAGTTTTAATCCATGGAGACTGTAGAACATAAGCTTTGGTACCATTGACCTTTACAATCCCTGCTAGCTTGGGTACTTCGCCCAAAATACCCAACAAAAGGCTTGATTTTCTTGAACTGATCGACCCACAGACTGTGGCTTTCATTCCTTGTGTAAAGTACATTGAAGAGTTAGAAATATAGATTGCGAGCACGAGTATCAATGAATGTTTGGTAAAGTAGATTGAAGAGTTAGAAATATATACTTGAATCGTCAAGGAAGTAGACTACAATCTGGCGAACTTGAAAGCGAATGGCAGGTAAAGGACTCCACAGGTACTCACTCCTAAGGAGGTTTGAACAAAGGACTCTGCAGATACACATAACTAAAAATTTGAACAAAGTGCATCGAAGGCCCATAGACCAATGATGAACAAATCTCGTAGGATGCAAGCACTTCATAGGCCCTCAGACCTGAAAAGAAGGTGTTCTCCCAAGTACTCTTGCATGAAGGAAGCCCAATGAAAGGGGACTTTGTAGAGTCGAACTGGAAAGAGGCTTCACATGCACACCTACAAAGCAACATGTTAGTTTGCAAATAACAAATTTTAGAAAACAAAAAGGAGCCACGTAGGCAACAAACAAGCAGACAGTCACACAAACAATCAAAGAGTGCAAAAAGGTCTTTCAAAGGGGTCCCTTAGGAATCCTTAAAAAGAAGAGGGGTCCACTCAAAGGACACACTGTTTGAAAGTGTCAGAATGTTTTTCGTAAATCGATTCATCATCAAGGAATCCTTTCAAAAGATCTTCACTTCACGAAGGAAATGGAAAGTAAGAAAATTCTCCCTTGAGAGGGGAAGGTCGAGGCTTTTCCTATAGGAAAGGTTGCTCTTGCCTTGGAGGAAAGGTTCTCCAAGCTTTTTCTTTGCGAACCCATGATGAAGGAAACACATTTCGCCAGGGGTCTCTGTTGACAATTCAATTTTTGAAAAGGTTTACAAAGATTTTTGAGACATGATTCGTGGGCTACGAATGTGTTTTCTGAAAATCGAGATTGCCATGATAACCCCCTCCTTAGAGCGATGCATACTGAATGCAGTGGCATATGACATCCTAAGGAGAGAAAAGCAAGAATGAAAAAGTGATGTTGTGGTCCATGAGACACATGAACACCACATCACAACTCAAGCAAAGAAGAGAGACAAATTATACAAAAGTACAAAAAAGAGACAACAACATCACAAACAAAGGGCACACAATGATTTGATATTTCAGGGTCAGAGTTGCTCATATATATATAAGTATAGTAATAATATATAGATGAACTGTCATCAACCCCCTACTATATCAGACCGTGTGAAGAATGAACAAGAAGACAAAGTAAAAATAAAAAATTGAGTCAACATGGAAGGGAAACCTAAATGCACCCCAACACTTTGCATTGTCCTCGATTTGCCGAGAATCAATACACATAATCGAGGAAGAATGATGCCATAAATAGAGGAAGTTTCATGACACATAATCACTCCTGTATCCAAGCACTTGCAAGGGTCACAAGGGTTATCTAGGAACACATAACATAAGCATGGGGGAACACATCACACAAAAGACACACCTAATCTAAAGGTAAAGAAGAGGTGCCCCACTAACATTCATCGAAAAAGAGGTTGTTTGCTTCCCGATCTAGATCATTGTAAGGGGAAGGTAGAGGAGCTTGCAACAGTGGAATATTAAGTTGGGAACCCTCTAATCCTCCCACAACAAGAGCCAAGGAAGGAGAATCTTCGGGATGTCCTCCACTTAGTTCTTGTAGAGAAAAGGTTAGTGACTTCACGAAGATTGCTGATAAGGCTGAGACCTCATCCAAGGAGTTAAACATGCACTTCATGGGAGTGCCATGTGCTACCTCAACAAGAGAGGGTGGCGGTGCTCGAGATTCATTGTTGGGCTCACTAAGTGACTCGTGAGAAGTAACGAACTCAAGGGAAGCTGAAACTTCCTCCATCACGAGGATGGTGCATGCTAATGCAAAACCACCCTTTAAAGATGATGGAATCCTATTTCGCCCCATATGGTTAGCAAAGCATTCTCCACCTTCGGCTTCGTCGGGGGATTTGAACTATCCACAGAAAAGGCAATAAGCACGAAGGAGGAGGAGAAAACCGCGACAAACACTACCAAATTTTTTGACATGTGCACGGGCTTAGAGAATGGTGGGATGTCCGGGAGGGACATTAAAAGAGGCGGCTCGATTGAAGGAGCAATAAACACTTGCACCTTTTTAGGGTCAGGGATGTTTATGCTCATAGCAAGAGCTAGAAGCAAAACCAAACTCGATTGAACTGAGGCAGAGGGGACAAGAGAGGAAGAGGCAACAACAAGAGGCCTTGAGATAGGTATGCTTGAATCCCCTTCCTCTGGAAAGTGGCTTGCTTAGCCGCTAGATCCTTTTTCTAATGCTTGCACTCACGCGTAAGGCAGTTTCTATGACTCCAGGAGCTAGAGACCGGAAGCTAATATGGAACAAAAGGCTCTTGCTCAACCATAGGAGTGTTCATCACAATCATTTTTGGTGGAGGGAGAGACTCCTAAATGGGAGTAGGAGGAAGAAATTGAGAGGAGGCTAGAGTAACAAGGGGGGGAGTCAGTTGTAATGCCTCGACGATGGGCCTCTTCCCATTCACTACCTTGGGAGGAGGGGTGATGGGAGACCGTAGAGGTCGAGGCATAGAGGATTTTGTGTGGGGACCCTTCCTTCTATCATACAGTAGGCCAAGGTCTCAGAGGCAGAGGAGGAAGATTTGATATCCTAATCTTGGCGTTTTGCTAAGAAGGTACCATCGGGCTCCTCATGTGGAAACCAAGGTTAGTAACCCAAAGTTCCTCCTCAGGAGGAGGGACAAGAGCAGGGCTTGAGCACGAGTGAGTTTCTCCTTGCCCTTTTGGGAGGAGGAGGCTATCTATTGCTCTGTTGCACGAGGGACCATTTTCGGCTATCCTTTGCCCCTAGTTTTGTACTTTACATAATTTTGATAAAGTAAGCCTATTCTAGAAGGAAGTAGACTGACTGGGGTGGGCTAGAAATGGTCTAAAGAGTATCCTGCACAGGACACCTTCATGGGAGAACTTCAAACATTTATGTATGATGGAAGCAATTCCTTTCATGGAAGCTAGCCATGGGATTCCCAACTTCACTCTAAATAGATCACATTTTGGTTTAACGTCAAAGGTTGTATCCACAACCCTAGGCCCTACCAGGACAAAAAGTGTTATGGAGCCATAAGGCACAAGAGAAAGGTTGTCGTGCAAACGTATTGTGGACTTTGTTCTTTCATACTTCTCCCTTTGCAGTGAATTTAGCCACGTCTCCTTCGTGATAACATTCACCCTACTCGCAAGGTCAAATAGGATCCCCGTCACAATGTTCCCATTAAGGAAAGCTTGAATGTATAGGGGAGAGGGCTTGTTATTCAAAGGCATATTCTACGTGGTAAAAACCACATCAGGTGAGTCGATCATAGGTTTCAAAGGAGTAGAATCAACTGAGATCACATTGACGTACGTCGAGGCTTTTGGAGAAACATCAGAGGGGTCAATGATCAAGTTGACAAAATGGGATGGAAATGGGTCAGTGTAGATCTACAATTTGTTGTTGGCCTTCGCAACTGATTTATTTGTGTTCTTCTTTTTCCCATTGAGATAGTTGGTACCATCGTCGATGCGATCTTGGATCTCATGTTACAAGCGCATGCAATGCTTGCTATCATGCCCATTAACATGATGATACTGGTAGAAGGCATTCACATCGTACTAATCAAGATAAGGCTCCTTTAAGGGCCTAGGGTTTTCCAAGGTTATGATCTTATCCTTTAATAATTTTTGCAAAATAGAAGTATAAGATTCAATTAACTTAGTAAATTTCTTGTTATGCTTGAAGCCCCGATCATTGGTTGTGACAACTACATTTGTAACAACTTTTCCTTTTTTTGATATGGATACGATGGATTTTCCCTCAGAATGAGAGCGCCAGGAAGGTCCCTCAAACTGAACCACAGTCTGTTGATACTCTCATAATGTTGCACACAAGTGTGCGAAAGAAGGGTATTTCATCAGGGCAAATTTCTCTTGTTAGGCTTGTTGCAGGTTGCCTATGAACACCTTATGCACACTTGAGTTGGGTAGTAGGTATGAAATTTGCGAAAAGAGTGCTTGGTATTGTGCGATAAAGTTTGTTATCTTCTCAATCTCTTCGTACTTGCATCAAACAAAATTCGAAAAGGTCATCTTCAGTCCAATGTTAGCTTGGAACTAAAGAAAGTACTCATTTACAAGTTGATTGAATGAAAAGATAGAATTGTCCGGAAAGGAACAGTACAATTCGAGTGTTTTGTCTTTGAGGGACCTAGGAAATAGTTTAGTCATCAGAGCGTCATGATGAAAAAAAATTGTATGCATGGCCTTGAAAGCAGACACATGTATGTGGGTCTCCCTTATCGCCATACTTCTCGAAGTTAGCAATCTCCATTCCTTGAGGTAAGGGAGTGCTCATGATTGTTACTGACAATGGGCTATGTCGGAAGAAGGGTTGGAAAATAGGCTGGGAGGAAGCTTGGGAGAGGTTCACCAACTGGTTTTGCATCTTACCCATATTCTGAAGAAGAGCATTTAGAATAGGGTCTTGGGATGACAAACGTCCAGTGGAACCTCCTCCAGAACCACTAACAGAGCCACCTCTAGAGCCACTTCCATGACCACTGCCACTGCTAGGGCCTCCACCAGAGCCACCTCCACTACCGAAGCCACCACCATGGCCTCCACTAGAGCGACCTGCACTAGTGACACCTTCGTTGTCGAAGCCACCACCACTACCAAAGCCCCCACCTATCAACCTACTTAAACCTCCACCACTAGAGGTGACAGGAGGGGTGAAGCTGAAACCTAAAGGTGATCTGTTTGCTTTGGTAGTTTTAGGCCTCTTAGAGGTAGAGGAGACGTTGATCGATGAGACTATTTCAGCCATATACATGGACGTGGTAGGCATCGACACTCCTATCTATCTCTCATGATCTTCAGAAGAGACCCCTTGTATAACATTAGTATTAATTGGAGGGGCACACACTTCAGTCATATTAGTGAGACTAGCCAGGAGTTGTATGCCCGTTTGATCTTTTCCCACCATATATGTTATTTTGCTAATAACCCGAGCAACTCTAGCCAACTTCAGGTCCCTTTCTAGGTGATTCTCCAAGTCACCCAACCCTTTTCTTAGAGTAGAAATATATTCTGAAGGAATATGAATGACATCATGCTCGTCTATGGATGGTTGTGTAGGAGAGGCATGGGAAGTGTGTACGTGGCCGAATTCATCAAAAAATCCTACCTCACCCCTTGAAAATTGCTCCTGGGTAGAAAGACCAACAAAAGAACTAGCATAAAGGCTTGTAAAGAAACCAACAGTGACCTTTGTCTTCTCCATTGGTAGGTATTGCACACTTCTAACCATGTAGCCAAAATTTGTAGATTGGGTTGTGATGCTCATAAACCTTCACAACACTCAGGTTCATAACAATCGCTAATCGTGGAGGAAAAAGTTTCAACGCAAACAAATAGACAAACTTTGTTTACGTCGACCACACCAATGCTCTAGGTCACGAGAAGTCGAGAGTGGAGGGTTGCCCTAACTTAGCTCACTCTAACAAATGTTTTGGGAGGAGGATCAAGAATGAAGAGAACTCTTAAGTGCTTTTGTCACTCGACAGATCTAAAAGTTTAAATGGGGCTAGGTGAGCTAGTTTCTAGGTTCTAGACTACACCTTAGACAACTCTCTCTCTAAGGATGACCATGCGGGTCTAGGACGAAAGTGCGACACACTAGCGTCTCTTTGGCGTATTGGAATCCGTATGACCAAAAAATGTGAAGCAGAGAATAAAAACACTAGAAGCCTACTTGATAGCCTAGTTAACTAATTTTAACGAAATAAACAAAATAATAGAGTACAAAAAGTAAGTGCTTAAATGAAAAAGCAAATAGACGAAGACAAGGGTGACAAATATCGACTCACTAAAGCATGAGTTTTCCAGTGAGCTCCATGTACACATTTCATCTACACACAAGCAAGAGGGAAAAAATGTTGGGTTGTATACGGGTTTGTCCCAGTTAGACCCTTGCTTTGATGTTTCCACCTACACGGACAACCAGAAAAACAACATAGTAGAATATGTGATAAAGGAAATAGAAATGAAAGTAGTGAACACTATAAAAGACAATATACTACTCTATCAAACCACGAAGGGAGAGTGAGATGTTACTACCTCCACCCAAAGGCTCACTAGCCAATGAAGGGAGAATGCAAGCAACAAACTTGGCAAAGTCACCATAGCCGAAGCAGTGATGAAGGGAGGTCTCGTAAGACTCCAAGCTCGCAAATTTTGAGGTAGCACCACATGTACAAAGATTGATGGAGTAACAAGCTTTCTTGTTGGAATGCTCAAGTTGTAAAAATGTTGGTAGAATACTTCAAGAGTGTGCTCAAGAGATCCCAAAGTGTGAAGAAGATTGAATAAAAATGCATAGAGAGATAGAATGAATGAAAGAAGTACTTTTTGAAGGTGGGATGAGAAGAATCAACTGTTTTTAGGTTGGTTGGTTGACAAGAGGATGTTACAATTCATCCCAATGAGGAGTGTAATGTCTCTACCAAATTTAGACATACGAATTCATAAAGGACGACAGCGTGTCACACAAACGTCCGCACCCTGCGCTTGTGTCCTCGACAAATATTTTGTAACTGACACACAAGAAAAATTCCAAGTGGATGGAAGGCAGGTGGGTGATGTGGAATTTCGTCTTTAGGTTTGATTTTCTAAGGTGAGGGTATGCAAAATGGGAATTTACACAAGGGGTGCAAATTTGCTCTTATAAACCTCCCAACACACTTTGGTGCAGTTTGTGCTCATCCTCAACTCTCAAAGTTTGGACAATATTAAAAGTTGTGTTGAGTATGAATGGAAGGGAAGAATCATCATATTGAAGTGATGAGACAAAAATCAGAGTGATTGAGAACTAATATTAGAATATGTTTTAATAATGAGATTGTGGGAACTCTTGAAGGGAAAAAGATGAGTGAACTACTCTCTGGTAGAGCAAGTCTCTTAGAGAGAATCCATGACTTAGAGAGAGTGTGTGGATTAGATGTCTGAAAAATATTTTGTTACTGCTTCTAGTGAGTTTTTGTAGCTAGATGTAACATGTTCTAAAGTTGCTTGTAGTGATTTGTTTGTAGTAATAAAACATTGGTCTACATGGTTATGTTCTGCAACAACATTGCATGTGTGAAACATGCTTAAATTTTTCATAATTAATAAACAAATCTAAGTTTATTCAATGAAATTTTGTGTTAATTTGGGTCGACTGGGGAAACCTAGAATATGGCTGCAAGGATAGGTTGTCATTAACTTGACCTCCTATTCTTTTATGCATCAAATGGTATCATAGTTGGTTTGAATCCAGTTTGTCATTGTATATTCAACCAACATGGGATTGTAATCAAAGGGATTGCAATAGTAGGTTTTGATTGTCAAATGTGTGAACGTGCCCCCTAGAAGTGCATCATTTGATCTTAGAGAAGGCATATCCTGCACACATGTGTGAGAGAGTGAAAGAACATATTCCAACAAGAGAGTGTTGGGTAGAAGGTGTAGAGAAATAGGAAGTATCCTTCACTTAATTGAATCGTAGGTAGAGGGTGTTAAGAGATCTCCATCTTCCAACATAGAGTATTTGATAGAAGTTGTAAATAGAGGAGAAATAACTTCCATTGAGTGAATAGTGGATGGAGAGTGTTTAAAGTATTCTCCATCTTGTTTAGGTGGGTAGAGAACAAAGATTTAAAAGATTGATCGGATATCAAGAGGTGGCTTATGTAAGATTTGCAATAGAAATTTTGAATGTTCAATGTGTGGAGATGCTTCCTACAAAAGTAATCATAAGGTTTAGAATAGGAGCTGTCAATGCAGCAATAAGATTGGATGAGGTTGTGAACTTGCTAATAGTTTTGCAAGCAAGTTAGATGTTTTGCACCAACAATTGGTGTGTATAAAATAGAAGATAAAATGTTGGGAGCAGAAGATGTCGAACTGGTATGTGAGTAGTTAAATGCAAGTGGAGACAAGCATGAGCATGTGAGCCATCTTTTCATGAATGTTAACACATATGCTTTGACAGAAAAAGAGAAAGAAGTGAACATTACACTAATTATGAAGGGTAAGGCAAAAAGTGTAGTTGAAAAGGTGGAAAATTAGGAAGCAAACCTTGAATGTCCAAGTGTAATGGTAGTGTATGTTAGGAATAGGATGCCATTTAATTTCATTCTAAACATATTTCATGTATCTCCTAAGTCCTTGGAATGTGTTGCACAACACTAAGATTAGGAAGAGATTAATTTGGAATGAAATAAATATTTAATTTGACATTTGTAGTTATTTCTAAGTGTTAGGAGCACATGGGTGCCACATGGGAGGTGGGATCCACCTTGGTTTAGTTAATTGGTTGGTGAATTGAGTACACTTCATAAATGCATCTTAGGCTCCTACAAAATAGGGATTTTTACTTATGCATGTTGAGGTCCTATAAAATAGGAGGTTCAAATCAGTTCAATTTAGTTTTAGTTATCTTCAGTTGCATTTTAGTTAATCTCAGTTGCCTTGTGTTGCATGGACAAATAATAGGTTGATACATTCAGTTAACAGATGGAGGATCATGCATGCACATTGTTTTGCATGAATCGGTGACAAATGTGTTTCAGTTAACAAAGATTAACTTGGGCCCACCTTGGGTGCCAAAGTTGGCATTTTTAAGTTACAACTATTGCATGGAAACAATATTTTCAATGATCAATTAAGTGGGACCCAGTTTGGGCGCCTACTTTGAGGATGAGCTTGAATGAGATAGTTTTGATAACTACAAGGTTAACACTTCAGTGTTGGGCGCCAAATTTGAGGGAGACTCTTGTTTGACTTGTGCATGCATATGAGAACTCAACTTGGCAACCCTAGGCATGGATTTTCTCAAGAGGCTTTGTGATTATATATTTGTTAACTCTTATGAGTTTGTAAGGATGAATTATTATCTATTATTGCAGCAATTGTATGGGAGTTTTGTGAGAAAATATTTCAGGTTGTGAAGAAGATTTGTTGAAGAAAAAGGAAGCACATCAAGGAGAATTGAATCAATATTATTGTAACTCATTCAAAGGTTAAACAATACAAGCAAGAACAATTTTGATGGAGTTTTTTACCCTAAAGGGTTTTCTCCATGTTCATGCAGTGTCCTTTCTATTTTGTCTTATATTTCTTCTATCAATCTTTTGTCTACTTTCTACAACATTAAAATTGATCTAATTCAAGATTAAAATCATACACAAGAGATTGTGACAAAGAATACTAAAATTGAATCTACAATTACACAGGATTTACAAATTTTAAGCTACATTTTTACTATAGTTTTACCTTCATTTTCAATAGTGTATGATCATGCAAAATAAGTAGAATATCATCTCTTGATTGAAGAAGAAATGAGAATGCCTAAGGCTTTGTTTAATTTAGTTGAGAAGAAGGAAAGGTTTGAGCAGCCCACAAAATAAAAAATTCGACCGCTTACAAATTCCTTGAAATCAAACCCATTGAAACCATGGAAAGTGACTTACCTCAAGATTTTGCACAAGCCAATGAGGTAAAATGGGAATAGTTTGCTAGAAAATTTTACAAAACCCTACCATAGCAAAAAAAATGAAAGACGATAAAAAAATTCCCTGCCATGTACATATTCCCAAAAATAAAAGACTGGCCAAAACGATGGCAAGTGACTTACTTCATAGTTTGCACAACGGGTCTAAGAAGATAATTGAGAAAGAATGAACAAAGTTTGCAAGAAATATATTATGAAACCCCACCAAAGCATAATTTAAAAAAAAATCAGAAAACGCAAAACCAATGTCACTGTAGTTGTTGCTTCAACTATTCACTATAAATGAAGAGTAAATCTGCAAAAATCAAGCTCTCAGGGCTCTAGATTCATGAGCTCGAGACTATTTTCAATCCAAATAAGAATTTATAGAATTTAAACACAATTTGATTTTATTATCAAATCCGATTTGATCTCAGATTAGCTGGAATCCGATTTGATTTTATTCCATTTGATCTCAAATTCAATGTAGGTATGATTCTGAGTGACTAAGAATTTATTTTCTAGGTGTTAGATGAACGATATTTTTCTCAGGCATGAGACATATTGAATTTTGGTGGGTTGTGCCCATAACAAATATAGCCCATCGACTAATTAATTAGTTATAAAAAATATTTTTTTACAAAAGAGACTCATGTTATTATCAAATGTAGGAGATCTAGATTGTCAATCCCTATGAATTTTTTTTCATGCATCATCTTATTGTTCTTTGACTTATTTAGTACCCTGCAAAGCTCTACTTTCTATTCTTACAATTGGGATGAAGGAAATTAGATTTTTTTAATTATATTTAAAGTTTGAAATAATCTTGTTTTGTAAATTGGTGTGGTAGAGTTTGAGAAGGCATCTTAGATGTCTCTTCTTGTAATCCTTATAATTTAGTCATGGGCATAAATATAATTAACAATTTTATTTTTTACGACAATGCCATAAAAGCATTATAGTTTTTGTCTAATGTATTTAACATGGAAACATACCATACATAATGGGTGGCGTTGTTCACGTAACATCCCTAACAACATGCTGCCCAAGAGTGCGAAGCGGATAGGTAAGCACCAACAGGGCACAAAGTCCATCACACACACCATAAGTTACTTAGTGAATAGCTCTTGGCGACCAAAGTTACTTAGAGAATGGCCACAACTATTATATCCTCTATTGTGTACTACAATTCTTTACACGGGATTACTATGAGAAGTTAGAAGTTTAAGGTTTAATTTGCGTTGGAACATAATTTGGTTATATCCTACTCTAGCCTCACTATTTCAAGCACCTATGCTTGGATGGACAAGGGGGGGAGGAGGGAGGGGAGAGAAGGGGAGCAACTTAGGAACCACCCTAATCTTTAATGCTAGGCTTACTTTATTATGCGTAGAGGGCGACCAAACATTATACTTACATGGGTGATCAAATTTTAACACTTAGTCATGATATAATGAGTGAACTTATTAATACTAACCTTCATGGGATTGATATCTCTTTTTTTTAATATATTGGTTTTATTATAACTCATTTATGTATGCTAGAATTAGTTCACATTAACTTAAACTTTGATATGATTCTTTTGAGGGTAAAATAATAACCCTCATCAATGACAATGCTAGTAATAACAAACTTAACATTTATGTCATGCCCCCGAAATTATAACATTAAAATATGAAAATACAAATAAATAAATAAAATAATATACATATCAAGAATATAAAAAAGAAATAGTAGCAATTTAATACTATTATAATCATAATTATCATAAGATAATATTATGATTATAATTATCAAAATATAAATATAAATCTTTAGTTATAATATTGTTACAAGGTTGTCATAAAAGACAAAATAAAGAAAAAGACAAAATAAAGTTTCATTAGAAAAAGACACAAAAGTAAAATAGCAACAATTCATATAATACAAAGGCATCGATGGAAAATAAATAAAAGGTAGAAACTATTATTAGGTTGAAGAAAGTCAACGATTCCTATTAATATCATAAGGAGCCCTCAAATTTATTAAGGAAAAGGCAACACTCCATAGTAAGGATAAAGTTGTTCCATTAAATTGTGTAATGACAAGGTGCATAGTTAACAAAACATTGCTTCCTTTATGAATGGTTGCCTCTTTTGGGTGAAAGGGCATGTGAGGAGGTATTTAAGAAGAATATAATGAGAATCAAATAGGGAGGGAATATGATGGAGAATTATTCATAAGTGCAGAAGAAGAAGATATGAAATTAGTGAAGTTAAGAGAAGATATATGGAGAGTCTGATATGAGAATAATAAGAAATAAATCTGATGTACACCAACAACCTTGTGTGAAGGAAAGAATTAATATATAATCAAAATAGATTTGTGAGGAAGATATCCCTAACCATAGCAATAGATACATGAATAGAATATACTTAGATCTAGGAAGAAGGATAAGAACAATAGATGTATGCAGACATAAGAAGGAGATTAAGGTTAAGATTAGTATAATCCCTATTAGGGTCATTAAAATTTATATCCACATATTTAGATGTTACTGTTACTCATTATTTTATTTTTAAAAGTTGATATAACTATGGTAATAAATAATACTTTATTGTGACCCAACCCAGCGGCCTAGCAGCCCATATCTTGGGTACCTGAGGTGAGCTAGGGCGAGACTAGTCCCTTGCGGGTGAGATCCCTCACCTACAAGAAGTCCCACCTCTTAAACTTGGGAGTGAAGTCAAACCTAAGACTAATGGGGAGCAAACCCACTGCCCAAGCCAACTCTACTACTTGTTCAAGCCTTGATTACATTAATATTATCACATACAATATTCTTGTTAGTATTGTTGAAATGCACAAGACAACTGAGAGGGGGGGTCAATCAATTATATAAAATTCTTTACTTCAAAACTTAATCAATTCCACTTTATCTTCAATCTGTTATTAAATGTGAACATGAAATGTAAATAACAAAAAGCAAAGACCAAAGACACTAGATTTACATGGAAAACTCAATGAGGGAAAAACCACGATGAGGATTAACTCACAATATAGTAGTAATGCAATATTGGATACAAAGGCTCACTGCCCAGATACAAAGTCTCACTACCCAGATTAAGGGATCACTGCCTTAGGAAGGACTCATTGTCCAGAAGGAGGCTCACTTCCTACCAAAAATGAAAAAGAGGTAAACAAGGATCCACCACAAGGGTTACACACACTTCACAACTTGATCAAAAGATTGTAGACACCATCAACTCACTACTTTCAGGAATCTAACACAATAAAGTATTGTTGCCTTAATTCGCTCTTATGCACTCTGCTTTTCACACTTGTTCACAAACTTCTCTTGCTCGAATCGAATGATGTATGGATGATCAATTCGCTACAACTTGATTTTCTTTTATACCATCTTCAACCTTAGAAACATTCTCCAAGGTCAACTATACAATTTTATTTACAAATTCAAATTAGGTTGGCTACTCAACATTCCCACGATGGATAAGAATGACAGAGGACCAATTAAATATTTAATTTAGAACCCAATCAACATCTTGGATTGAACACATACTTCCTTAATTTGATGCACAAACTTAATATAACTTGTAGACACCAGGTTAGCCAAACCTAATGAAAACACCAATGATCTTTGAAGTACACACATCTCCAACAAGATGATCACACATGGATCACATAGCACGCTTCACCAAAAAATTTTCCATCTTTGAGAATACCTCAGATACATCTGCAACAATTACAACAAATTCTTTCACAAAAAACTCTTCAACAGACCAACCGGGCCAACCAGCAAAAACAAGAGCTTTGGAGCAGGTCTTCCGGAGCACCAAAATGCACACAAGTTTGTCAGAACATAGAAACGATCATAAAGAATCATCTCCTAGATCTGAAAAATCTGAAACCAAATATTAGAAGAATGTGGAGCCAAAACATTTCTCCCAGTCCACAAACAGATAGGTCTGCCAAACCAGTTCACATACCGGTGAACATATCTTTTACTCTCCATCGAACCAAAAGCTAAAAATCAGAATATATTATCCATTGAAGCTCATGAACACATCTACAAATCCGCACAGGCATAGGATCAACATAGGAGAAATGCAAAGAAAAATACCAGAGCACAATCAGAACACACTTCAATGTTGCCTTCATTATTTCTCAAATTTTCTCAAAAGAACTTGGCAAAGACACAACTACAACTTCATAAATGTAGTTCCATGTACTCTAAGAACTTCTACAATATCTC
This sequence comes from Sequoiadendron giganteum, assembly GCA_007115665.2. NCBI lineage: Eukaryota > Viridiplantae > Streptophyta > Pinopsida > Cupressales > Cupressaceae > Sequoiadendron > Sequoiadendron giganteum. The sequence continues at coordinate 51,203,676 of CM021105.1, read as the reverse complement.
AACTATACAAATACCATCTGCAATCAACCTGAACTATTTTGACATCAATGACAACATTAATGACAACACCACCAACACATCCATACTTGCAATAAGTATATATCTAATTACGATATTATTAATTGTATTAATGATGCCTATATTAAAGTGAAAGTTAGTATTGCTTCTCTTAAAAATCAATATTATATATTCATTAAACTAAAATCATCCCTCTACATTAATAACATCAATACTATTCTTACTCTCCCAATTTCCTACTAATTTCTAAAGTTAATATTATTCTTTGATAACAATCACTTGATATTACTCGTAATTTTTATATTTTAGTAATAACTGTAATGTAATTACTAGTATTATTATTATAGATATTTAAAACACATGAGATATTATTATTGTTCCTTTTTTTCTCGATATTAATGTTATTTACAGGTTAATGCCATTGGAATCAGTTAATATTGATACATCCAACACAAAATAAACAACTCTTATCACCATCAAAATCTCCACGGCTCTAGATTTAATTCTTCATAGGATCTAGCTAGGATATATGGCTAGCGAGTGCTTATTCTATATAGTTGCATCCACAAGCATTTGTATTAAACTATGGGACTAAATGCGTCAAAATGTAATGTTGGATTCACCATACCAATCACCTCTAAGGGAGAAGGCCTATGAATGCGTGATTTACTTAGTTCCTCATATACATGCCGAAAAATTCAAATGACTAGTTACCGCCAATTTTCTCTCGGATCAGATTTAGCCATAACATGAATGATGAGTACATTTGTTGCCTTAAAAGTGCCTTAATATTAACAAGGTCTGCATTACATTATGCAACTTTGATATTCTACCAATCGCAGATTTGGGGAACCCACAGGAAATTGTATAAAACTCAACATCTACCGTGACAATCTATCCCAGCCAAAAGACGACCTGACTTCAAGATCACACACCAAGCTTTGACCGCTTAGGTGTGCATGTGGGGCCCTCTTAACCTCTCATTTCTCATTTTGTTTTCAGGTGCACTCCTCTACTCTGCACGGTAACCATCACTATGACGGTTAAGTTTTCATTTCAATTTTGAATCTACTCTACGAAGGTCGTTTGATGGATGGCAATCAATTTAATTTTTTGAAACTGACTCCTACCCACCCATGCATTGGTCAAATTCTTGCGTTGCAAATGTTATGCAATACATGCAAAAAACAAGTTTCCAAACGCTAGTCACACTATTTACATTTGTCAACGTAGTCCCAGCTGATGTCAAAATGGGAGCTTTGGAACAGAGAATCCATTATAGCACGGAGAATTGTTGGCATGTGGTGATTGATCATGCTATACTGTACACTCTTTAGTACTATACACTCTTCATGTATCCTTGTCAAAAAAGAAAAAAGCCGACTTTGTAAACCCTAATTTCTAGAAGGTTCTAAAAGCTTGTTATAAGCGGTTGGGATGGGGAGTTGTAGTATGGCATTTTTCGTGATATTGTAATATGTTTTTCACTAGATAATAAAATCATTGGATGGCTGTGGTTTTGTGGATGTAGCCCAAATTGGGTGAACCACATTAAATTCTTTGTGTTGTCTTGTTTCTGCTATAATTTCCTATGTGTTTTATTTCTCTGTTTTATTGATCAAATATGCATTTAACTTGTTAGATATCTGTCTTCTAACCCTAACAAGGGTTTAGGAATTTTGTTAGATGGTGTAGTTGGAAATGCTTTGGTAGACATGTATGAAAAATTTAGAAGCAAAGATAGGTACATGAACTATTTGGCTGAATTCCTAAAAGATGTGATCTTATGGAATGCTACAATTGCAATATATACACAAAATAGTTTGTTGAAAAGGTTTCAAAAACTTTCAAGCAAATGCAATGACAACTATAAAGCCAAAATCCTCAACCTTGCCAACACCCTGCCTACCTGTGCTGAAATGGGAGCTTTGGAACCGGTTATGCACTCCCATCATAGGATTAAGGATGAATGGATTTTGTCAGATGTTGTAGTTGCAACTGCCCTGGTAGACATGTATGCAGAATGTGGAAGAATAAACAAACAATGCGAACTATTTGATATAATGCCTCGAAGAAATGTGCTCTCACAAAATAACCTAATTGTAGGATATTCATAAAATGGATTTGTTTGAAAATGATTTTTAAACTTTCGAGCAAATGCAATTGGCGACTGTAAAGCCAATCTCTACAACTTTCACCAGCGTCCTTGTAGCCTGTGTCGAATGCAGGCTTAGGAACATGGTATGGACATACACAAAGCATAAAGGATAGAAGAATTTTGTGAGATATTGTACTTACAACTGCTCTGTTAGACACCCTAAACTTTATCATTAAGATCTATGCAAAGTTGGAGAGATTGACTTGGGAGATGAAGGCAACATGGCATTCTCCATATTCAAGATTTACTTAGTGATGTGGAAAAGGAGGGAAAAGAGTTATTCTCTGTCATTATAGTGAAAAGTTGGCAATTGCTTTTGGTTTGTTAGATACACTCTTAGAATCTTCGATATGTGTTGATTGTCACATGATAACAAAATTTATCTCCAATATTGTTGCATGAGAATTTTTTGTGAGAGTTTGTAACTATTTCTATCATTTTAAATAGGCAGAATTTTCTTGTGGATATTATTGGTGATGCTAAATGAAGTGATTTGGAAAATAGGTTGCACTATAAGTGTTTATTTTTGGTTTTGAAATTTTGACAATCTAGACTATGATGTTGGCTTTGTAAAATTAGAGGCATAGAGTGCAAATACACTATTAGGTATTTGTCAAAGACTTATTTTATGATAACATGGACATTTAGTTGAATTGTTTTCATAAACCCACCCTAGGTAATTATTGAGTTCTTTTTCTCTTTTTCTAAGTTTTTACATAGCCTTTTTCTTGAGTTTTTTTTTTCCTTTGTATAATTTTTCCAGTTTCTCTTTTGTCAAGGAGGATTCTCCTGTTCTACATTTTTTTTCTATATTTGATTCTTACATTGTCTAACATTTTCTCATCTATTTTAGTTATTCATTAGTACTTTAGCATCATAGGTTATATTTAGACTAGACAAATATTCACTTTTTGATCATGGTGCCAACACATTCTTATAGAACTATTAAACCTGGGACAACTAGAAATATCAAGTGATTTATCACCACAAAAATCACATAGACTTTCCTCCTTTTTTTTTCTTTTTCATTCATTGGCATAATGTCCTAGTTTACCATACTTATAACATTTTTTCCTTTTGGTACTTTCTCTTTCATTGACACACCTCTATCATTATTGTGGTAGCCTCCCCTAATACTTCCTTCTCAATATTTATCATGGTAACACATGGAGGGTCTTGCATCTTGAATTAGTGGTACCATAGTCTATATTGTTAAGTGGTCTTATACTTGCTCTCAATCAATGTTCTCACTATACATGTTCCAAATAAATATTCAATGCTCTTATAGCTAAACCCTATGCTCTAACCATGTACCCATATCCAAAAAATGCTTCCCTAGTCAATCCATGAACCATTGGTTCATATTCATGTTCTTCATGAAGTAACATTGGACACCTATTTGTGTTATGTTTGTACCACTTCATATTTTATAATGTATACTTACTAACTTTTTAGGGGATTTCTCAAGTTCCCCTCTTGGCATGGTAGCCCTCTCAGTGCCTTTGATTATCAAACATTTATTCCTTAGATGTTCTTCCCTACTATAATTTTTAGACCAAATTTTACTCCTTCTAGTTGTGGAAAATATCATAACCTTCTCACCTTTCATTAGAATCTCTTACTTCAGCACTACATTTTCCTAGTCTAATTTGAAATTATCAATTTCATCATTTCCTAATATATAATTCTCTCATATCTTTGACTAGCATTCTATTATGGCAATCGATTCTACTACATCCTTATACAAAGATGAAATCTTCTCATCTACTTTTTCTATAATGTGAGGGGCTAACCCTAAAATAAACCATCCAATTCATTTCTTTTTTGTGAAGGTTTCTTCTAGTTTTCTAACCACACTTTTAAATAATTATTCATAATATTTTAATGATTCCTTCTAGTTTTTGTCATCTTCCATATTTTATTTATATTTTTTGTTTATACCTTTAGTGAATAGAAATTTGTCAAAAATAAGTCACTCAATTATTTCCATTTTATATTTTACTTAGGGTATTCTTTAATACACCATCTCAGGGCCTCATCATCGAGGGTCTCCACAAAATCTTATAATTGGGTCTAGTCATCATTAATGCCAACCCCACTCAAATGGATATCTAGGGTACATAGATTTCCACTAGCACCCTTGGTGTATTCACCAAAATAGGGAGGTTAAGATCATATGTCCTTCCATATTTGGAGGATGTAAATATGTTCTTGATTTATTTTTCATGGTGAGGGATTATCCTTTCTCCCAATCTATTCTCTACTCTCGGGTCTTTTTCTCTCTTTATCATGGGTTCTTTTTCTAGTTTCACTCCTCTTCTACTTGACCAAAGTACTTTCTCTACCATTATCTCTAGGCAATTGAACATCTAAGAACTCATTTTGTAATATCTATCATAAATATCATACATAATTGCTTCTTGATCTCACTTTCTCTAACCCAATTAAGTATTCACTACTTATATGGACTCTTTAGAAACTTTTCTTGATTTTGATAAAATGGGAGGTGAATCTTCGTCCATGAGGTTCATCTCCTCATAGTGTCTCTTAAGCTTGGGAAATGTGTTGGTTGATAACACACCATTAGTAATTGATATATCTTCAATTTTCTTTTGAGTTTTTTTCTTCCTCAACCTAGGAATTTCTTGTATCTATCATCTCCAAAGTTTCCTTGGAAAGCTCTACTTTTTAGGTGACTTATTTTATCCTATTGCTAATGTCTCCTCTTCTTCACCAAATAACAACTTCTCTACTTCCTCTTCTTCCCCATAGCAACCAAATTTATAGTATCCCTACAAATAAGGTCAAACTTCTCTAAGTTTAATGTTTCCTTATATTCTTTCAACCGCCTTATCGTTTTAGCTAGATTTTTCTCTATAATTTTACTTTAGGTTATAAACCACTTTATTTATTTAATATTCACGAATACCATGTTCATTGAGGATCTAACTATCTCAATAGTAGATTTTTATTAGTTGTATCCCTTTTGATACACCCTCTTGATGCTTCTCATATGGCATATTGTACACAATAAAGATGACATAATGTGTGTGTAGAGAAGATAGTTCACTACTCCCAAGTCTTTAGGACACAAATCCTAAAGGGAGTGAATTTCCCTTAACTACCTCAACACTACCTCAACTTTAAATGAAAGGAGAAAGATGAAAGAGATTGCAAAAACATATTAAAAGAAGTGCTTCGAGAATGATAATTGACAAACAACTTTGACGACTGAAAGAGCAAACCAATGAGATTTCTAAGATAGAAGAAGAATCTCTTAGCCAAAAGACAACAACGTGGGAGTGAGATGTCAGTGCAACACACTGTATTCCTAGAGATGTGTTGGCATCCTATATAGACAGAGCTATGAGCCCTCAAACATAACTCAAAGGATCTACTTAACTACTCATAATTTGAGGTTTTTTTAACCTATCGATTTAACAAAAATCAAGAATGTAGGTAAACAGAAAAGAAGGAAAGACACCAACTTATAAAATTTCCTATAGTTCAAAGCCTCTTGCAAAGCTCCACTCAAACAACTTGCACATAAGGCGAATGAGGAAAACTGTTGGGGCTGTTTTGGGGCTTGCCTTAGTCAAACCCTCGTTTTGGTGTTCCCACCTCCTAAGACATCCAGATAGATAGAGAGAATAATAGACACAAAGAAAAATAGGCACAAGAGTGATAAAATCAAACCCCTATGGAGGAGAACCTGTATCACGAAATAGACACCAAAGTGATAAAATAAAACCCCACTACGGAGAACTCGTATCACGAAATATTGACACAATAGATATTATGCTAGAAAATAGACAAGAAGCAAGAGAGCGTTACCAATAGTTTGTGGCTCCCTCTTGGCTTGATAGACACGATGTTGAGCGTTTTCAAAAGAGCTTTGGCTATTGGTGAGACTTCAATCCAATAGATTTTTTTTGGTAGAAACATGATGTAGAAGAGAAGAGAATGAAGAGAGTTCAAGTAATAAGTCTTACAAATGAGAGTGAAAGAATGAGTTTTATGTAGCTACATGGGCAAAAAGAGCCATTACGAGCTCAAAACCCTGCCATGATGACATGTGTCATGGGTCAAGACTTCCAAGATTCCTTGTTTGAATTCAAAAAATTATGAGGATGCTAGCACACTGCACAAACATCCACATGAGAAATGAGGTGGTAGACTACGACCGCTTCGTCATTGTCCTTATGGATGTGAAATCACAAAATTATGACTCATAAGATTCTTGTCATAAATGTGGCTAGGCACTATAAATGCGAGGGAAAATGTGCAAATGTGAAATTACCATGGGGTGCAATTTTATGACATTACCCGATATGCAATAAAATAATTGCAAGGTAAGTGCACCAATCTGTGGCACAATTTTGGTGTCAAAATGAAAACCTCACAAAAAAAGTTCAAAATAAGCCATTTGGCGCACGTTTAAGTCATTTGGCGCTCGCCAAATTTGGCGTGCGCCAAATGCAAAACTTAAATAAAAGCCAAAAAGATCTTTCAAACCCTCATTTCTCTTCAACCTATGCCTTGACTTGGAGGATTTGAGGTCTGCAACTCGTGCTCGCAAAATCTCGTCCATTGTTTGCATCCTTAGCTTGCGATTTTCCACGAGGATGCCGCCAACACGTCAGAGAGGTAGAAGATTGCAAAGAGGTATGTATTTTTATTCTATTTATTTCGAATTTGATTTAGAATGCAAATTTAAATAGGTTTTTATAATAAAACTTTGTTCTAATTCTCAGGAAATGAATCTCCACCTCAAAACATTGAGAATTCACAATCACCCCCTCATGAAGAGCCTCCTATACAAGAACCTAAAATTCCTCCATCAATTCATATGCATCCTCAAGGAACACAAGAAAATATTCAAAATCAAATTGAAAACAATAAAAGAGACATTGAACAATTAATTGGAAAATTAACCGAGCATGCCAAAACCCACCCTTATAGGAGAGGGATTGTTGAATCATTGAAGTCAATTGTAACTCATGTAGGATAAATGAGCGAGCCAATAAATTTTTGGTCAAATAAGAGGCATGAGATGAGACAATTTTATGCTATTGGTTTTTCATATGCAGATGTCAAAAACAAAAAATTGGCAAAGCTGACTTGTGTGCCCTATTTATATACCCGAAAACCAATGAACCTATCTCATGCATGCAGGAGGTTCCCCATCCATTGGTGCCACCATGAGTCAATTAAAATAAATTCTGGGAGTGGTGGTGGATGGTATTTGACCAACCTCCTTGCAATAACCATGAGGTTCCGCAATACTTCGAGGAAACTCTATTGCGAGATTGTCCTCAATAAAATTCCACACTATTTTGACATCTTAGACTTTCAGGGTAGAGGTGGGGGCTACACACATGATAGACTTGTTGCACAATGTAATCCATAGTTGGCACTGAGACCCTTGGCCAGACCCATGGTGGAGCATGTCATCATTCCTTCCATTATTAAGGATAGTGTAGAGGTGGACACACTGAAATTGATTGACTCACTCACCCAGACCATTTTACAGTGTGTAAGTCCTCTAGTAGAGCCTAATGTGGAGGAGACATGTAGGCCTCGAGCTCCACCCCACTATTGTGGTGCTTGTGGTGTTGTTTTCATGTACGATTATCAAAGTGCTCGTGATGCAACTACACAACCTACATTAGTTGCAGAGGCGATGACTTTCACAGATGATTTGTTGAATGACACATTTGACATTGACACTCAAGTAAAATTTAGCAAGTTCATTTAATGTTGTTTATTAAATTATATTTTGAAATTTAAGAATAACTATATTAGTAGAATTTTGATATGATTAAATTTCAGGGTTAGACTGTTCATGAGGCATGCTCCATTCCTACATACCCTTATACATTCTCAACGATGAATCCACAGGTATGCAACTAGTATGAAAGATATTATTATTGCATTTGAATAGTTGAATGTTATATTTGAATGTTTTTTATAAGATAAGCGAGATTTACAGGGTGTTGTACCCTTCACACATAAATCCCAAAGGGCCAAAGGAAAGCATAGTTCAAACAAAATTTGAACTAGAGGAATAAATAGAAACAACTAACCGACAACTATAGAACAACCAAAAAATTAAACAACCCCCGAAACAGAGAGGTCAAAAGTGATTCCTCGAACCTAAGGTCATGAGGAGGCAACAAATTTGGGGAGTCCCTTCTTCTACAACACAACCGACCAAGGAGGCTCAGAATTGGGAACCTATGAGTGAGGTGAGGGAAGTGGATCCACACCAACCACTTCAGGAGAAGAGCCACCACACAGCGAGGGAGTTGACATTGAAGCAACATAGATCAGAGGAAATAAAGGAACAATAGAGTCGTTCAACGAAGGATAGACAAGTTCTAATAGAATAGCGAAAGTAGAAGGTTCCAATGGAACAAAGACAACAGAGGGCTGAGGTTTTGCGACAAAATCCGGAAGAGGATCTTGGGTAGGCTCGGGCGGGTCTCCCTCCTCAAATGAACTATCCGAAGGGGGAGAATCAACAATAAGATGGTATGTGAGAGCATTCTTCCACGAAGCAGCAACACTCTTGTAGCGAGTAAGAGGGCAACCAAAAGCCAAGTGACCAACAAAGAAACATCTTCTACAATGAAAAAGGAGCCCCTCATAGTCTAGGAGTTGCTTCCAAGGTTGGTCTGCCACCATCAAGACCACATCACCATGGAGTGGTTTGGAGATATCCAAATCGATTAAAATACAAGCCACTGTAGTATGCCCAATATCCCAAGATGTAGAATCCACCTTCAAAAAGCTTCCAATGGCATTGCCAATAGCATCAAAGCAAGAATCCTCTCAGAATTGGACAGGGAGATTCAAAAAATGAACCCAAACAGGTCTGATATTCAGAGGCTTCGTAAGAGGATTGAAAGAGAGAGACCATGACCAGATGAACAACAAATGAACACCCCACATCCACACGCGATCTAACACTCTTTTGTGATCCACAGGGGTAGAGAAGATTGCAAAGAAAAAACCTCTAGCACTAGGATAGAGGTTAATTTGACTAGAAACCAAAGGCTTCCAAGAAATAATCACCCACTCATGGAGATCAGGTAGGGAGGGCCACAAGTTGTTAAACCTGCAGACCACACCTTGACACATGTAGAAGTCTTAATTCTCAGCAACCTCATGCCCACAGACCACAACAGGGGAGTCTCGGGCACAAGACAAAGGATGAACCCTAGCCAAAGTTGTAGCAAGCACAAACTGACAGTTCTTCAAAACTGCATCAGAAAATGACTTTTATTTACCACCAGTAGCAGGAATAGTAGGTGACACCTCTGGTAGGAGAGGAGTAGAGGGAACACAATTTATTTTTTCCAGTAGATCAATATCAACCCCCAAAATAGTGGGGGGGGAGCCCCAACCACTAGATCCCCATAGGCAACACGACCAACAAGCAGTGACAAAGACTCGCCACTCACCCGACCCTTTTGCAGCACCCATAGTCAGAAAAATCAATCCACCGTAGCCATCACTAGGGCATGTTGTACCCACATAAAACAAAGCAATCTCATGGCCATTTGCAGGAGTCCGTTGAATGACACTATTCTTTCTCCCGCTCAAAGACATTTCAAAATATGGGTATGTTTATATTTGAATGTTTGTCTCATAACATGCTTTGGATTTCAAATAGTTTCTTGGTGCACCTTCTTCCTCCACACCTCACAATTCATATCCTCAAACAACTTACACTCAGGTAGCCTTTATTCATTAATGGTGCTGTAAAACAATGTTAGCTATTTTTTCATAATTTTGTGTATATACAAATCTAAAAAATTGATGAGAAACACAAACATTGCATTCGTATTCCTTGATCATGTCACATTATTTTCTCCTAATTCACTTTTTGTTCCTTAATTCCTTCCTAATCCCATACCATTAGCATTTAATAGTTCAACCTATTTTCCATGATCCCCTCCTAGCCCATCCCACTAATATCTTCTAGTCCATGCTATGTGGCATTATGTCCTTCTACTCCCATCTTATTGTACCCATTATTATTTCACCCTATATGTTCCATGATCCCCTATGTTCCACTCCGTGTTCCTTTATATCATCCTATGTTATACAATATTTATCCACGTTTCATCCTAGATAACCCTTCTCTATTATTGCTACACACAGGTCAAATTTGCACTTTGTGTACTATAGTCAAACCCTAGACACCTCCTAATTCACCTTATGATGCATTATTCCCTAGTAATCTCATCCCATTAACCTCTAATTGCCCACCCTATATTTTTTTATCCCATCCTAGCCCATCCCATCAATCTATACTAGTCCATCCTATGTTCCATTAATCCCTTCTATTCCCATCCCATTACCCTCTCTTATTTCACCTTATGTTCCATTATCCCCTCTTGGTATTTATATTGATAATTGAGATATTGTTTCATTTGTGGTTGTTGACATCAGACATCCTTGGTGATGTTGGTGGCACGATGGACCATGGAGTTTCTGCAGCAATAGCCAATTCTGATCTATTCAGAGAGGTATGCAATAAATTAGTCGATTTGAAATTATATTTTCTCTTTTATTTCTATTATAGAAAATTTTCATGATACTTTTATGTAGTTTAATTTCTATCTTGATGGTTTCTATAGGTGGTTGTCACTCTAGATCGTGGACGTGGTGATGTTGTAAATGTGCCTGATGACTATATGTATGTGGTAAGTGATTATATATTTTGTTATATGCCATTCCACAATTCAATTTCTATGTATTAACATCTTTAGTTTTATTATATCAGGTGAAGGTCCAGAGTGAAGAGAAGAGGACTAGCAAGTGTGTTCAAAAGACAAGAGAAGCAACAATCACTCCATCCAGCCGAATTTCAAAGCCAACACAGGATCTATTTCCTTCCCCTAGAGAGAAATGACTATGTATTAGGGTTGTTTGTTGTATGCCTATGTGACATTTTAGAACATATGTTTTGTACTATTGATATATACATGACATTTTATGTCCATATGGCTCCTTTTTACTAAGCATGTATGGTTTATTTGGATATATTGTATATACTTTTATCAATATATATCATTGTATAGCCTTTTTGCTTTTTGATTAAATAAAATCTTATTTTGATATTGTCATTCTTGAATGATGTTATCATGTGTATCATGTAAATTGTATGCTTGAATGTTGTAGGAATGGATTTTATTTACATCTAATGCTTAATTAATTACTATTGATTGCTCAACAAGCCGTATCTAAAGCGTATTGTGTAAATAAGCTCCATTCCTGGTGGTTTGTATCCTTTGGAATGCTTCAATTACTTGTGCCTCATTTATTCAGATGTATGCTTCACTTATTCACATGTATACTTCACCTATATTGTGTGTATTCACGTGTATGCTTCATGCTTCCAATGCATAGTAGGAAAAATCTTTTGGGGAAAAAATTGACAAACCAAAAGTATATAAGAGTTTTTGAAAAAATCGGGAAAAATTATAGAACAAGAGATAAAAACCTTTTTTTTTTTAAATTGAAAGGTATTTCCATAGCATATAGAGATATAGAGAACAAATCAAATAAATATTTTAACTAATGAATTGTAAAAAGTGGATTTGTGTAGTTTATATTCATATCGTTGATTACATTGCATTGCACATCTTTCAAAGTCAAAGAATTACTTCACTTTGCATAACTAATAACTAGATGCTAATAGATGACAAAATCTCAATTACAATATAGTTTGTACAAAGTCAACCTAAGAAGTTATGCAATTTCTTCGCATTGCATGACTAATAACTAGGAGTAGTTGCCAATTGCATTTTCTTATCATGGCATTCTATGAGACCAAATTTATTTGAGGTATTTTTTCAAATAGTTCATTGCCTTGTCTATGTTACCACATTTTTCATACATGTCTACAAAAGCATCTTGTCAAACAGTTCATTGCCTTGTTGCTATGGCTAAAAGACTAAAACAAGTGCTTTTGAACAAGCTATGGATGCTTCGAAAAATATATCAAAAGGATAATAGTAAGCAATAGCATAGAAAAGGCAGTGAAGTGTTTGAAAAAAAACATCAAATAAATGTGGTGATGGAATGCCATGACAAGCCATAGAAAAGGTAGTGAACTAGTTGAAAATATTCTTCAAATAAATGTGGTCTCATGGTGATGGAATGCCATGACAATATTATTGCTTTTGATTGTCATGGCATTCCATCACCATGAGACCTCATTCTTTTGAGGCATTTTTTCAAAGAGTTCACTGCCTTCTCTATGCTACCACATTTTTCATACATGTCTATCAAAGCATTATATCAAACAATTAATTGCCTTGCTGCTATGGATAAAACCCTAAAACATGTGTTTTCGAACAAGCTATGGATGGTTGGAAAAAATATAGCAAAGCATAATAGCAAGCAATAGCATTGACAAGGAAATGAACTGCTTGAAAAAAATGCTTCAAAGAAATGTGGTCTCATGGTGATGGAATGCAATGACAAGCAAAGTGCTATGGATTTTCATGGCATTCCATCAACATGAGACCACGTTTCTTTGAGACATTTTTTCAAACAATTCACTGCCTTGTCTATGCTACCACATTTTTCGTACATGTTTACCAAAGACTTTTATCAAACAGTTCACTACCTTGTTGCTATGGCTAAAAGCCTAAAATGAGTGCTTCCAAACAAGTTAGATGGATGCTTGGAAAAAATCTATCAAAGCATAATAATAAGCAATAACATAGACATGGCATTGAATTGTTCCAAAAAATGCCTCAAAGAAATGTGGTTTCAATGTGCTTGTCATGGCATTCCATCACCATGGGACCACATTTCTTTGAGGCATTTATTTCAAACAATTCACTACCTTGTCTATGCTACGAGATTTTTCATACATGTCTACCAAATCATTTTATCAATCAATTCACTGCATTTCTGCTAAGGCTAAAATTATAAAATAGGTGCTTTCGAACAAGCTATGGATGCTTGGAAAAAATCTATCAAAGCATAATAGTAAGCAATAACATGATGCATAGCAAGGAGGCCTTCAATCATCTAAACATAAATCCAACTGATACACCAAGCCTTTGTTCCTCCAAACCCTATCAAGGGTGATTCTCCTCAAACTTCACTATTTGTCTTGTAGGTTTGCAGACCCAACTTCTTCACCTTTTCTTGCAAATCTTATTGCCAATTCTCAAACCACTCACCTTTTTAGACACCCTTTTAAGCCTTCAAAAATGTACCACAAAAACACACCAAGTCACTTTCTACTGACACCAACAAAACAAGGCTACGACGCTGTTCTAATTGGCCAATTAGGCCAAATTTTCAGAGCAACTGTACTCCAAACTATCTACCCATCCAAAATAACTATAGACAGTCATTTACTAGACCACAAAATCTCCAAATCCACAATCATTAACCTAAGAACCGCTCCTTTAAGCCCACTTTTACAAAACCCTCATCTTTAGCAAGTTTAGGGTGAGTTTATTGAAAATCCTATTCCCACTACTCATAACACCTTTCCAATGCATCAAGCATGCTTAAAAGAACCTTCACATGCTTAAAAGTCCCTCACAAACTGCCGCCCCAAAGGATTTCAACCATTTCCACTCTTAAACCACTGAATTTCACCAAAACTCATCAAATTACCAACTAGGGCATGACACCAAACCATTCAAATCACCTCCCCTACTCCAGAAACCATGCACATATGTTCCCTACCTCTAATTATGCCATTCCATAGAGTTATAGTAGGATAAAATGGGTGGAATGGCTTAAAAGTCATTTTTACACACTCAATTATTTGCATTTGATAAATTTTTCCCTAAGCAATAAATCACCACCATAAGAAAAGGCCTCTAAGATAGAAAAAAAAAAGATATTTTGTTGTAGAGGGGCCCAACGTGATCATATAGGCTCAGACAAGAAGTTTCTAAACATCACTGTGTTTGAATACGAGCATGCTGAAGTTTACAACGATTTTTCACTTTGGACTCTTAAGGGATTATGTCAGTTAAATGTAGCTCGAAGTGATTCTGCGTGTTTTGGTACAAAAAACGACCATGCCTAGTGTAAATGTACCCACCTAGTTGTGTTGTGACAGTCCATTTGGTCACACAAGTTGTAGAACGAAAGTTGCACGACTTGCATTTGACAACTTTTTCCCCAAGCGACAAATCGCCACCACGAGTAAAGGCCTCCAAGATATCAAAAAATGAGAGAGGTTATTATAGAGGGGCCCAATGTGATCCCATTGGATTAAACAAGAAGTTTCTAAGCATCATAGTGTCTAAATTTGAGCATGCTAAATTTTGCAACCATTTTGCACTTTGGACTCTTAAGGGATTCTACCGGTTGAATGTAGCTCAAAGCGATTTCGCGTGTTTTAGTGTGAAATAGGACCATGCCTAGTGTAAACGTAACCACTCGGATGCATCAGGACCGTCCATTTGGTCACACAAGTTGTAGAATGAAAATTGCACCACTTTGCAACTTTCAACTACTTATTGTTTGCAAGTTTCAACTACTTGCATTTGACAACTTTTTCTCCAAGCGAGAATTCGCTACTATGGGAAAATGCCTCTAAGATAGCCAAAATCGAGAGAGGTTATTGTAGAGAGGCCCAATGTGAGCTTATAAGCTCAGATGAGAAGTTTCTAAAAATCACGGTGTCCGAATACCAACATGCTGAAGTTCACAGTCATTTTGCACTTTGGACTCTTAAAGGATTTTACCGGTTGAACATAGCTCAGAGTGATTCTGCATGTTTCAATGCAAAAAAGGACCATTCCTAACATAAATGTACCCAAACAGACATGTCGGGATAGTCCATTTTGTCACATGAGTTGCAGAATGAAAGTTGCACCACTTTGCAACTTTCAACTACTTGCATTTGACAACTTTTTCCCCCAAGCGAGAATTCACCGCCATGGGAAAAGGCCTCTGAGAGAGAAAAAATTGAGAGAGGTTATTGTAGAGGGGCCCAACATGATCCCATAGGCTTAGACACAAAGTTTCTAAGCATAATGGTGTCCGAATATGAGAATGTTGAAGTTCACAACCATTTTGCAATTTGGACTCTTAAGGGATTCTGTCGGTTGAACATAGCTCAAAGCAATTTTGCGTGTTTCAGTGCAAAAGAGGACCATGCATAGGGTAAATTTACTCACCTAGATGCATCGAGATAGTCTGTTTGGTAACACAAGTTGCAGAATGAAAGTTGCAGGGCTTTGCAACTTTCAACTACTTGCATTTGACAACTTTTTTCCCAAGCGAGAATTCACCACCATGGGAAGAGGCCTCCGAGATAGAAAAAACTGAGAGATATTATTGTAGAGGGGTCCAACATGATCCCATAGGCTGAGATGAGAAGTTTCTAAGTGTCACGGTGTCCAAATACGAGCATGCTAAAGTTAGCAGCCATTTTGCACTTTGGACTCTTAAGGGATTCTACCAGTTGAACGTAGCTCAGAGTGATGCCACGCGTTTTAGAGTGAAAGAGGACCATGCCTGGTGTAAATGTACCCACCTGGACTTGTTGGGCCAGTCCGTTTGGTGACACGAGTTACAGAACGAAAGTTGCACCATTTTGCAACTTTCAACTACTTGCATTTGACAACTTTTCCCCAAGCGATAATTCGCCACCACGGGAAAAGGCTTCCAAGATAGAAAAAATTGAGAGAGGTTATTGTAGAGGGGTCCAACGCAATTTCATAGGCTAAGACGAGAAGTTTCTAAGTATCACAGTGTCTGAATACAAGCATGCAAAATTTTGTAGCCATTTTGTCAGTTGAACGTAGCTCAAAGCGATTCCACGTGTTTCAGTGTGAAAGAGGACCATGCCTAGCATAAATGTACCCATGCCAATGCATCAGGACAATCCGTTTGGTCACACGAGCTACAAAATGAAAGTTGCACCACTTTGCAATTTTCAACTACTTGCATTTGACAACTTTTTCCCCAAGCGAGAATTCGTCACCACGAGAAAAGGCCTCCGAGATAGGAAAAATTGAGAGAGGTTATTGTAGAGAGGCCCAACATGATTCCATAGGCTTAGGCGAGAAGTTTCTAAGCATCATGACGTTTGAATATGAGCATGCTAAAATTCAGTCATTTTTCACTTTGGACTCTTAGTGCAAAAGAGGACCATTCCTGGCATAAAATTACCCACTCAGACATGTCGGGACAGTCCATTTGGTCATACGAGTTGCAGAACGAAAGTTGCACCACTTTGCAACTTCCAACTACTTGCATTTGATAACTTTTTCCCCAAGCAAGAATTCGCCACCATGAGAAAATATCTCTAAAATAGAGAAAACCGTGAGAGGTTATTGTAGAGGGGCCCAACATGATCCCATAGGATCAGATGAGAATTTTTTAAGCATCATGGTGTCCGAATATGAGCATGCTCAAGTTCGCAACCATTTTGCACTTTGGACTCTTAAGGGATTATGTCAGTTGAACATTCCTCAGAGTGATTCTGCATGTTTTAGTGTGAAAGAGGACCATGCCTAGCATAAACGTACCCACCCAGATGCGTCAGGATAGTCTGTTTGGTCACATGAGTTGCAGAATGAAAGTTTCACCACTTTGCAACTTTCAACTACTTGCATTTGACAACTTTTTCCCCAAGCGAGAATTCACCACCACAAAAAAAGCCTCTGAGATAGCAAAAATTGAGAGAGTTTATTGTGTACAGTCATTAGCCACCCTCTCAAACCACCAAATCTACAACCTTTAGCAAAGGAACCGCTGATAGAGTGCACTTTTTACAAAACCTTCATATTTAGCAAATTTAGGGAGGGTTTATTGAAAGTCAGATTCCCACACCTATCTTAGCTTGCCAAAGCATCAAACATGCTCCAAATGAGTCAAGGTTGTTTGGGTGTTTAGAGTCCAATAAGGTCCATTATGACCATTCAAATTTAATTGGTGAAGGTTTAAGGTCTTATGTTTCCATTTTGTGGAAGTTGCAAATCATAGTGAAAATGTTGTCAAGTTTGATAAAAGTTGTTAAGATAGGTTGAATGTCATTTTTTCCAGTGTGAGGTCATGTTTTTTGGATCCAATAAGCTCTAGGTAGACCATATCTAATGTTTTAGGAGTCTTGATGCTGCCCCAGGGGTATTTGTGTGAATTTTGGCTTCAAAATTATGGTTTAGAAAGGGAGTTTGGTGAAATAGCAATGGTAGAGGAAGGGAGTTGTTTTGTTTAGCATGGACAGACATATTTGAGTGTGTTTGAAGAGTTAGAGAAGTGGCTAGAGGTTGATGCAATACATGTAGGGATCCACAATGAACTCATTCAAATATTTAGAGGAAGGTTCTTAACAGACTTACACACACTCTTTCAAAGTTTCATCAAAGGAAATAGGCTTCTAAGGACTCCAATTCACACTAAGGCATAAGGGCTTTGCATGATCCTATTAAGGCATCTAACAAGATTAAAATAATAAACCAAACACAACTTGATCACTTAACTTACTAAGAAACACCATTTTGTATCACTCACTCCTTAACCACTTACAAACTAGTAATCCTTCCTCATAGGATAGTCACTCATATCTAATGAACCATGTAACTTATCAAAACTGTAACAACATTTTCAGATACCCTTTTCCAGGACCTAAAACATATTTCAAAACTACTATAAACTCTTTTGGAGAAAATACCTCAAACTAGCCCTGTTCCACTCAAGCAACTAGGCCAATAAGACCACGCTTATAAAGAGACACTTCTTTAAACAACTTTAAAGCTCTCGATCTCCATGGACAATATTTTTTTTGACTGTCAAACCTTAGATTCCACCTATTTTAGGAACTACAACGTTTAATAGGGTACCAACCTTCAAACCATCACTCTCAGCTATTTCAAAATAGGTTTCCCCTAGGGGTTTATTGAAACCTGGACTTCCTCAACACTCCACACCCAACCAATACTTGGAACACTTTAAAAAAATCCTGCACATTCTCTACAAACTTACTACCAACCATTATCAGTATTATTGACTCAAACCCTTACTTGAAACCTCCATTTTTGGTCAAGACACATACGAAATCAACTAGGAAAAAAACTCACAAAACACTTTCATCAACTCTTCAACTCTTGAATCCTTATTGAACACGGAAAATAACCTATCAGCCTTCATTTCAGTAAGTTCTAGAGGTATCCACTGAATAAAAAGTTCATACATGCATTCTTTAGTGTTCAAAACCCCAAAACAAGGTTTCATACCTGTTAGCACCAAAATGATCATAAAATTCACAAATCTCCATGAAATTCAATAAAAAAAAATACAAATGAAAGATAATACATGCCTTTAACATTTACCACAACTTTTAGACCACGAACCACTTGTAAAGGGCCGTACAATGGTTTGAAACACAGATTTACCAGTCAAAACTCAAAATTTTACACTAAAAACAGGGAATACTTCTTGATCTTCTTCATTTTTTCCATACTATCACCTCTTCCTCAAGGTTATCCCCACATTGATGGAATCATAACAACATAAACCAACACATAGAACTAACATTATACTTACCAAACCTTGCATGCACAAAACTCTGCAACTTTTGCATCTTTTAGCAACTTTTTTGACCACATTTTGCCAAATTGCAAGCTATGACACAACTGAAATCCCTTATCTCCAAATACATCATAAAATGGTCTAATTGACCTTATTGAACAAAAAATACTCAACATTAAATAAAATCCCAACATTTGACCATGCTCACTAAAGATGACCTTTTTGACAAAATTGAGCTTACAAGGTGCTCCTGCACTAGAGGCCTGGAATTTTTATTTTCAATAAACCCTCTTGTTTCAAGAATAGAAAGTCCTAAAGAAAGGGTTTATTGTTTAGATGAATTAGAGAGGGTTCCAGTGACTAAAATTTGTTGAATATGAAGTTTTATAGGGTGGTGAAGGTCTATCAAAAGAGAATTGGGACTTAAAAAGTGTTTGAAGGTATGATGCTTTGTAAAAGTAGCCTACTTGGCCTATTAGGGCAGTGTCGCAACACTATTTTGGTGTTGTTGGTCCAAAGTGACCTACTATGTTTTTGACATATGTTTTTAAAGGCCTTAATGGGTATCTAAAAATTTCAAGGGATTGTGGGTTTGAGTTGTCTTTGATAAGATATGAAAACATTTCTCTGTGCTGAATGCTACAAGGAAGTGAATGTGAATTGGTCAGTTGAGAATTTAATTGAGGTTTTTGAGATTGAAGATTGTTTGAAACTGATCTAATTGTGATAGTTGAAGGTTTTGTCTCCCTGCTCTGCATCACAAAACTAAGGTATAAATTGTTGCCACCTAAATGAAAACTAGAGAATCGTGTGTTTATTGTTCTCAAAACCACATTGTGATTGTCAACAAATCCATGAAGAAGATGAATTCAAAGAATGGTTTGTGATGCTATATCTTCTAATTATTCATTATTTCTTTGGCAATGAGGTAACTTAGAAAGACAATAAGCATTCTCAATTGCACAAAATTTCAGTTTTTTTATTTATTAGAAAGGTAAATGGTATGAATGAATGGAAACTTGCATTAACAACTATGTCAACTCACTTTAATTTATCTAAGCACATGTGATGAAGGTGAGTTTTTTATGTGTATGAGCGTGAATTTTCACCCCTAACACAAATTCCCCTTTCACCCCTTAACACTTTAGAAAACAAAAGGTGAAGGCTTAATTCCACTTAAACCTATTGCTTGCATTCCACTTGGTGCCTTGTTTGTGTGTCAGTAGGGGCATTTCTATTGGGGATGCCCGCGTAGCGTGCAGACGTTCACATGATGCACTTACATCCCTAGTAGATTCTTGTGGCTGGAAACTGCAGATGTGTTACATTTGTTACTGTAAGTTGAAGAGTAACGTCCCTCTTCGGTTGGCTGACCCGAATATGGCTATTTTTCACCTTCTACTTCATATTCTCACTCCATTCTTCCATTCTCAAGTTTTGAACAAGTTGGCACACTCTCCCCATGCTTTGAGCATTCACTTCCAAGATTTGTAGCAACACCCTTCACTCCATTGCAGCAATCCAATACTCCATCACTCCAATAGGGCGAACACAAGACAAACATCGCAGCAATAGAGGCTTGAGTCCCTCTTGTTCTCGCCTCCACAAGCCTTGAGTGCTTTGGACAGAGGTGGTAAGCTCCTCTAATATCTCCTATTGTTTTCGATTGAGTAAGCACGTATTGCTTGAACTGTTTTGTGTTTACATAGCTTGTAGTTATTTTCTTTATCATTATCTCTAATATTCCAAACTTGGCTATTCGTGGAGGTGGAAACACCAAGACGGGGGTCTGACTGAGGCAGGCCCCTATACAGCCCCAAAAATTTCTCCATTTATTGTGTGCAGGTGGAGAGAGTTTGAATCAAGTTGGTGAGGAGGAGATTCTACGAGATCATCTTCATCACCCTCTCGGTAATATACCTCTTTTATCACTTTTGTATTTACTTTTCTCTCTTCTTCATCTCATTCTCTCACTTCAGACACCTCTAGACTAGTCTGATAGTCTCTCCTTCTGAGTTAGAATCTCGTCTTTCTGGTCCTCTAGTTGTACGGACACCAATGGACCTGTGAGATGCCAGCGCATCGCGCTGTCATCCCAAAACTGTGCTTTTATCTTCAGACAGAGAGTTGCTTGAGACATGGATTTGACTATAAAGGCTAACTCGTCTAGTGTCTTTCTGATATTTGGGTTTGCAAAGTGGTCAAAGGGCACATAGTCCTCATCATTTTCATCCCTCATGTCCTAACTATCCTTTAAGCTGAGGTAAGTTAGGGAAGCCTTTTCACTCTTGGCCTTTCGTGACTTGGGGCCTTGTAGTTGGTGGTCCCCCTATCTTACATTTTGGTGAACCCGACGTGAACCATTTTGGTTCCATTTTGTGATACTGAAATTTCCTTTCCTTGTATCCTAGGAGTGTTGTAGGTGTGAGTGTTGTGAGGATCTCGCATCACAACCCAACCTATGACTCCTAGTTGGCGTAGTCGGAAGGTTCCAAAGTATTGTGTAACAAAACCTTAATTGGGTCACTACTTTATCTCGTAAACCTTAGGAGGCTCTGTAGAAATACCATTTGGTGTGTGTGATGGCCTCTTTTCTTTATCAACCTATTCCCTCTGCGCAGACTATGAGTAGTGATACTAGCATAACCTTCACCTCACAAGACCTATCGATGGGCTTCAATAGAGATCCATCTCATTTTTACATTCCTACAAGGATAAATGGGAACACTGTATCAGGCGTTCTCATTGATCTGACATCACAAGTGAATATTATAACTAAGGAGATCATGTTGATTAACCTCCTGCATAAGGACATGTATGATGCACCTGAAAGCACCGTCTGCACACATGATGGAATTTTTGTACCTCCTATAGGGAGTATTGTCCTATCGGTCCTTATTGAACCTAAATTTGTAAGCTTTAAGTTTGACATCATCCCGAGGTCTGAACTCTTCAAAGTGAAGCTAGGTATCCCCTGGCTAGTACCTATGAACACAGATCCCTTAGTTATCCACAAATGTCTAAATATTGTTCATGGAGGTTCGGTACATGTTATCCATGACACAACCTATAGACTACTAATTGCATGTGGCAACTATACCTTAGATTACTTTTGGCCTGCCTCTCTTGGTCCTCTCTCGCCTGGGAAGGACCTCCTACACTGCACGTATCAAAACTATAAGAAGGGGCACGCTAGGCCAAAAGTGAGATACCCTCCTTCACCTTATGCTATCTCGCACAAAGCTTGATTAAAGGCTGATAGTGATGACACCAAGGCACATAGAAGAGAAGTAGAGAAGTGGTCTTGAGATCCTCCTTCTTCCTCTTCCATGGTTCAACCTAATGCTCCCTCTCATCCTACCATGGTACCATCTATTTATGTCTTATGTTTATGAGAGAATCCCATGGTGCATGCTTGGAAAAAGGCCAAGCATCCTGCATTCAAGCTTCTTGTCTTACCTACGGATCCTAGGCCCGTTTGGTATGTAAGACAGAAGGCCCCCCGTGGGGAGTCCTCTTTGTCTCAACCTCTATAACCTCCTACTGTTCTCATTCCTAAAACAGTAAATGGGAAGAGGCCCATCGTCGAGGCATTAGAATCAAATCCTCCCACCATTTTTGACCTTACCCTTCTTTATCCCCTTTGGGAGTCTACCCTTCCATTGGAGACAACCATGGAGGACACTCCCATGGCTGAATAGGATCCTTCTATCCCTTGACAAGTTTTGGCTTCTGGTTCGAAGAGCCATAGAAACTACCTTGCACACAAGCGTAAGCGCCGACGAAAGGCTCTCCTAGCCGAGAATGCCTCCTTACATAAGAAGGAGGAGGAGAAGACCACATCTCCTATTGTGCCCTCCTCTTTCTCTCCTTCCATCTCTGAATCGCTTCTAACTCCCATTGTGAGTGCACATGTACCCAAAAGGGTGCAAGTGTTCATCGCTCCTTCGGCGGACTCACCCTTGTTGACTTTTGTCTCAGATGTCTTGCCTTTCCTAAAGCCCACGAACATGGTGAACACTTTGGTTGTGTCCATTGTGGTTCTTTCTTCTTCTCCCTCAACCCTCCTTGTTTCCTTTGTGGGGATTTCACCTTCTCTGATGAAGAAGAAGGTAGAGCATGGTCCCTCAAGCAATGGAGGCCGTAAGAAGATCCCACCTTCTCTGAAAGGTGGTCCCAAATTGACTTATTTTGGCCTAGTAATGGAACCAGTCCTAGCCTCCCCCGAGTTTGTCACTACTCTTGAGTCTCTCGGTGAGCCTAGCAATGAACCTCGGGTGAATTCTCCACCGTCTGTCGAGGTGAAACATGGCATTCCCATTAAGTGCATTTTTAACTCAGTGGATAAAGTCTTGACCTTGTCAGCGATCTTTGAAAAGTCATTGAACTTGGACACACAAGAGCTAAGTGATGGAGAACTTATAGGTCCCTCTGCCTTGGCCCTTGTTGCAAGAGGATCAGAATCTCCTCCCCTTAACATTATGTCATTGCAAGCTTGTCATCCTTCCCCCTTCGATGATCTAGAGTGGGAAGTTGATGACCTCTTGGTCGACCAGTGTTTGGGGGAGACCTCCTTCTTGATCTTTAGATTAGATGTGCATGTGTTGTGATGTGTTCTCCCGTGATCATACTACATGTGCCTAGATGACCCTGGTCATCCCTATTGGTGCTTGGATACATGCGTAGTGTTTGTGTTGTAAACCTTCTTCTATATGTATCTCTATTCTTCCATGTTTGTGATTGAATTTCAGTAAATTGGGGACGATGCAAAGCGTCGGGAGAATTTAGGCCTCCTTCCATGTTGACCCAATTTTTTATTTTTTAATTTGTCTTTCGTGCATTCTTTTTGATCTCGTTGGGGATTGATGATCTTTCGCCTTTTACCACAGTTACCTAATAATTATAAATAAAGGCAGATCTTACCCCGCATAACCAGATACCCCTGTGCCTTATGTCCATGATCTATTTTATTTAATTTTCAATTTATCTTTCTCTCATCTTTTCTTGAGTTGTCCCTTTCATGTGTGACAATGCCTCTTCTACATTACTTGGTCTTTAGAAAATGCATTCGTTTCCAAATGAATCTTTTCTCGAAGACCCTTCACACACTTCCTTGCTAGAATTGCATTCTTAACTTGAAACCCTACCAGAACATGTTTCCTTCATCATGGGTTCATAAAGAAAGGGCTTGGAAATCCTCCTCTGAATCGGGAACGGTCTTAGTCTTCCCCTCACATGAGTACATCTCCTTCCTTGATGAAGTGAACATCTTTCAAAAGGATTCCTTGGTGATGAATCGATTTGAGAAGGAAGACATTAAGCTTTTGAACATCGTGTCCCTTGAATGGACCCCTTCTTTTCATGCCAGGTTCCCAAGGGACCCTTCAAAACTCTTAACAAGTTCTATGGTGCCTAGCTTGGGGGAAACCTGACTAGGCCGGTTTCACATCTTCGCGTCTAGTTCAAGGGTAGCCCGAGTAGACCTACTTCACATCCTTACGTCTAGCTTGGGGGAAGTGTGACTAGACTTCACTTTTCAAAAAAAAGGTCCCTTGAGTGGACCCTCCTTCCTTTTGAAGGGTTCCCGAGAGATCCCTTTGAAAGCCTTACAACTTAGCAATGGTTTGCATGACTATCCGTTCACTGGCCTGTGCAACTGCTTCCTAATGTGTTCTATCTATGGGTAAACATATCACCATCTCTGACTCTACTGAGTCCCCTTTACTTGATCTACCTCATGTGAGAGTTCTTGGGGGATATCTTCCTTATAGGTCTGCAGGTTTGTAAACCCCTTTTTCTCAGTCTCCCCCATGTGAGAGTTCTTGGGGGATACCTTCCTTGTAGGTCTATGGGGTTGTAAGGCACTTTTCCTGGTTTCCTTCATGTTAGAGTTCTTGAAGGTTACCACCCTTGCAGGATCGTGAGCCTGTAAGGTACTTTTTTACTTCAGCTTTGTAGTTTCGTGGAACTATGAAGTCCTTTCTTGCACTTCTGATTTCACCAGACCATGCTCTACTTCCTTATCAGTTCAGGTATACATCTCTTACTCTGTTACTTCCTTACTACTCTACTTTACCAAAGCACTCATCAGTACTCGTGCCCGCTAAAGTGGGGGAAAAATGTATGAGCGTGAATTTTCACCCCTAACACAAATTCCCCTTTCACCCCTTAACACTTTGAAAAAGAAAAGGTGAAGGCTTAATTCCACTTAAGCCTGTTGCTTGCATTCCACTTGCCACCTTGTTTGTGTGTTGGTGGGGGCGTTTCTGTCGGGGATGCCTGCATGGTGCATAGACGTCCACACGACACCTTTACATCCCTAGCAGATTCTTGCAGCTGGAGACTGCAAAGGCATTACATTTTTAACTGGAAGTCAAAGAGTAACGTCCCTCTTCGGATGGCAGACCCGAATATGGCCGTTTTTCACCTTCTTCATATTTTCACTCCATTTTTCTATTCTCAAGTTTTGAACAAGCTGGCACACTCTCCCCATGCTTTGAGCATTCACTTCCAAGCTTTGCAACAACATCCTTCACTCCATTACAGGAATCCACTACTCCATCACTCCAACAGGGTGAGCACAGGATAGAAACCGTGACAATAGAGGCTTGAGTCCCTCACATTCTCTCCATAAGTCTTGAGTGCTTTGGATGGAGGTGGTAAGATCCTCTAATCTTTCTAATTGTTTTCGATTGAGTAAGCATGTACTGCTTGAAGTGTTTTGTGTTTATGTAGCTTGTAGTTATTTTCTTTATCATTATCTCTATTATTCCAAAATTGGTTGTCCATGGAGGTGGAAACACCAAGACGACGGTCTGACTGAGGCAGGCCCCTATACAACCCCAACAATTTCTCCCTTTATTGTGTGCAGGTGGAGAGAGTTTGAATCAAGCTAGCGAGTAGGACAATCTATGAGATCATTTTTGTCACCTTCTCAGTAATATACCTCTTTTATCACTTTTGTATTTACTTTTCTCTCTTCTTCATCTCATTCTATCACTTCAGACACCTCTAGACTAGGCTGATAGTCTCTCCTTCTGATTTAGAATCTCATCTTTTTGGTACTTTAGCCGTACGGACGGCAGCGCACCTGTGAGATGCCAGCGTGTCGTGCTATCATCCCAGAATTGCGCTTCTATCATCAAACAAAGAGCTTCTCGAGACACAGATCTGACTCTAAAGACCGAATCGTCTAGTCTCTTTCTGATATTCTGGTTTGCAGCGTGGTCTAAGAGCACATAGTCCTCATCATTCTCATCCCTCCTATCCTAACTATCCCTTAAGATAAGGTAACTTGTTAGGTCAGCCTTTCCGCTCTTTGCTTTTCGTGACCTGGGGCCTTGCAGCGGGTGGTCCCATTATCTTACATTATGGAACAAAAAAATTAATGGAAACTTGCATTAACATTGATGAAAGCTATTAGGTTTTCCAAATTAGTTGAAAATAAAAATTTTCCCACAACCATCACTAATAATGAATTTGAATATTTTATGTCATGTTTTCCATTTTATATCTTGAATCTCCTAAAAGTTAAACTTTTACATGTAGACATCCATCTTATTTAATGTTGAATTCTATGTGTAACAATGAAGATTAATAAAATCATCAAATGAATGGTCTAAAAATTGTGAAAACAAAACATAAAAACTCAATATAAACATCTACCTAAAATGAAATAGAGTGAATTCCATTAGCCATGTTGGAAATGGACTACTATAAGCAATGCAAATAGAATTCATAAGTAAATTTTTTTTTAGTAAATGTGATGTTTTTCATTTTTTTTTTTTTCAAACTCATAAAAATTAAACTTTTTTATGCAACTCCCATCTAATTCAATGTTGAATTCTATGTCCAATTGTTATGATTAATAAAATGATTAAAGAAATTCAGTTTATATTGTCAAAAACAAACAAATATACTAAATATAAACATTTCAATATTACCAAAATGAATATATTACCTAAGATAATGTAAAATGATGAGGAAACTTCAAAATGTCTTCTTCTATGTTGTCTAGCATACATATTGGTGGTAAAAATGTGATGGATCAAGCATAGATTGGTACAACATGAAGTCAACTGCATAAAAAAAGGAGTTTCTGAACTAGATAAAGCACTGAACTAGACATACAAAAGCATGTGGGCCTAAATCACGGGGTCAACCCCTATTTTACCATTTCAAGGTAAAACACATTTGGCGCTCACCAAACTTAGAGAGCACCAAATTTGGTGCACGAAAATTTTGGAGAGCGCTCGCCAAATTTGGCGAGTGCCAAATGTGTTGTTTTGAAATCCTCACCTTCCATAGAGACAAAGGGAGTGACACTTGAGATAGAGAGAGAGTTGATAGGAGTGAGAGAGATTAGTCTAGGTAGTGTGGTAGTGATTGATACTTGAGAGCGATAGAGACTTGAGAGGGATAAAGAGTTATCCAGTTACAGTGGGCAAAAATTCTTTAAAACAAGAGAGGGGTTGGGAGGGATGAGACCTGAGAGATACAAAAATACCAAAGGGGGAGAGAGAGAGGGAGTGTGGGAGAGGGGGTTGGAGTGAAATATATTTGTCTAGGTAGGGTGGGAGGTAAGTGAGACCTGACACATAGAGACTGTTAGAGAGGGTGTTGGAGTGACACAAATTAGTCTAGGTAGCATGGGAGGGAGTGAGACCCGAGAGAGAGAGACTTGAGAGGGAGAGATTTATTCAATTATGGTGGAGGGGAAGACCTGTGAGAGGGAGTGGGACCCTAAAACTATAAACCTTTGACCATTAACCCTTAAACCCTTAAACCCTAAATCCAAAACCCCTAAACCCTCTACCCTCTACCCTCGACCACCCTCTCTCTCTCTCAACCCTACACCATCTACCCTTAAATTGTAAATCATAATCCCTAAACCCTAAACCCTAAACCCTCAACCCTCAACCCTCAACCGTCAACCGTCAACCCTTAAACCCTCTACTCTTAAACTGTAAATCCTATACCCTATACCCTAAACCCTTAAAACCTAAACCCTTAAACTTTCTACCCTCAACCCTATGCCCTCAATTATCAACCCTCATCTATCTCTGTCCCCCCTCCTCTTATCTCCTTCTCTCTATCCCACTTCTCCCTCCATCTCTCTCTCCATCCATTCCTCCCTCTCTATCATAATCCCTCAACCCTATACCCTCAACCCTTAAACCCTTAAACACTCAACCCTCAAACCCTAAACCCTTGAACCCTCGACCCTCTACCCTCTACCCTCAACCCAATACCCTCTACCCTCAAACCTAATCCATCAACCCTTAAACACTCAACACTGAACACTCAACCCTAAGCCCTCAACCCTCTTTCTCTCTCTCACTCCCTCTCACTCTCTCTCAATTTTCTCCCTCCTACCTAAGAGAGGGGAGAGAGAATCGAGAGAGGGTGTGGGAGATAGAGGGATGAGAGAGAGATACTTGAGAGAGATAGGTGGAGGGGGTGAGAGGCAAAGACCATAGAGAGAGTTGAGAGACAAAGTGAGAGAGAGATAGAGGGAGTGAGAGAGAGAGGGAGGGAGATAGAGGGAGTGAGAGAGAGAGGGTATGGGAGAGAGATAAAGGGAGTGAGTGAGAGAGACAAAGAGAGACCTAATAGAGGGAGAGGGGGTAGGAGGTTGAGAATTGAGAGAGATAGAGGGAGGGAGAGGGGGTGAGAGGGAAAAACTTGAGAGAGAGGGCGAGGGAGAGAGTGGGAGAGAGATATAGGTTGTGAGAGAGGGACTTGAGAGAGATATGGAGAGGGAGAGAGGGAGGGATGGAGTGGAAGAGAGATAGAGGGAGTGACTGTGAGAGGGAGAGGGGGTAGGAGGGGGAGACTTGACAAAGAGAGAGAGGGAGAGGGGGTAGGACAAAGATACTTGAGACAGAGAGAGAGAGGTAGAGAGGGTGAGAGAGATACCAAAGAGAGAGATAGAGGGAGTGAGAGAGAGGGAGGGAGTGGGAGAGAGAGAGGGAGAGATATAGAGACAGAGAGAGAGAAATCCCTCAACCCTGAAACCCTAAACCCCTAAACCCTCTACCCTCTACCCTAAACCCTCTACGTTTTACCCTTAAATCATAAACCCTAAACCCTAAACCCTTAAACCCTAAACCCTAAACCCCTAAACCATCTACCCTCTATCCTTAACCCTCTACCCTATGCCCTTAACCCTCTAACCTGTACCCTTAAACCCTAAACCCTAAACCCAAAACCATTAAACCCTTAAACCCTAAACCCTAAACCCCTAAACCCTCTACCCTCTACCCTTAACCCTCTATCCTCTAACCTCAAACCCCCCCTCTCTCTCTCAACCCTACACCCTCTACCCTTAAACCATAAACCATAATCTCTAAACCCTAAACCCTAAACCCTAAACCCTATGTACCCTCTATCCTCAATCATCATCCCTTAAACTGTAAACCCTAAACCCTAAACTCTATACCCTGTAACCTTAACCCTTAAACCCTCTACCATCTACCTTGAACCCTTAAACCCTCTACCCTTAACCCTTAAACCCTTAAAACCTCAACCCTTAAACCCTCAACCCTCAACCCTCAACTCTCAACCCTTGACCCTTAAATTGTAAACACTAAACCTTGTACCCTATACCCTTAACCCTTAAACCCTTAAACCCTAAACCCTTAAACTATCATTCCTCTACCCTTAAACTCAATACCCTCTACCCTCAACCCTTAAACCCTTTTAAACCCAACTAAACTCTTCACGCTAATCCCTCAACCCTCAACCCTCAACCCTTAATCCCTCAACCCTTAAACCCTCAACCCTCAACCCTCAACCCTCAACCCTCAACCCTCAACCCTCAACCCTCAACCAAGTTAAACCCTAAACCCTTAAACCCTTTTAAACCCAACTAAACTCTCTACGCTAATCCCTCAACCCTCAACCCTCAACCCTTAAACTATAAAACCTAAACCCTAAACCCTGTACCCTATACCCTATACCCTTAACTCTTAAACCCTCTACCATCTACCATCTACCCTAAACCCTTAACCCCTCTACCCTTAAACCGTAAACCCTATATCCTTAATCCTTAAACTTTACCCAAAACCCTAAACCCTAAACCCTAAACCCCTAAACCGTCTACCCTCTACCCTTAACCCTCTACCCTCAACACCCCCCCTCTCTCTCAACCCTACACCATCTACCCTTAAACCCTCTACCCTTAACCCTTAATCCATAAACCCTAAACCCTAAACCCTCTACCCTCTACCCTCAACCCTTAAACCCTAAACCCTAAAACCTCAACCCTCTACCCTTAACTAGGTTAAACCCTAAACCCTTAAACCTTCTACCCTTAAACTATAAACCCTAAAGCCTCTACCCTCTACCCTTAAACCCTTAAACCCTGAACCCTTAACTAGGTTAAACCCTAAACCCTTAAACTATCTACCCTCTACCCTTAAACCCAATACCCTCTACCCTCAACCCTTAAACCCTTTTAAACCCAACTAAAATCTCTATGCTAATCCCTCAACCCTCAACCCTTAAACTGTAAACCCTAAACCCTAAACCCTATACCCTATACCCCTAACCCTTAAACCCTCTACCCTCTACCCTAAACCCTTAAACCCAATACCCTCTACCCTCAACCCTTAAACCCTTTTAAACCCAACTAAACTCTCTATGCTAATCCTTCAACCCTCAACCATCAACCCCCAACCCTTAAACTATAAACCCTAAACCCTAAAACCTATACCTTATACCCTTAACTCTTAAACCCTCTACCATCTACCATCTACCCTAAACCCTTAACCCCTCTACCCTTAAACCGTAAACCCTATACCCTTAACCCTTAAACCTTACCCTAAACCCTAAACCCTAAACCCCTAAACCCTCTACCCTCTACCCTTAACCCTCTACCCTCTACCCTCAACACCCCCCCACTCTCTCAACCCTACACCATCTACCCTTAAACCATAAATCGTAATCCCTAATCCCTAAACCTTCTACCCTTAACCCTTAATCCATAAACCCTAAACCCTCTACCCTCAACCCTCAACCCTTAATCCATAAACCCTAAACCCTCAACCCTCTACCCTTAACTAGGTTAAACCCTAAACCCTTAAACCCTCTACCCTTAAACCATAAACCCTAAACCCTCTACCATCTACCATCTACCCTCAACCCTTAAGCCCTAAAACCCTCAACCCTTAACCAGGTTAAACCCTAAACCCTTAAACTATTTACCCTCTACCCTTAAACCCAATAACCTCTACCCTCAAACCTTAAACCCTTTTAAACCCAACTAAACTGTCTACACTAATCCCTCAACCCTCAACCCTTAAACCAACAACCCTCTACCCTCAACCCTCAACCCTCAAACCTCAACCCTTAAACTGTAAACCCTAAACCCTAAACCCTAAACCTTGTACCCTCTACCCTCTACCCTAAACCCTTAAACCCTCTACCCTTAAATTGTAAACCATATACCCTTAACCCTTAAACCCTAAACCCTAAACCCCTAAACCCTCTACCCTCTACCCTTAACCCTTAACCCTGTACCCTGTACCCTCAACATCCCCCTCTCTCTCTCAACCCTACACCATCTACCCTTAAATCGTAAATCATAATCCCTAAACCCTAAACCCTCTACCCTTAACGCTTAATCCATAAACCCTAAACCCTCTACCCTCTACCCTTTACCTTCAACCCTCAACCCTTAAACCCTAAATCCTCAACCCTCAACCCTCAACCCTTAACCAGGTTAAACCCTAAACCCTTAAAGGTCCTCTACCCTTAAACTATAAAACCTAAATCCTAAACCCTCTACCCTCTACCCTCTACCCTCGACCCTCTACCCTCTACCCTCTACCCTCTACTCTCTACCCTCAACCCTTAAACCCTAAAACCCTAAAACCCTCAACCCTTAACCTAGTTAAGCCCTAGACCCTTAACTATCTACCCTCTACCCTTAAACCTAATACCCTCTACCCTCAACCCTTAAACCCTTAAACCCTTCTAAATTTAACTAAACTCTATGCTAATCCCTCAACCCTTAAACCCTCAACACTTAAACTGTAAACCCTAAACCCTAAACCATGTACCCTATACCCTATACCCTTAACCCTTAAACCCTCTACCATCTACCCTAAACCCTTAAACCCTCTACCATATACCCTTAACCCTTAAACCCTTAAACCCTAAACCCCTAAACCCTCTACCCTCTTCCATTAACACTCTATTGGTGTAGGTTTTTTATTTTCCTCAGGTTAGGGATTATTTATTTTTCCTACACATTATTAAGCTTTCTTAGGTTATATTGGAATGGTTAGGATGAGGACATGTGGCATAAATCCATCATTTGTAAGTGTCACTCACACCCACCTTTGGGTAGTTGAGTCTCACACCCTCTTTTGGATTTATTAGCCACCTGCCATAACCATTTGTTTGTCTTTACCTGAGTAGGCATAACCATGTAATCTGGCATTTACCAAGTAGTTAAAGCTCCGACCTATTATGGGGAATGCGAGTTATTACTCCTCTTGGAATTATCTGCCATTATTTTTCTATATAAGCAACACTCACCCCTCCCTTGGGCAAGCATGATGGAATGCTAGTTCAATGCTGTGGGAGTGTTGAGTTTATCCATCTCTTTTCTTGCTTTCCTTCAATCATTCTGATCTTGGGTGGCTTTACAACCAAATCTAACATGGTATCAGAGTTGGTTGTGAGTTGTGGGTTAGCGATTTCTTTGATCCAATCTTGAAAGAAAAGTATGATCTTCTCTTGCATCTGATGATGACCTGGAGAATTAGAAATGCTTGACAGAGATCTCAGTTTCTAGGGGTTCCTTTCTATTGAATTTTTTGCAAGTATTTTGGAGCTTCTTGGAGATATTTTGAGCTCACCATTGAGTTTAGAGCATCCGAAAAATTCAGAATTGACTTTTATTTTGTTTGAATCGGACATCAGATGTGAGATCCGTGAATGGTTGAAGACAGATTTTTGAAGAGGTTCTCTAGAAGGTACCTAATTTTTCTAAGCATTTTCAGGCCAAACGAACCTCACCATCGTGCTCAGAAGGCCCAAGAACCTAAAGATCGACTATAAAATCATCAAAATCGGAGTCTGGAATTTTTTTGAGCCATATTTTTCAACCTGGGCCGTACGGATTTTGTACTATACAGTATTGCAGAAAATTTGATGGCCAAACGACCGTCACCGAGTGTAGGCTTAAATTTGACGTTCATATGCCCGTCATAAACATTGTGTTAAATTTGACGTTCATATGCCCGTCACAAATATTGTGTGAAATTTGACGTTCAAACGACCGTCACAGATGTAACTATCTTAAATTTGATGTCTAAATGACCATCAACAGGCAGACCCATCTCCATTTGCATTTTTGATTTGGCGATCCAACTTCAAACAACTGTAGCTTGAGCATACGAACTCCTTTTTCAATGCAATTTTGTTTGTTTTCGGGTAGAATTTCTCGCTCTACGCAATGGTGTGATTGGTGTTTTCTCAAGTGAACTCAATTTTCTAGAGATTTAGCTTTCTCATCAGATCTGAAGGATAGACAACATTTTTTGAACTTCAAACGGATGTAAATTTCACGTACGACGTCAGATCGAGGTGATTCATTTTTGGAAAGAGAATATTTTTCCAAGAACTACATATTGGTGCTACTTTGAGGTTCTCATTTTGAGATTTGAGTGTACTTTTAGTATTTGGGTCCTTTTTTGGATATTGTGAAACTTTGGAAAACAACTCCAGCATTGTAAATGCACTGATTTATAAAGTGTCAAATCATTTTTTGTTGGTGGGGATTCTTGATTTAGTAAAAAGGGGGGGTTTCCTCGCTTGGTGTCTATGTTTCTGATCTACTTGTTTGTGCTCTTTCATTTCTAGTTATGGGTTCTCCTAAGTTTCCACTCTTAACTCCCCATAATTATGCAACTTGGAAAGTTAATGCATGGAGTAAACTAATGGAAAAAAGGGGTATAAGTCATTATGCTGATGGCACAATTTCAGAACCCACATATTTTAATGATGGTAATCGAAAAGTCGAATGGCTCATCAAAAGTTCTATGGCTCTTGGAACGTTAATAAAGTATATATCTCCCGATATTATCTTTCACATTGAAAAGTGTAAGACAATAAATGAAGCTTGAGAAAAGTTAAAATCTTTGTATGGTTCTATTGATGAAATAAGAGGCTATCAAATTGATAATGATTTGATGAATCTTGATCCCAAGAACTTTGATAACCTCCATGATTTCATAGCTAAAGTTGATGATTTGAGATCACAATGTAAGGAATGTGGCATTGATAAAAAGGACATTCAATTGGTGTACAATGTACTCAACAAACTAGGTCCTGAATATGCATCTTTTGTTTCTAGCTTTCATACTCACAAATTGACTATGGGATTTGCATATACTATGCCTTCATTTACATCCTTTCCTGAGATGTTAATGCATGAATAAGAAAACATTCTTTCTATGGGTCTCATTAAGCCATCACAAGCTCAAGATTTGTTGGCCAGACAACCTAAGAGATAGAGAGAGTCAAGACATTTTGACAAAGAACAAAAGAAATTGAAGAAAATGTCACATATAGATCAAGCACAACATAAATCATTTTCATATGATTCATCTAAGAATGAGAAGTCTACTTTTTCATATTACAAGAGGACTGGACATAAAGAAAATTCTTGTTACAAGAAGGATATTGATGAACTGAAACATCTTCTTAAGAAGAATAACATTGGTCTACCTTCTAGAATATCCGAGTCCACTTCTTCTTCTTCACATTCTACACAATCAGGATCTACCAAGGATAAAGTTCATGTAGGCTTTGCTTCTGAGTCGAAGAAAAATAAAGGTAAAGCTCTTTGTGCTTCTACAAGTCATGAATCAGGGAAGTGGCTCCTAGATTCTGGAGCTTCTCATCATATGGATTCTACACAGTCTACGTTCTCTTCTTTTGAGCCTTGTGTTATGCCACCTATTCTCATGGGTAGCAACACTTACATGAGTGTAATTGGGAAGGGTTCTATTGATATTGGGGATGGCACCTTCAATGATGTTTTGTGTGTACCTCACTTGACGAATAATCTTCTTTCCATCTATAAAATCACTCATGGTGGAGTAGGGAAGACTGTGGAATTCACGCCTGATTAAGTTATCATTAGAGACTTGGAGAGTAGAGAGATAATTGCTACTGGGGTGGTTGATCATACATCTCGGTTATATGCCTTTTCAGACTTTTCACCTGACGATGATTCTGATCCTTTGGTTCTTGATCACACTTCTAGTGTGAGTTTTAATTTTGAGGAGAAGTTTGGCTATTTGAATCATTGTATTCTCACATCAGATCCAGTCACTGAGCCTTGCATTCCTTCTCCTCCATCTACTGTTTCTTTTGAGGATACTTGTGTTGCTACATCCTTGGCTACTTGTGATTCAGTGCAACATGATATTCATTGTCTTCCAGACATAATTTCTTGGGATGACTACTTGACAGACATTGCAAGTTTGTTTATATCTCAGACTTGGGAGACACTCTTCATGACATTCATCTTCTCTTTGATGAAGTTTATTCTTCTTTAGTTATTGTGGAGGAACCTTTGGATCCTCCTGTTCATTCTCCACATGATCATTCCTCATAGTTTGACATGACTGTGGATACTTTTGAGAAGCATTCGGGGGAGGCATATTTGTCTTCAGAGGAGATATTCGAGTCTTTGGATCTTGTTCTGCATACATTTCTACTAGGTTCTGGATTGTCATCTTCATCAGTGTGGCCTAGAACACCTGATTTGATGGTGAGAACTCTCGACATCGGCATAGAGACAAATGAGTAGTTTTCAGAGACTTCATATATTTTGCACTTTCTTCCTACATATTCCTTTCAGGAATGGGAAGACAATCTTCATCCATCTTTGGTTTTGTTTCTTCCTAAGGGGAGGAATGTTGTTCAGTGATCGTGGACCATCTTCTACATTCAATTTTGAGCATCAACCATTGGCACAGTTGACTACTTTGGGGAAGGCTACATAGTCTTTCTTGTCCTTTCTATTTTGGAGGGGACTTCTTCCTTGCATGGGATTCTTCTTGTGTTGGGAAACTTGTTTTCTTTTCTCTCTTTTGGGGAGGAGTTTTGTCCCACTAGGTTTTCTCCTTTTCTTTGGTTGTGAGAGATTGGTTTGTGCATGGGTACCTAACATGGGCTAGTAATCAGGACACATCTTTGTGTATTTTCACCCACCTAAGCTACGCTTAAGAGGGGGTGTTGGTGTAGGTTTTTTATATTCCTTAGGGGTGATCCCACAAAGCTAGTTTACAATTTCTAAGAGGAACTGATTTTTTCTGAAATCACCTATTTTTAGAAAATATAATGATTTAAGCCTTTAAAAGTTCCATTTTAAGGATTCCAATTAAAGAGGGTTTGATCAAACCACCTTAGATCAAACCCCCTTGGATATAACCTCACTAGTTTTAAACCATACCTATAAATGAGTCTCCTTTACACCTATCAAAATGTTGATAAAAAATCACTTTTGATTTACCTTTTGGGGGATCAAATGAATTCATTTAAAATTTATTTCAAATGATTATGGTAGTCCTCAGAACGAGCTATCCAACGGATATAATTTTAATATGTTTTGGTTTTATTATGTATTTGTTTTTTTAGTTTTATTAAACATAGGTTTTTCATCGAAAATGAAGGTCTTTGTTTTGCACATGTGGAAAAATAGAATATTATCAAAAATAAAATTTTAAAAATATGAGTACACCAGATATTGAAGTCCTTGATCCAACAAAAAAATAAAATTGAATTTTGATAGATACAAAAAAAGTTACGTGTTATACAATTGTGCTATGTCTGAGTTGTAATTGGTTTGACTTTGAAACTTGATTAAAGAAGACATGTTCAATAAAAAACTATGTAACCAAGTGGAAGCACTAGATATTAGAGTTAAAAATCTAAATTCGAAAGAATTAGAATTTTATCTTTCATGGAAAAAAAATTATGCATTATACGATGTGCGTCACTTTTTAAAAATGTTATTTTCTGAAAAAAACCAGTTTTCGTGGGAGATGGAAAAAGAAGTGCAATATGATTCCAAAAATTTTGAAAAAAATATTCTTAGAATCTATAGACAAAATGTGATGAGACTCTAGTTTGCATCATCTTCAAATCCCTCATGGTTTAGCTGCTATAGGTGCCCGAATGTGAAGATTTAGTTAAAATAATAATTTCAATGTCCAATTTGGCCAAAAATTGTAAACCACTATTGTGGGATCACCCTTAGGTTAGGGAATATTTATTTTTCCTACACCTTATTAAGATTTCTTAGGTTATATTAGAATGGTTATGATGAGGACATATGGCATAAATCCATCATTCAAATGTGTCACTCACACCCACATTTGGGTAGTTGAGTCTCACACCCTCTTTTGGATTTATTAGCCACCTCCCATAACCATTTGTTTGTCTTTATCTGAGTAGGAATAACCATGTAATTTGGGATTTACCAAGTAGGTAAAACTCCCACCTATTATGGGGAATGGGAGTTATTACTCCTCTTGGAATTATCTGCCATTATTTTGCTATATAAGTAGCACTCACCCCTCCCTTTAGCAAGCATGATGGAATGCTAGTTCAGTGATATGGGAGTGTTGAGTTTATCCATCTCTTTTCTTGCTTTCCTTCAATCATTCTGATCTTGGGTGGTTTTAAAACCGAATCTAACACTGTCTACCCTCTACCCTCTACCCTCAACCCCCTTCTCTCTCTCAACCCTACACCATCTACCCTTAAATCATAAATCATAACCCCTAAACCCCAAAGCCTCTACCCTTAACCCTTAATCCCTAAACACTCTACTTGAGAGAGAGAGAGAGAGCGAGGGGTGGTGGGAGGGGCATGCTTGAGAGAGAGGGAGAGGGAGAGGGAGAGAGATAGAGGGAGTGAGAGAGGGAGGGAGGAAAGAGAGATAGAGGGAGTGACTATGAGGAGGGAGAGGGGCAGGTAGGAGGGGGAGACAAAGAGAGAGAGAGGGGAGAGGGGTAGGATGGAGATACTTGAGAGAGAGGGAGAGAGACAAAGTGAGAGAGAGATTGAGAGAGATTGAGAGAGACGGTGGGGGGTAGGAGGGAGAGACTTGAGAGAGAGAGAGAAGGATGGACAAGGGTGGGAGGGAGAAACCTAAGAGAGGGGGAGAGGGAGAGAGGGTGGGAGGGAGACACCTAAGAAAAGTGGGAGAGAGGGGGTGGGAGGGAGACACCTAAGAGAGTAGGAGAGGGAGGGAGTGGGAGATAGAGTGATGGGAGAGATACAAGGAGTGAGAGAGAGACTTCAGAGATGGAGAGGGGGTAGGAGGGAGAGGGAGTACTCGGGATAGAGGGATAGGAGAGAGATGGAGGGAGTGGGAGAGAGATAGAGAGAGAGGGGGTGGGGGGAGATACTTGAGAGAGAGGGGGAGAGAGAGAGTGGGAGGGGTGGGAATGGGAGGGAGATACCTAAGAGAGATGGAGAGAGAGAGGGAGAGAGATAGAGGGAGTGAATGGGAGAGACAAAGAGAGGCTTGATAGAGGGAGAGGGGGTACGAGGGGGAGACTTGAGAGAGAGAGAGGGAGGGAGAGGGGGTGCAAGGGAGAGACTTGAGAGAGAGGGATAGGGAGACATAGTGGGAGAAAGATAGAGGGCGTGAGAGAGAGAGAGGGACTTGAGAGAGAGATGGAGAGGTGGTGGGAGGGAGATACTTGAGAGAGACTCGGGAGAGGTAGAGGGAGAGAGATAGAGGGAGTGAAAGAGGGAGGGAGTCGAAGAGAGATAGAGGGAGTGACTATGAGAGGGAGAGGGGGTAGGATGGGGATACTTGATAAAGAGAGAGAGGGAGAGGGGGTAGGACGAAGATAATTGAGAGAGAGAGAGGGAGAGGGGGTAGGAGGGAGAGACCTGAGAGAGAGGGAGAGAGATAGAGTGGGAGAGAGGCAGAGGGAGAGAGAGGGAGTGTGTGAGAGAGAGAGAGAGAGGGGAGATGGAGATACTTGAGAGAGAGTGAGAGAGAGGAAATGGGAGAGAGTTAGATGGAGTGAGTGAGACACCTAAGAGAGGGAGAGGGGGTAGGAGGGAGAGACTTGAGAGAGACAAAGAGACAGAGAGAGAAAGATAACAACCTAAGAGAGGGACATGGAGTGAGAGACAAAAAGACCAAAGGGCGAGAGAGAGAGGGAGAGTGAGAGAGGGGGTTGGAGTGAGATAAATTTATTTAGGTACCTAGGTGGGAGGGAAAGAGACCCGAGAGAGGGGATTGGACTGAGAGAGAGTAGTCTAGGTCTCGTGGGAGGGAGTGAGACTTGAGAGAGAGAGAGACTTCAGAGGGATAAAGATTTATCCAATTAGGGTAACGAGTTAGAAAGCGTATCAAAGGTAAAGCCTCAACTATCCATCTACAATCATAAACTATGCACTCTAAGCATTATCAAAGTTGTTGACCAAAGAGGGGAAATTCAGGTTTTGTTCAAAGCAGGTCATTTGGAGAGTGCCAAATTTGGCGCTCACCAAATGAAAAATCACATTTGGTGCATGCCAAATTTGGTGCTCACCAAATGTGATGTGCCATTTCGCGAGCACCAAATTTGGTGCTCGCCAAATGACCTGCTTTGGATGTGTTAATTGATAAGAGTTGCCAAATTTCTTCATATTTTCGTTTGTGCTCCCCGTCTCATTTGCATGTCTTTCAATGCAAGTTTATAAAAAAAACCATGATAGCATTAACCTCTCTCTTAGCTATCTAAATATATAATTCTTTTTTCATTTTGATTTAGTTAAGGTTTTGATCCATGGCTCCTATTGTAAATGCCTCCATTTTTGGTCAAAAACCAACATGTGCTAGTTTTAGGATAGATTTTTACTCATTCATCGAAATGTGAGAAAAATTACATTTTTTGAAACTAGACTCCATTCTACACATGATGAAAAAAAATCAATTTTCGATTAGTTTTCAAAAAAAATAGGGGGGAGCACGCTCAAATTTTAGCTTTTAGGATGTGTCCACTTTGAAAATTCATAAAATATTATATTTTCATTAAAAAAAGTATCCGAAAGAATGAGGATAAACTACATGGTGTCAACTAATTTCTCACTATTGGGATTTTTGAAATTCTAAAAAAAAGTTAATCAAAAAGGGGGGAGCCCTTAGGCGCTATGTTGTTTTTTTTTTATAAAAACAGGACCTGTTTTGGGCCCCACCCTTTTTGAGACCCTTAATCTTCATTAATTTCAAAAAAAAAATAGTATCTTAGAAACTAGACTCAGAGAATTTCAACTTTTGTTCTTGCTGTATCTTGAAATTTTGAGCGTAACTATCTTCATTTTCTCATGCAAATCAGATTTTTCTGATTTCAGAAAAAAATTGGCATCTTAAGAGCCAAAATTGTGTCACAGATCCATGCACTTACCTTGCATAGTGTATGCAATAAAAGAATTGCTACAATGTTGTCATTATATGCTAATGTGGAATTCCTTCCCATCCTTTATAATGGAATTTATTGATGCTTGATATTATCTACATTTTCTAGTTCCAATGGTTGTGTGGCATTCTACCTCTTTCGTTGCAAGAACTCAACTCTCTAGTTACACATGGTTGTTCTTGTAGCTGCAAGTCTGCGATAGTCTTGTGGCTACGGTTTTTCTATTGCCTTTGTTGCATGGTTAGTTTCTCCAAAATACTTATGCTATAATTACCATAATTCATCATAATGTGATATCATATTTCAGAAAGAATCATCTTAAGATGCATAAATTTATCGAACCATCATTTATTAAGTTTCAATGCTTTATACTTTAAATATTAGTCACAAATTTTTAGGAATGTATTGGACATGTTTCAAAGAGTGAGAAATAAGAATAATTAACAAGAACAAATATTTAACTCATCAGAATGTATCTAATAGGCCTTGCACTTGATAACACATTGAGGCACATTTTATATATTTTCAATGCTTTTCTTTACAAGTCTTATTCACAAACCATATTTCTATGATCACTTTCCTAGTTCCTGATTCATTTAAGTGCTCCATCCAACATATTTTAAGTTTTAAAAGTAATTTGATAGAATTCATCAAATTATTTCTTTGATATGGACTTACTCTAGCTATTGTTTCCTTATTAATATAAGGGACCGACGATGTGATCCTATTCAATTTTGAAGCTCATCATATGCTACTTAAAATGCACATCTACACCTACTTGGAAAGATAATATCAATCCTCATAGTATAGGATTATGTCATTCTTTTTTTTTTTTACTATTAACCTACAAAGCTAGCTAGAAACATGTTGTGTCTTGCATACAACCCATTTCCCCCAAAAATAATGATGAATCCCTTTATTTATTATCAAATTTATTGATCAAATGTTCTCCTAGCTTTAAGTGTTCTAGTTTTCTTTGGTTCTTAATGAGCTTATTAGATTGTGAGATCTAAATACTTGAGCTAGTTCAAAATTTTCCAAGATGAGGTATTAGTTTGTGACCTAGCAATATGTGATTTGGGTTCTCATTTCTACATCTTGTTTGTATTTTCTTTCCTAGATAGTATCTTAGTTACTATCATAAAAAAATTGATTTGAGAGTTTAAGGAGACTTTTTATGCTATGTTACTATTGTTCAGACATTAGAAAAGTCTCTAAGTGTTAACTATGAGATTTACCCCTTAAAAATTTCATAAAACCATTAAATAGTCGTGTAAATAGCTTGAAAGTTGTTTTGTAGTATCTAAAACCTTCCTTGAAGAATCAAAACCCTTTATTATCTTTCAAAATAATATTTGTGCCAAGAATTTAAATTCAAATGATGGCAAGAAGGTAATTTAGGATGAAGGTTTGAATATGGATAATTAAATATATGGCATACCTTGAATGCATCATTAGATTCCCTTTAGTAGATCACTAATAACCTATATTTTCTCAATCATTTTGGGGGTAAAATTGATAGTTTGGTATGTGTTGAATACCCTTACCTAGCTATGATGACAAAGCTACAATTTTCAAGTGGGATCCATAAACCTTATAAAAGTTATAGTATGAGGATTGTTTTTGGTGTGTAACAACAACTACAAGGTCCAACACATTTTGATGTACAATATTAAAATCCCCCTATAGTTGTTACAAAGATAAAACTAGATTTTTACTGCGTGTAATTGGTGTTGCAATATGGAAATATTTTTGAAACATATATTTTTATTGGATTTAACCTTAGGGTTTACTAATTGTAGCGATTTACAACCTGATTTTGAATCTCAATGCAAATGAAACATCATACAGTAAAAAATCTTTATTTCTGCACACAAATCTTGATAAATGAGTCCTAATATTTCAAGAGACTAAGATAAAATAGGTTGTAGATGCATACCTCTTCAACCGTGGGTAGCTATAGAATTAAAAGGTTTTAGGTTTTGTGAGATATACCTAAAAAAATATATCATTTAGTATGGTGATTTATGTTTTGACATGCATGCAAGTATAATCATGTGTAGGATCTAATATATTTGATTTTCTTTTGTGTAGTTGGAATATTCATTTAAAGGTCAACATTGTTCCTTAGATCAATAAATTCATTCAATCCATAAAGAATATTTTTTTATATTAATCGACATTTCACCATTAGAGTGTAAGTATGATTGTATAAAGATAAATACATTCGTTATCATCCTATACGAGTGTCATACATAGTAAAGATTGTTATTTTATTTGGGTGGTCAACATTCAAAACTCATACCAATTGAAATAAACTTGACCAGTACTTTCACCAAACCCTAGATAGTGTGTTATATATATCTTCCTTACCAACTCTATGATTATAAAGGAAGTGTAAAAAACATTCCTCACAAGGGTAATAGTCTACTAAGAAAGAAGAAAGATATGTCAAAAAACTAGGTGGAATATTCAACACCATTTGAGAACAACCATGTTGTCAACAATAAATGACATCTTATGGCTATTACAATAACAATAAGATAGTATTAACCTAAGAAATAATTCAACAAAATAGAGGCTAGTTACGTAGCTCATAAAGTTACCATCCAAAATAATTCTTCATCTGTAATAACACTATCAAACATAGGCACAAGATGTTATACCTTGACTAATGTACTATAATAATTCTTAGGCTATCTTAATAGCATCATGGGGGACATCCTACCTTTAGAATATTTGTGTGGTATCCATAGAGCCATTATTGACATTGCTAAGTATTTTCAAGACGGAGTTAAAGACAACAAAGGAGACTATAATTTAATGGACTTTATCATAGAAAGACATAAAATAAAGTCATTCATCGATTCTATAGGTTTTGTGCCTCTTATGAGAATGAGTTATAATTATTTCATAGAAACTAGTAGGAATGCTAATGTTTCCATAATTTAACAATCATAATAGGTTATTATTGTGTTGTTAGAATAAGTGAACTAATTAAGAAGTAAACTAACACACCAATGAAACATTAGATTGAAAGAAACTAATTTAGAAAATTCAAATGCAAACTCTAAATGACAACATCTCCTTCAAATTCGTCTCATTGTTCTTTATCTCCAAGGATTTGATTAAAGTTACTGGCTCTCAGTTGTGTAAGCAATAGCTTGTTGAAATGACAACTTAGGAGAACAAGATTGATTGAAAATGCATGTCCACTGCTAATGATTTAAGCTATGAAATTGAACAAACTAAAATGCTATGATATGAGATTTGCTAAAATGTTGATATGCTGATTCGAATGCAACTATAGTAACTACGCATGAAATCTAGGATGAGATCTACTTACGAGAAGGATATATTTATAGATTTTCGAAGGCAAGAATCCAATTGGCGGAGATCAACGGTTGAAATTCAAACCTGTTAGGATGAACGGTGTGAGATTCTGGAAGTTGAGAGAAAGGTGGAAGGTTGAGAAAAAGATGGAAAATGTTTTCAACCCACGAAACTATCTTCATTCAAAAATGGAGACAAACATGGCATTTGTCTTTTCATTAATTGAAAAGTTAGTTGAAAATTGAGGATAATTGCTAATTAAATAAATAAATTTATTTAATTTCTCGTGACATGTGCAAAATGGAAGCTTCCATAATTAAATAATTTAATGTTTAATTATGTGAGAGGTGAAAAAGATATGTAATTAAATATTTACAATATTTAATTAAGTGAGGTGAAAAAGACATTAAATATAAAATATTTAATTTAAATGTGAAGTGAAGGATGAATATTCTAAT
Source organism: Sequoiadendron giganteum (assembly GCA_007115665.2). Classification (NCBI taxonomy): domain Eukaryota; kingdom Viridiplantae; phylum Streptophyta; class Pinopsida; order Cupressales; family Cupressaceae; genus Sequoiadendron; species Sequoiadendron giganteum. The sequence continues at coordinate 51,159,727 of CM021105.1, read as the reverse complement.
GTTTGAATTTAAATGTTCAAACTTAGAAATGATAATCAAATAAATAAATTATGAAATTTATTTAATTTAATTAGGAGGAATAATAGTAGTAATTAAATAAAATTATTTATTTAATCAAACTAGAAGAATTAGAAAAATAAACAATATAAATAAATAATTAAATTTATTTATATGTAGATGACTTTAGAATATTAATTAAATAGTTCATATTTAATTAATTAAGAGGTTTGATTGACCGTGACCATTTTTAGATGTGTACATTTTGCCCCTCTTTGAAGTGATGTGTTTTACGCATTACTTTAAAGAATTTTTCCCCAGAATTTGGATTTTACCGATGCTATATGCTCCCTCGAGAGATAAATTGCATGCTAATGAGGATGATTCAAAATAATTGAATTGATTTTCGAAGAGACATTGGCGATTTAACTCTCGAAATAGCACTCTGTATTGTTAAAATAAAAATAATTTTCCACTTTTACCCCCTTAAAAAGGTGGAAAAGGTGAAAAGTCATTGTCATTTGAACAATAACTTGCAGTAATTTTCAAAGCTCTGAGAGATAAAAATGAGATGTCGATCCCTTATGAGCACCACAAATTTGAGCGAACCCACCGGTATCAGAGACCAGCTACGTACGGACCTCCGATAAGTCAACTTGATCCTCCTTGTAGTTCAGTGCATCCATTAGATAGTGTCGCGCATAGAGAATAACGCATAGATGTAGGACAGGTTCACATAGATGGAATGGTGCATAGGATAGATTAAATAGCACATACATAAATGTTGCTCGTGTTGATTGCGTGATTGGTGCATAGGATAGTTTAGCACATTAATGAGAGAGAATAGCGCATCTGCATGATAAAATCATGCATAGGTGCTTTAGTGCATTCGTAGTCTATTTTAGCGCATAGACTAGATAAAATCGCTCATTGCACGACTGTTTTAGTGCATCCATAGATTTAAATAGCGCATTCATGGTTTAGCGCATTGATGGCTTGTTTTAGCGCATCCATGAATTTTTGCCGAATTTCAATTTTTGAAGAAAAATTTGATATGTACTTGATGATTCTTACTAGATTAGACAACAGATTTTATGCTTTTGAATAACATCAAGGATAGATTAGCCTGATTTGATAAATTTGTCATTGTGCTTGAAGAACAAATAGTAAAGATGATTGATAAATTTGCTTTCCTGCTTGAAAGACAAATGATAAATGATAGATTTGCTTTCCCGATTGAAAAACAAATAGATTTGATTTGATTTGTTTTCCCGATTGAAAGACAAATAGATAGATGTTGAGTCAATTGACTGTTAAATTTGTTTCCATGCGATATGAAAAACAAATAGTAGAAGTGATAGATAAATTTGCTTTCATGTTTGAAAAACAAATAAGATTTGATTTGATTGAGCTTATTGCCCATTTGATGTGATTGATGAACTTGCTTGATGTACTGATTTGATTAGATATTTGCTGCTGATTGATTTGCATGATTGCTTGTAATGTTATAAAGGAGGCATTTAACCTCCTCCAGATTAGAGAGAGATTTCCTCGTACATGGGAGATGATTCCTCGATTGTCCCAGGCGGATCTAGAGGTTATATACCAGTGTAGGTTGAGTCCACTGTTGAGGATCCCACAGTATCGAGTCAACATGGCACTGTTGACTGCGCTAGCTGAGAGGTGGCATAGTGAGCATAATACCTTTCATCTGCCCATAGGAGAGATTACCGTGACTCCAGAGGATGTATACAAGATTCTGAGTATTCTTGTAGTTGGTGAGCTTGTGATCTATGATCACAAGGAGATTGGAGGGACTGATGCACCGAGATGAGTCTTTTAGGATCCTCATGTTGGTGGGTATGAGATTTCCTGGAAGGATATGGTGGAGAGATATGCCCCACTACCTTCGGTGTTAGTAGGATTCATTGGTGGTTTCCTTTGTCTTGATTGCAAGTCAAAGGGACTATCAATTGGGTGGGGGAGGATCTTGGAGGACATGCTTCTCCATGGGACGAGATATGCATGGGGATCATGCATGCTTGCCCATCTATATCATGATCTTCATCAGGTCGTGTACTTAGATGGGAAGAGTCTCTCATGTGGAGTTACTTTGTTATAGATATTTGCATGGGAGAATTTTTTCATTACGTGCCCCATTGTTTGGAGAGATCGCCCACTTGGTTTCCTATACGTTTATGCCTACACAGGTCCCCTTGTCCAGTCGATGCTGGGCAAGTTAGAGTACTGGTGGCACGTGCTAGATGATTTGGATACAGTCATCTGGAGACCATATTTAGATTGTGATCCATGGGAGGTAGATGATATAGAGCTGCCCTACTACACGAGATCTAGGTATTTGATTGGGCGTACCCCCTTTATCATTGAGCGGTTCTTGGTCATGTGGGTCTTGAGGTAGTACAGGTTAGTACAAATGATGCCACAGGGTGTGGCACACTATGCTAGGCATAGGGAGGATGTACCAGAGTGGGGTCCTTTTGTAACGATTGAGGCGGTCCAAGTAGAGTATTTAGAGTTGTAGCCAGATCAGTGGGCTATACATCCAGAGGTTATAGATGCAGGGATGACGGATGAGTATGCAACATACTTTTACACACATCCATTTTCGAGGTTTACTAGTCCAAAGGATCCTGCTCTATTATTGGGTGGACTAGCGATACAGCAGGCACAATGACAACCACATGTACATGCAATGGCAGGGCAGCCACAGGTACAAGCATAGCTACCAACAGAGGCAGGGGCACAGGCAGGGAAGGCCGAGGATATAGGTGGAGTAGCTATGGATGTGGACGAGGAGGGGGAGGAGGATGACGAGATGGAGGAAGAGGAGTCAGATGGCTCTGAGGACAGTGGGGATGACGGGGATGACGGAGGTGGTGAGAGTGGAGGCCAAAGGTTTGTCTTTGATATACCTTTTAGTACGAGGTCATGGACATCGAGAGTAGTGGATCAGCCGAGTACCTCGGCTCCACGGATCACTATTAGAGCTCCTTCATAGAGACAGATGGATGCCTTACAGGCAGAGGTTCAGACTCGTCGGAGTCAGTTGGCACAGGCACAGGTGACGATCATCCAGTTACAGGCACAGGTTGCACAGTCACGACCTCCTGACCCACAGATAGCTCAGCTTACGGCAGAGCGAGATAGCTTTTGGGAGAGATGCATACAGGCCAAGGGGATAGCTGAGAGACTCCTTAGATCAGTCGAGAGAACCTCTATTGGAGAGTTTGTAGTAGAGGGATTGGAGACTGCTCTGGAGGCCGAGTATTATAGGATGAGATACTTTGAGGCAATGCCACCCGAGAGGAGGATTGCCTTCACACAGTTAGGTACTCAGTCTCGGACCCATTCCCGCAACCACAATAGGAGTGCCACTAGGAGTGTAGGTTAGCTAGTAAGACGAGAGATCAGAGCTTCTGGGAGCAGAGATCCATCGAGACCCACTACCTCAGGAGGTAGAAGCAGCCATGCTCCACGGCCAGATACCCCTAAATGATGATCGATTGATACATTTATTCCATTGTATTTGATATATCTTGTTGAAATATTTGATATCCTTGTACCTTTGGGAATTTGTTTTGACGAGATTTATGATATGCAGTGGTGATTCGATTATGCATTTGTTATGGATGGTTTATGCCTTTTATTTCTATATGCTATGATGTTTATGATGCAAATGATGATGATTTTATTTTATGTATGATGATGCAATGACAATGTAATATGATGAAATGATTATGGATGCATGTTTATTTTATGATGCAATGTAAATGATTTCCTTTTATGATGTATGTAAGATATAATGATGATGTAATGATTATAATGAGATGATATGTCCTAAAAATGATATGATGTAAACTAACATGAATGATCAATATGAATGAAAAATTATGATTTGAATGGGATGATGTGAGATAAATGAAATCTATTGTAGCCTATTGTATGGATGTTGATGGTTGACCATGAGATCTTGGAGAGCTAAAAGTGGATATATAGACTAAAATGAATAATGATCATAATAATGATATGAATTGGTGAATAATGATGATAATGATAATGATGAATGAATACCAATGAAATGATACATAATGGAATAATAATGCAATTGATAACCTAAATGATGATATGAAAATGGATGCAATCTTTGTAGATATATGTAAGATGATGTGAAATGGATGCAAAAATGCAAATGTTATGAAATAATATAAATGATCAATGCATACTATGATGAGAATGATATACTATTTAAAGATGGATAATAATCATGATTTACTAAATGAGAACGAATAATGATAATATTGATAATGAAATGATGTAAAATAATGCAAATGTAATGATAATGATATCTTAAATAAATGATCATGATGAAATGATAATGCAATGAGATTCCATAAATGTCCAAACGTACTCAATTGTTGTTTGAAAAGATATATGAAAATTTTTCCCACCTTCAAAAATCTACCTTAGACTGCCTCCCAAAATGCAAACCTACATGAATCATGTAATCCTAGAATGTAGTAATGAACCATTCTCCTGTTTGTCATTCCATGTTGCGCTTGATTTTTCATCATTGATCCTTTTGATATGTTGAAAGTTAGTACAAGCATCAAAGGATATGTTAGCACCAATGATAACCTGAGTACTGCTTTCATGATGTTTGATAGAGCAAGTTAATACAAGCATTGAGGTATAATTGAACCAAGATGACCTGAGTATTGTTTGCATAAATAGACAAAATTTAACCATGTTTCTATGCAAATTCTGAAATGTCATCAATGATATGTTTTAGAGCATGTCCCATGACAAATTTTCACAATACTAGTGATTAGCTTACAGACAACAAGCAAAGAAAAAATCATACTCCTTCCTTGTGATTCTAGTTCAGTACATCATTGAAACACTCCAAAGATATGATGTCATCAAATGTCAAAACAATAAATAAACTTATGCTTTAAGTTTGTCATTCATTTTATTCAGATTAAGATCATCCAATTTGGTTATCTGTCAAAATAGTCGTGTAGACTCAATTTACTTGGACAAATTTGTTGTTTCCTGATATTCTGATTCTTGACACATGTTGCCAATTGCCTGCTAGAAAGCTCCAAGAAGCGAATTGCCCCTCCCCTAGTGACCCTGTACTCTAACTTCTGCTAGACACAACTACTGCTAAGGATAACCCTAATCATCAAGCCATGATGAGATCCTTGTCGTTTCAAGGAGATGTTGTGATGGATGATGCGGATGCGATGACTAGGCATGTATGTGATGCCGATGAAAGATGGATATGCAAAATGTATCCTAATAGATGAGAGAGCCAAACAAAAATCTCAAACAATGCTTGTTTGCCAAGTTTTCACCATTTGTTTTTATTGCACTTTTTCTTGATTTTTTTATTGTTACCAAGACCCTTGTTTGCCAGGTTTTCATCAAGGCAATTTTTTTAATTTTTTTTTCAGGACTTTTTATATTGTTTTTTATTTTTTCAGGACTTTTTATATTATTTTTTGATATTTTTTAGGCATAAAAATTTTTCAGATGAATGTTGTTGGTTGGATCTTCAAACAACTCCCCTTCTGATGTTGACAACTGATATGCCCTCGATCCATATGCAACAATGATAACGAACATACCCAACCAATTAGGTTCGAACTTGCCTTTCTTTTCCCGATCCTGCTGATTACGAGAGTTTTCTTTTAGAACCAAGTCACCCACTTGAAAAGTTTGTGGTTTGACTCTGTGATTGTAGCTACGGGACATAACTTGTTGATATCCCTTCAAATGATTAACTATAGTTTAACGTCATTCATCAAGCAGTTCCAGCTCTTGCAACCTTGATACTCTGTAGTTAACATCATTGATTAACCCCTTTAGTGATACCCATAGTGAGGGAATCTCAACTTCCAGTGGTAGAATAGCTTCAACTCCATAGACCAAAGCATAGGGAGTAGCACCTGTTGGTGTGCGAATACTTGTTATGTATGCCCATAATGCTGGATTTAATTGGACAAGCCGATCATGACCTACTTCATTCACTATTTTCTTCAAAAAAATTAGAATTATTTTGTTTGAAGCTTCAGCTTGACCATTCCCTTGTGGATAGTACTTGGTGTAGAGAACCTGTGTTGGATGCAAAATATTTCACATAGTTCATCAACATCCTGATTTTTAAAAGGTCTTCCATTATCTGTGATAATGGAGTTGGGAATACCATATCGACAAATGATATAGCTTAAAATGAATAAAGATATTTGTTTACTAGTAACAGTTGTGAGGGGAACAACTTCAATCCACTTAGTAAAATACTCAGTGGTTGTGATGATAAATTTCTGTCCATTTGAAGATGACGGGTGTATCTTGCCAACCAGGTCCAGTCCCCACTGAGCGAAAGGCCATGTTGTGGTGAAAGGTTGTAATTCCTGAGTAGGAGCATGAATAAGATTCCCATGGATCTGACATTTTGGAAATTTCTTCACAAAGACGAATGACTCCTTCTCCATGGTCAGCCAATAATAACCCAATCTAACAAGTTTCTTTGCTAAGGTTAGTCCACTTGAGTGTGTCCCACAAATGCCACCATGTACCTCCTATAAGGCCCTTTCTGATTCATCGCATTCGAGACATCTAAGGAGGGTACCATCCAGACCACACCAGTATAAGACGTCAAAAATTAAGGTGTAACGGGATGATTGACCTATGAAATTTATTTTTTGATTCCTAGACAAGTCTAAAGGTAAATAGTATCCTTTAGGTAAGTGTAAATTTGGCCATACAAGGGAGAATTAGAATTGGTTAAGTGGCAAATGATTTGAGTTTCTGGATTGTCATATGCAGGAGAAAACAATTGTTCCACCAGGAAATTGTATCGTGCTTGATTCTCGGACAATTGGAGTAGAGATGCAATTGTAGCCATAACATCTGCTGCTTTATTATCAATACGTGGAATTTGTATGAACTTGATATCAAGAAAGTATTTCTTGAAATCATCCAACATCCTTTTGTAAGGTATCAAATTGTCATCCTTACTGTGATATTCGTCATTGATTTGATTTATAACAAGTTGTGAATCACCAAAAACTTGAAGTTTTGTGATTTTCCAGTCCACTGTAATTCTCATGCCAATTAATAATGCCTCATACTCAGCTATGTTATTTGTGCAAGGGAACATTAGCCGATAAGATTTTGGAATTGTATGTCCTTGAGGTGTAATAAAAATAATCCCTGCTCCTAAACCATGTTGAGTTTAGGAACCATCAAAGTAGAGCGCGCATGACTACTTAATAGCTTATGTGAATACATCCGCATTAGGAAAATCAATGTGTATTGGGTGTTCTACTGGCATTGGTGCTTCTGCTAACTGATCTACAATTACTTGTCCTTTTATAGCTTTCTGATCTACATTACGAATTTCAAACTCACTCAGGATCATGACCCATTTAGCCAACCTGTCGGTTAAGGTTGCCTTACTTAAAAGATATTTGAGTGGATCGATCTTAGCCACAAGCTTTATTGTATGTGCTAGCATATAATGTCGTAACTTTTGAGAAGTGAACACCACCACTAAGCAATCTTTTTCATCGAAGGTGTAATTTAGTTCATGACTTGTCAAAGTTTGACTAATGTAATAGATTGCTCGCTCCTTTCCTGAGTTGTCTTCCTGTGCCAATAATGCTCCTAGGGACACTTCTGTGGCAGAAATATACAATATGAGTGGTGTACCTTGAACTGGTGGATTCATTAGATACTGCTTTATCTGATCAAACGTTGCTTCACATTTGTCTTCTCATTTAAATGGAACATTCTTGTGCAAGAGATGAGTAAATGGTATAATTTTATCTGCTAGTTGGGCAATAAATCTTCAGATGGATTGTAACTGTCCCTGCAAAGAACGTAGTTGACTAATGTTCCTTGGTGGTGTCATATCAAGAATTTCTTGTACCTTAGCTGGATCCACCTCAATTCCCTTTTCTGATACAATATAACCTAGCAGCTTTCCAGATTTCACTCCAAAGACACATTTCTTTGGATTAAGTCTCACTTTGAATTGTTCCATTCTTTTGAAATTTTTAGATAAGATAGCTATGTGTCCTTCCCTGGTGTTAGATTTTGTGAGGAGATCATCTACGTAATCCTCCATGAATGTATGCATCATATCATGAAAAATTGTTGTCATTGCCCGTTGGTATGTAGCTCCTGCATTCTTTAACCTAAATGGTATTACGTTCCAGCAATAGGTACCCCAAGGGAATGTGAATGTTGTTTTATCCTGATCCTCTTGTGCAATCTTTATCTGGTTGTATCCCGAAAATCCATCCATTAATAAATACATCGCATGTTTCGCAGTTAAATCAACAATCATATCTATGTTTGGTAGAGGGAAATCATCCTTAGGACATGCCTTGTTCAAATATCTAAAATCTGTACAAATTATAATCCTTCTCCCTGGCTTTGAAATAGGTACGATATTGGAGATCCATTCCGCATAGCTGATAGACCAAATGAATCCAATATATAAAAACTTTTTTAACTCTTCCTTAACCAATAATGCCACATGTGGATGCAATTTTTTGAGTTTCTGCTTCACAGGTTTTGCCCCCGACTTAATAGATAGATGATGCATTATCAGATCTGGATCCAATCCTGGCATATCTGCGTAGGACCATGCAAAACTGATTTGATTATTTTTAATAAATTATGTGAATCCCAAGATTTCCTCTTTTGTAAGGGATGCAACAAGTTGTAAGACTTTGGGTTGTTTTGTAGTGCCTATATTAAGTGACTCTGTTGGTTCTATTAGAATAGAAGACCTTTCCTGATAGTGCTCCGGAAGAGCGTCAAGTTTCCCATCCTCCAGTGCCTTTGAAAGGTTTTCACTATTGGATACACTTTTTATTTTTCTCTTTTCTTGATCTAATACTGCCTTTGTTAGGTTTTCACCATTAGATCTTTCTTTTATGTTATTTATTTCATAGCTGAGAAACTTGGTACTTTCCTGTCGAAAACTTTGATCCTGTGATTCCCTGGTGAAACTTGTTTCTGGTTGGGATGAACAAAGAAAGTTTATGATGGTTTCGTAATTTGGAAAAGTTGGGATATCAATTGGTGCAATTTGTTCTCAATTGATGAGTTCGGGATGGACCAAAGGAAATGGATCATTAGGATGAGTAAGGTCACTAGCCGTTAAGGTCATGATGCTATTATTAACATCGCTATGGGAGAGATCTAGGATGGTATCCTCTTGCAGATGATCTGTCTCACTTTGAATCGAATCAGTTTCACTTGAGTCATGATTGCTTTGTAGAACGTAATCAAGCAGAGGCCTTGAGCTTTCCCCTTGTAAGAATGCAGGTGTGAATTTGTGTATGACATCCACCCTTTTCTCCATTAAGAATGTATCATCAGAGATGTTGTCCCACTCATATTTTTTGGAATCAGTGTCAAAATTATTTGCTTGAATTCACAGAATTGCTTTAGCTATTTCCTCATTGGACATTCTTTGTACCACTTCTTCCTTTGTATCTTCGCCATATCCTAACCCAGTTTTATCCTTTGGGTGCATTGTTTTCAATTGGATAGGTTCAATAATACCCTCTTTTCTTTTACCTATAGGGCCATTTCCTTCATAACCCATTTGTTGCATGATTGCATATCCTTTTCCATATTGTTTTGTGGGTAACGTGACATTTTGTATTGATTTTGCTTCATCTTTATAGAGCCAAATCAAGGATAGCTCTATCTTCCATTTCATTTTCTTTGATAAATACTCCATTAAACTTGGTGATGGGAACTGAAGCTAAAGCTAAAGCTACTGTAGCCTGTTGTATGGATGTTGATGGTTGACCATGAGATCTTGGAGATATGGGTAGATTAGAGAGACATAAGGAATATTCTCCCACCCCATTATCTTTCAATTTTAGCTGGGTGCCAAAATCACTTATCATTTCTCTTGCTTGTTCATTGTATTTGGAGGTAGAGATGGCCAAAACCTCTTTATTATGTGGGATGAACGTGTCTTCAGTTGCTCTTAGGTTAGAGCAAGTTTGACTGTTAATGTGATCAATAGGTATTGTTACTTCCTGTCCATATATGGAAAATTTAAGCATTGATGATAGGTAGATGTAACAGCTTGCATGTCATGGATACATGGATGACCCAAGAGTATGTTATAGGACAGATCCCGATCTAAAACCTGACAAAAGGTATTCTTCACAACAGGTCCTACTCTGATTGGTAGCATGATGAGACCTTTGGAGGCTCTTTCTTCATCATCATATGCCTTGATTGTAATCTTGCTTCCTGGATCTATAGATTCTTCTGAATTTCCCAAGGTAAGGACCAATTTCAAAGTATAAATGTTTAATCCAGCTCCTCCATCTATTAGGACACGTCTAATTCGGGCTTTGTGAACCATAACTTCTAGGTAGAGTGATGAATTATGCGGACGAGTCATCCTTCTCAGTAAAGGATAAACATGCGGATGAGGACAAGCGTCCCACCATGGCTTGAAATTTATTAATATCCAAATCAGGAGAGACAGTTGTATCAACAAGTGCCTTTTCCAGAATGTCCTTATGCGCAAGTGATAATTTTAAGAGCTCCAAGATAGAAATTTGGGCTGATGTTTTTCATAGTTGATCAACCAAATTGCATTGACTTGGAGGGGGGATTGCGGCTTTAGATGAGCTTCCTTTTACAATGATTTTGGCTTGTCCCCTTGTCATAGCCTTGACCTCTCAATACTCCTGCTTACCTTTGATGCAGATAGCATTGATTTGCTGATCATCAGTATAAATATGATTGATAATGGTGCCATCGACATAATTAACATTCTTGCCCTTGTCACCCGATAATTCCCCTTTTTGATAATTGGGGAGAGGATCCTTGAATGCCTGATGGTCATCATTGGAATTATGTCCTTCAACCATGATGGTATGGTTATCAATCAAATCCTGAACAATATTCTTTAACCCTTGGAAATTATTTGTCTTATGACCTTTGCACCTATGATAATCACAAAAGTGTGAGTCTTTCCACGAACGTGGTTTAACTCAAGGCTCATAATCTCTTTGTGGTGGCAATGTAATAGCATTTTGATTCAACAGTTCTTTGAGAATGGATTCCAAAGATTGGCCCAAGGGAGTAAAACTCTGTCGATTCGAAAAATATGAAGATCTGGGCACATTTGAATTTTGATTATTCCCAAAATTATTTCCACAATTATTAGTCACATTTCCTTGATTGGAAACATTTCCTTGGGTACTAGAATTTCCAACATTATTTCTACGTTGGACACCAAATATATTAAGAACGGTAGGTTTCACCTTCACGTTGTTAGCATCTACTACCCCATCATTCACAAAAAAATTATTTCGAGTCCAAAATCGTGACTTTTCATTGTTGTTACTATTATTTTTGTTGTTGTACAAATTCAGACTTTCTTTATTGATTTTCAGAACTCCAAGCTTGACCAAGGCACCTTCAATAGTAATCGTGTTTTCAATCAATTTTTGAAATGATTGAGGACAGTGAAGATTTAGCCTGTAACTCATCTCTTGATTCAGACCATCGATAAAGATCTCCATCTTTCCTATTTCAGGAACATGACGGGAGTATCTAGCAAACACCCTTCTCCACCTTTGTAAAAATATGGTGAAGGATTCTCCTATCCTTTGTTTCACTTTACAAAGATCAAGCATGGTTATCTGGTGTTGGATGTTGTAGGAGTATTGCGATATGAATTTATTTATTAACTCCTCAAATGTTCTGATGGGGGGAGTGATCTTTGAAAGCCACTCCATGGATTGTCCACCCAGACTTCGTGGAAACAATTGCATTAAGTAGGTATCCTCATGAGCGAATTCTAAGCTCATATTTCAGAAATCCCTCACATGTTCAATGGGGTCGGTTTTCCCATTATATATATCAAATTTAGGGATTTCGCAATGTTTTGGAAAAGGAATCATTTGAAGACTCCTGTCAAATGGATATGGACATATATCATCCAAAACATAGTTCTTTGTAGTACCCCCTTGGATTTCTTTTATTTGCCCTTGTAATGCTTTTATCTATTGAGTAAGGGAATTAAAATCATTAAGAGGGGTTTCAAGATTCTCTCTAATCCCTTCTATGTCAAAATCAACAAGTAACTCAACTCCTTGATTAGCTAGTGAAAGGAAATATTTTTCCTTGTTTCGTTCTAAAACCCTTTCCATAAAAGTATGGAATTGGGGATCCTACTCTGCTTCTTGAAGCTTCTCTTCCATTGTCTCTTCAGTATTTGAATGATGAAAGGGGTTCTCTTCCCTATAAATATTATCACCCATTTTTCTTATGGTACTTTCCCTTTCGTCTCTTTCTATGTGCTTTCGAGATCATGTGACAACATGCATAAGATTTTGCCAAATTTCTACTAACCTTGATAAAAAAGAATAAAATAGTGCAATTTTGATAGATATGAAAGTCAGGATAGAATGAAGATTCTATAACTTATGAGATCTCTAATCTTTGGCTTGTGATTCCTCAATTGAAAGGATGATAATCCTATTTAAAGGAATTAAACCAAAGATAAAAAATAAAGATGATTTTGCACTTTGTGAAGTTTGATCGTAGCTTTGTAAAAGAAAGAAGGATTTGTGATAAATGCCTAATGTGTCCCAAGCTCTCTATTGTAGAATTTGATTGGGATGAGTAGCATACGTAATTGCAAGTTGGGGAAGGTAAGAGGAACGAAGAAACTGACTATGATTATGTCTTTGAGAAAGGGCTCTTCTTTGAAAGAAATCTCATGAGTATAACGGTTCTACAACATAATCATCAGTGAAACCTCTAACAAAGCCTTGATATCAATAAATAAAGGTTATGTGTTCAAGCAAGACCTTTCGACTTTGGTATAAAAACTTCCTCTTTTTCAATAACTTCTTATAACTGAGAGAATTCTTTGGCTTTCTAATCTTCCTCTCTAGGGACTTCTTGGAAAAAGTTGCAGACTTCCACACCCTGAGCATAGGAAAAGACTAGACTGAGATGACCGATTTCTGAATGTCAGAAAATTACCTAGGCTCGGAACACAGATGCATTGAAATAGAGCATAGATGCACCGAAACAGAGCACAAATGCGCTAAAACAGAGCATAGATGCGTCGAAATAGAGCAAAGATGCGCTGAAACAGAGAAAAAATGCGCCGAAACAAAGCACAGATGCGCTGAAACAGAACATAGATGCGCTAAAACAAAGCACAAATGCGCTAAAACAGAGCATAGATGCTTTGAAACAGACCGGGGATGCACTAAACTTACCAATTATTTTTCTGAGACAAACATGTTTTGACAGTTTGATATTTTCGGATGATCTTAATCTTATTTAAATGTGAAAAAAATGGCATATGGTAGCAGACAATTGTTTTGTTAATCCTAAAATCTAAACAAAGAGTGTATGTTCTTGATATTTTCACTGGTATTGAACAAGATAAGCAATTCAAACAGACTCACTCTTAGTTGTCAAATAAGTCATCATAGGAATCACAACCCATAGCTTAAAATCACATCAACTCACACAGCTGTGTCACCCCCTAGAGGGCGCCCGTGTTTTTATATTTTCCAGGTGCATACTCAAGGTTAGATTTCTTGATCCCTTGAGAAAACAATTTGTGGTGATTATATGGTGAGTGTCTTGGGGGCAGATTCTTCCCTCCCCTTGCACTGTGATTGAAATGATGTTTGGATAATGACGCATTTGAATTTCTACACTATAGTTCGTAGTAAAGGTTTCCGTTCAGCGTGGCAATAGATAAACTCCCTTAGGAGACCTCACAATCTTCAAAACAAAGATTTTGGGGATGGTTATCTTGCCCACTTCTGTTGAATATGGGTTTCCCCAAAATTCACTTTTGATTAGAGTGGGTTGGAAAACCTGGCTTTGGTTGTTCCCACTTAGGTCATTCCCATAGGGTGAGTACTTTTTCCCACTACGACAGGCCTTCTAAAGGTTGTAATAAAGTATTAATGCATAAAATGAAAAGGGTAAGTCTGGCGTTCTGATCACCCAGTAAAGGGGAGAACATATACCTATTACCCAACAATCACATCAAACAAGTGGTTCAATTTTAAATCCAAATGATGGTTTTCTATGCTAAGTGAAGATTTTGCTCCACAAAAAACATTGGATTCATTTTAACCAGCATAAAATAGAGTTTGGTGACTATCCTAGGATTGATAAATTCCAAATTTTAAATGTCTATCCTAGGATTGCTTCATTTTACTTTAAAACTGAATTGAAAAATCCTGTCCGTGGATGGCATCGAAATCATAATTAAATTTTTTTTTTACAACCCCTGTATGCACTAAAACAGGCCACCAATGCGCTAAAATAGGCCACCAATGCGCTAAATAAACAAACAACAATGTGCCGAAACATGCCATCTATGCGCTAAAACAGGCCATGGATGCACTGAAACAGTCCATGGATGCACCGAAATAGTCCATGTATGCGTCAAAACAGTCCATGGATGCGCTAAAAAAAAGCTCATATGTGCTAAAGCGCAACTCCAGTCCGTCACCTGTCAGAAAATTCTACAATCAAAAGATTAAAAATGAGGGGATGCCCCACGGTGGGCGCCAAAAATGTGTTGTTAGAATAAGTGAGCTAATTAAGTAAACTAACAAACCAATGAAACATTAGATTGAAAGAAACTAATTTAGAAAATACAAATGCAAACTCTAAATGACAACAACTCCTTCAAATTCGTCCCATTGTTCTTTATCTCCAAGGATTTGATTAAATTTATTGGCTCTCAGTTGTGTAAGCAACATCTTGTTGAAATGACAACTTAGGAGAACAAGATTGATTGAAAATGCATGTCCATTGCTAATGATTTAAGCTATGAAATTGAACAAACTAAAATGCTATGATATGAGATTTGCTAAAATGCTGATATGCTGATTCGAATGCAACTATAGTAACTACGCATGAAATCTAGTATGAAATCTACCAGACGAGAATGTTGTATTTATAGATTTTCAAAGGCAAGAATCTAGTTGGCGGAGATCAACGGTTGAAATTCAAACCTGTTAGGATGAACGGTGTGAGATTCTGGAAGTTGAGAGAAAGGTGGAAGGTTGAGAAAAAGATGGAGAATGTTTTCAACCCACGAAACTATCTTCATTCAAAAATGGAGACAAACATGGCATTTGTCTTTTCAATAATTGAAAAGTTAGTTGAAAATTGAGGATAATTGCTAATTAAATAAATAAATTTATTTAATTTCTTGTGACATGTGCAAAATGGAAGCTTCCATAATTAAATAATTTAATATTTAATTATGTGAGAGGTGAAAAAGATATGTAATTAAATATTTACAATAAGTGAGGTGAAAAAGATATTAAATATAAAATATTTAATTTAAATGTGAAGTGAAGGATGAATATTCTAATGTTTGAATTTAAATGTTCAAACTTAGAAATGATAATCAAATAAATAAATTATGAAATTTATTTAATTTAATTAAGAGGAATAATAGTAGTAATTAAATAAACTTATTTATTTAATCAAACTACAAGAATTAGAAAAATGAACGATATAAATAAATAATTAAATTTATTTATATGTAGATGACTTTAGAATATTAATTAAATAATTCATATTTAATTAATTAATAGGTTTGATTGACTGTGACCATTTTTAGATGTGTACAATTATCATAATTAGGCTAAATCTATTCACTTAATTTCTTACATATTACCATTGTGCCATTATAAAGAACAATAAGACAAAGGATGCTCCCGAGAAATCACTAGAGCCATAAATATTTAGGATAGTCATGGTTATTAAGGCTAGTATAAATCTTTAGGATGTTCATGTGCCTAGATAACTAGTCTTATTAATGTTACCATAATAAACAACAACAATAATAGGTTTTATGTAGGATTTAATTAGGTGTACTAAATTATGAATGTTTCCACCTTATTGCTAGGAATCAATTAACATTCAATGATGAAAACTAAGAGGACTATCTCATCATGAGTAAGAGTATCATAAATGCTAGTATCAAGACTAAGACCACTTCGTGCAAAACTCTACCATTTTGTTCTTATAGGATACTAATCACCAATTGGCTAGTCCAATATCACCTAAGAGGATTTTCATGATAATCTAATATCACTTAAAAATTCCATACCACACACATATAGAGGAGATAGTCCCAAAATACATCTAGTATCATTGAGATTTTCCTTTTCATTAAGTCAAAATATTTCCATCAATAACAAATATTGATATTTTTCAAGGATTTGATAGATGGAGAGCGAACAGAGTGGTCTGGGCGGGAGAGGAAATTTCAAATCCTCTGATGTTGATGGGGAAACTGAAAGTGACAAAGAGGCGAATGATCTGGATCCTCCGTCTGGGTTCTGCTGGCTGTGGCTCCTGGACGAGTCTATGGGTTGCAAGGAATGGAGGCAACACAACGCATTTGGTCAGCATTTTCTTTTCGGTGGAGGAGATGGAAGCTTGGAGACTAACGCGGTGGCTTTGGCCTCCTCACTATCTAAGCCTGAGGGGGTGCTCTTTGATTTTGGACGTTAGAGGATAAGAGGTTGTGGGGCGACGTGTCCCAGTTGGATTCCTGTGGGGGCTTCTTTCGCTTAAGGTTCCCTTTCTTTGGGCGACTGGTGCTACGTTGAGGAAAACATGGCAAGAACTTAAGAAGACGATGACTATATTCCAGACTCCCCCCTTTTCTTTGTGTGGGGATCTTTGTATCCTGCGTCTCTCCAAAGATTTTATGGGGTTTGGCTTCTGTTTGGCAGCCTAATGGAGTTCTTGGACCTCGTGAGGGTTTCTACCCTTTGTCTCCTATTCATATCTGGTTTCATTTCTATCTTAGGGGATTTTGTTGTCGATCTTATCTCCGACAAACTATGTGGAAGCTGTTTTTGCCTCGACTGAGAAAGTTTTACAATTGTTTATCTAAGGGCGTCTTTGGAGTTCTCAGCTTCCTCTCTGCCCCTCTGGCATAAAAATGGTAGTTTCCATGTTTCTCTTCTCTCTTTGCACTCCTCTGATTATTTTAATCTTTTGGGAGAGATTTTTTTGCTTTGGATTCCTTTCGAATCTCTTTGGTATATGGTTATTCTAATGATGGGGTTTGTATTACAATGTCTTCATTTTCTGACTCTTGGGGTTTATCTGTGGTGAGGGTTATGTTAACCTTCTCTTTATTGGTTCCATGGCTCTGCTCTTTGTGCTTCCTATTTTGCATCTTTGGGTTACTCTGGTGTTTCCTATAGAGGTGGTCCTTTCTTCTTTTGAGGGGGAGAAGGATGTGGCTAGAGTTGACCTTTCTCCTATTGAGGTGGAGATGGATGCTACTGGTTTTGCCTGGAGGTGTTGTTGGGGGGCTATTGAAGCCCTGTCTTTTGACTGCAAGAGAGTTGATGATGAATTTTCTAATAACTTCTTTCCTTTATCTCCTATAGAGGTGGAGATTTTTAAAAGCAAGTTATTCTTAGTGGAGTTCACTCTCAAGGATAAGGGTTGTTGTGGCTATAATGGTTTGGATGAGCTTTGTTTTTCTCCTATAGAGGTGGAGAGAACAATTGGTTTTTGTGGATCATTATTGGTACCCTATGCTTTTGTGGTGACCTATCCTATAGAGGTGGAGAAGGCATATTGGTGGGCTCAATCTCTTATGATGTTGAGGCTCTGGTTCTAATCTATGTTTTAGTTGTTTCTACCAATGGTATGGAAATGTTGTTTTTCTTCAAGGATTGGTCCATTGTTGCTTGGCTGGTGCAGGCAATTTTCTTGGGTTTAAGGTCCCTACCAAAACCTGGGTGTATAGGGTTGTGGATCCCTTCAAAATCTAGAGGTTTGGGTTTAAGGTCCCTACCAAAACCTTTTTGTAGTGGGTTATTGGTCCCGTCAAAACCAATGGGTTTAAGAATAATGTAAAATCTTGGTACTTTGTTGGGCAGCTTGCTAGTTGGTGGTTGGTTGTGTCTCTATTTCATTGCTGGGTGTTATTGGACTCTATTTTTAGGGCAACTTGATCTTCGTTGTATGGGTTTTGGGTCCCTTCAAAACTTGATGGTTTCGGGTCCATTCAAAACCTATTTTTCCACTAATAAAAAATAAATACAATTGTCCTTGTATGATTTTATTGAGTGTGAAGTTATAAAATACTTAATTTTTTTGTTATGATAAGATCCTCAGATGTCAAAATATAGTAATAGCCATGATTGTTATGTGCCTTAGAGCATAGACGTGTAGCTAATTTTCTCATTGATTGCTATAAAACCGCCCTAAAGAATATTACAAGAAATGAAGGAAGTTGGGTTGTTAGAAAATATCATATTACTTCTATGGATGGTCGTATTCTTCTAAAGAAGTCTAGTCAAATGACATCATTGAAATCTATGAGGAAATAATGTTATTGTTTTGTAGACTTATAAATGAGAAGGAAAGGCACATGAGTGATGACAATCATGGTATTATAAAGACAATTAAGGGACTCCATTCAATAAGTCTTAATTCCTTAGTCTTATGTAAATTACACAATACATTATCCCAAGGCTATTGTATAGCCATAATCATAATATACATAGTTACTCATGTGGTCACAAAAATCACGACTATCCTTAATATTAGATTTATTATTATTATTTGTTGTGATATATCAGTCTTCTCAAGTCAAAAGCATCATGGCAACCAATAATATTTAAGAAATATACAATTTTTTATGGAAATATTATAATTTCTTACTTGATTAAGGGCAAATTTCCATCATCAATACCAATTCTAATCATGACACTTGGGACCTTGCTACTCTCTAGCTCTAATATTGACCTCTAGGCATATTGATTATAATCATCAAAAATTCAATGACTACCATAAATGAGAGAAGTATTATCATGAATTCCATGCACCTAGTCATCCATAGAACAATAATCTCTCCATTAATAATCTCATGCCATTGAAGCATTATCATCAAGGTCTCAAGATTTTATTCATAAAGATGGGAGAATCTATTTAAATACAAAATATTGTCAAACATATAAAGTAGGTTGTCATCAAGGAAGGAGATAGTCATTGTAGTATAACAATGTTGCATAGTTATTACTTCATTTCATTGTGTAATCATAAACAATTATCCTAAAAGGACTATGGCACTTATGTCATAAGAATAATCACACCAATCTTGTGATAGTAAAAAATTACCTATATGTCCTAATGTTTTCATCAAGACATGGACACTATCATCTTGTGTTCTAACAATTAATTTAGGGTAATAATCATGTCTTACTAGAGGACTATTAATACAACTATAGTAAAAATGGCATGAAAGAAATGGTGTCATTAGAGGAATTTGGCAATCAAGGAGAGTTGTCCTTTTTTAAAACCCTTATTGCTTACATAAGGAGACAATCTTCAACATTCAAAGGGACTTCGAAAACCACACTAGATTCAACGTTAATCACATTTGTAATCTAAATCCTAGCTAAACTATAATGATGATAATGGGTTGTCCCAATACTATCAAATAAAAACAAGGAGCTGACACTAAGGTAGAAGAGAGTTATTTTATCAATTTTGTTATGAAAGATAACTAACATTCAATGGTTGTAAACTTATTATATCTTGTTGTAATAGGTAGAGGAGTGATTATGTACAAGGTTATCAATTTTGGTGTTGTGCCAAGTAACTAGGAAGGTATTCATACACCCTTTAGACACTATAATGTATGACTAGATGCTCCTAGTTAGTGATTCAATCAATTACATGCTCTTGTCTTATGCACTTGATTGTCCCTTAGATTGATTCATGATGCCCCATTCTAACAATCAATGCAAACAAAATAACTATACAAAATGGCAAGGGTAATTGTGGGCCCTCCTCTTCCATTTCCTAATAGTCAAACATCTTTTAATTTACTTGACGTGTTTCTCACCTTTTGTCTTTTCCTTTCTCCACCTCTAACTTTTCATTTCATACACATGTAGGTTTATGAAAACAATTCAATTAAATATCCATGTTATCATAAAATAAGTCTTTGACATATACCACATTGTATATGCACTCTATGCATCTAATTTTACAAAGTCAACATCATAGTCTAGATGCACATAGAACACAAATAAAACTTATAATGTTAGGATATGTTACAAAATGCTTCATTAATTCAAACATTTTGAAAGCATCCTTGCAAAATCCATTTTGTGCATATCCTTTGAACATTTCATTCCATGAGACCATATTTCTTTGAGGCATTTTGTTACACAGTACACACGCGTATGTTTCCACATTTTCCATACACAGGATTTCCAATTATAATATAAGACAAAAATGCCCCTTCATTTTACTTTGATGGATCTCCATACGTGTTTCAAAGCTCCCATTTTGGCACAGGCGGGGAGAATGCTTCCTTTACAACTACCAATTTCATTTGCTTGAAAGTTCCTAAACTTTTGTCAAAAAATCCATTTTGTTCATATCCTGCAATAATGGCATTCCATGAGACCAAATTTCTTTGAGGGACATTGTCAAACAGTTCGCGTGTCCTGTCCATGCTTCCACATTTTGCATACATGTCTACCAGAGTGGTTGCAAGTACAACATCTCACAAAATCCTTCTATCATTTATAAGCCTCCATTGGACACAGGCTGTGAGGACGCTGACAAAAATTGTAGGCTCTGGCTTTACAGTCGCCAATTGCATTTGCTTGAAAGATTAAAAAGCCTTTTCAACAAATCCATTTTATGAATATCCTGCAATTAGGGTATTCCCTGAGAACACATTTCTTCGAGGCATTCTATCAAACAGTCCACATTGTTCGTCTATGCTTCCACATTTTGTATACATGTCTACCAGGGCACTTGCAACTACATCTGACAAAGTTCATCCATCCTTAATCCTATGATGGGTGTGCATAGCCGGTTCCAAAGCTCCCATTTCGGCATAGGTAGGGAGGGTGCTGGCAAGGTTGAGGAATCTGGCTTTACACCTGCCATTGCATTTGCTTGAAAGTTTCTAAAACATTTTCAACAAACTGTTTTGTGCATATCCTGCAATCGTAGCATTCCATAAAACCACATCTTTTAGACATTCAGCCAAACAATTCACGTACCTGTCTTTGCTTCTACATTTTCCATACATGTCTATCAAAGCATTTCCAACTAAATCATCTGACAAAATTCCTAAACCCTCCGTGCTATAACGGATTCTCTGTTCCAAAGCTCCCATTTTGGCACCGGCTGGGACTACGCTGGCAAATGTAAACAGGGCGACTAGCGTTTGGAGACCTGTTTCTTGCTGTAGTTATGTGAGTAAACCCATGTCTTCTCACGCTACAGTAGCATAACATTTGCAGCGTGGGAATTTGAGCAATGCGCGGGTGGGCGGGAGTCAGTTTCAAAAATTAAATTGACCGCCATCCACCAAACGACCTTCTTAGTGCAGATTCTAAATTGAAATGAAAACTTAACCGTCGCAGTGACGGTTACCGTGCGGAGTAGAGGAGCGCAATGGAAAAGAGAATGGGAAACGGGATGTTAAGAGGGCCTCATATGCGCACCTAAGTGGTCAAAGCTTAGTGTGTGATCTTTAAGTCCGGCCCAAAACACCATGTATTTTATCAACAAAATACGACTGTGAGATGGAAAGCCAAATTGAATGTTGGCTCCGGTCATCACCAGAGGACGATGACTAGACTAGTTGGTTCATCCATCAAGGAGAAGAGATTTTGAAGCTTGGCCTCAATCGCCACAGGGTGAGAACAGCTAGCGGGACACTATTTCACTTCCACGCTCTGCTGATTGATGGCTGTTCAGAGTGCAATAAATCACGGAAAAGCTTGAGCTGCTCTTCATCTTCCGTAATGGATTTGATTCTTTCTTTCACTTCTTCAATTCTTTCCCCCATTTTATAGCGGAAAAGTAATTCATTCGGATTACAAACACAAGACTAGTCGCACATCTAGTGTAAAGAGGACGAACAACACACTATTCCACAATGTCCTCTGCATCCCAGGCAACGTCCCTAACATTGTGCAGCCATTCTTTGACGTCCTCATGTTGAATAGAAAGTGAACCCGCGTATTATACTTCTAAGTCTCTTCTTCAGCCAGTCAAAAGTCACAGGTGAAGTTGCAAACCAGCGCTGTCTCTCCAGCTTCTTGTTGGACTATCATCTCAGTAAGTTGGCCAATAACTGCTTGTGCAATTGACCCTGCCATCCTTAATCTGTTATTGTTAATACATAATGTGGACGTGAAGCATCTCTCAATTTCGTATAAATGGTAGATCGAAGTTGGATAATGATGTGTTAAATCAACTTTAACTTTATAGCTCTGTTCTATGTGAGAATAGCCGTGAAACTCACGAGAACAAAAACTCTGTGTTGTGTGTTGACTGAAAGAACGGAAGCTCTTGAAAGGAAGGAAAAATCATGTGTTTCTTGTGTGTTGAGTCTACAGATGTGGGTGGCAATGAAGACTCCGTTGACTTTCTATATGCGGTGATTTCTGGGGGAGCTACAGATTATTTCTTCTCTAAAAAATTGTGTTTTTTATTAGTTAAACAGATGAATAATGAGGTGAAGAATTCAAGTGGTCAATGCTCCTTTTCAGCTGACTTGTGGATACAATGCTGGTTTATTTGGAATCATCATTTGTTCATGCTTCTTCTATATTTGAGTTTTGGGCTATTCAGGGCTGTTTTCTTACTTTGGTTTCTATTTTTTTTTATTGCATCATCTTTTGGCAAATTTGGCTGAAGAGAAATCATCAATTTTTTCAAGGTTATGAGAGTCCTATTGAGTATATTTGGAAAAAGTTCTAAGTTCACTAAAAGAGATCTTATAAGGTAAGTGCTCTTTGGATGTTGTTGTTTTTCTTCTAATAATCTAATTTTGAGATTTTTCAAATGTTGGATTTGGAGCAGTTGACTTTCTCAAATAATCTTAAGTCTAAGGTAAGATCTTTGAATAAAGTAAATAGAGTTGGTAAATGGTCTCTTATTCTTTTGAGATTTTATAAAATTAATATTGATGGTTCTTCATGAAGTAATCCATGAGCTATAGGGTTGGTGAAATTGGAAGAGATAGTATTGGGTTAGTTCACTTTTTTTGTTTATCAGTTATGGGGATTGCTACAAATAACTACATGGAGGGTCAAGTTGTCTTAGTTGCTATGGAGAAAGCTTGTGAGTTAGGTTGAAATTTTTTTATGTGAGATTGATTCAATGGTTTTGGTTTCCCTTTCGAATAATGGGAAAGCTTCCTAGTCTTCTTGGAGGTTGGCTCTTTATGTGACACAAATTCTTCACCTATCATGAAATTTTGATTCCATCTCTTTTATTCATATTCCTTGTGAGTGAAATGTTGTTGTTGATTGTTTTGCTAAATGAGCTTTTGATTTTGAGTGTAGATGAAATGTTATGGATTAGGGATCTCTTTTTCAGCTCATAGCTTACAACTTCTTTCACTCCATCATAATTTGAACTGATAGTTAGTTTTCTTTCTTGTTCTTGTTGTCTTTTTATTATCCTGTTCTCTTATGAGGCTTATTGAGGTGAATTTGTAACAAACCTCCTTATATTTTTATTCTCTAGGATTTAGTGATAGTTATTGTTGTATGGAAGTCTAAATATAACACTTTCAATTTTATAAATTAGTATAAATTATCTTTTTTTCCAAAAAAAATTAGTTCAGTCACTCCCACCTTGGCTGCCAAGGGGCACCCTATAATTGAATGGGTGTGAGAACTTCAACAAGGTGGGCAACTTGCAAGGATGGTCAACTCCATTTAACTAAAAAATATCTTAAATGTGATATTAATGGACAAATAAAATATGCATGTAATATTTATCTTAATACATGTATAAATTTTGAAAATAAAACATGTATGATAATATTAATATTAATTTTGAAATGTAATATAATAATTCTAATAGATTAAGTATGACGAGATAAAAAAATAATTACTAAAATAATGTCAAAGCAAACAATTACTTATAGATTATCACTTAATATGATCTTAAGGTTTAAACAATCTATTATATATTATTTTTTCTAGAGATAAAAAAACTTATGGATAAAGTGAAACTTGCCACTTATGTTTAGTTTCCCTAAAATTAAACGCCATGAGCATATCAATAGAATGATGTAATTAAACATAACTAGCAATCACACCTTGGGGTGCAATAGGTACGCCGAAGAGACTATATTGAATTTATATTTGTTAAATATGTTAGTTCTTCAAATTGTATTTGAATTATTACAAATGACAATCAAAGTAAGCATCCACAAATAGATAAGTAATAAGAGATAGTCTGTAAATATATAAAAACTGCAATAATACACAATTCAGAAGGCCCATGACTATTGCATCTTCACCCAGAAAACATAAAATCTATTTTCATAAAATCCCATTAAGATTTCATTTTTGAAAATCAAGTCTTTGGTCATGAGATTTGGGTCAGTGGGAATTTTTTTTGAAAACATTGTTGTCCTTAAAGTGATCTGTAAGAAGACAAAATTAAATTAAATTAGTTAGTGTAGAATTGCTTTCCAGTAATAAAAAAGAAATGTATGTACTGTTTTTTCTATTTTCTACATATGTATATCATCCACCTTTTTTGAGATGTAAGTACATTAAAAATTTGCATTTGGAAAGGTTAAAACTAAAAAGCCTATCTTAAAAAAATATCCTCTCACTTGTAAATGTTTCTGGGATCCATTGTTGTTAAGGTAGTCCATTGTTAAGTAGAGGCATGGAGAGACCGGATTAGTCAAGATTCTGAAGCTTGAACAAGACAGTTGAAGCTTGTCCACCTGACTGGGATCTTCTGAGAGAGTGCAACCAAAACAAAATAATACTCGATTAGAAAGCAAATAAATAATATGTTAACAACAATATGATTGACTCAATATATTATGTTGATATGATAAAAAAATTACTCGATTTCTAATTTTCA
>CM021105.1:51083539-51134646 GCA_007115665.2 Sequoiadendron giganteum | reverse complement strand
ATTTTTCTCGTGTTTTCTTCTATGTTTTTTATTTATAATTTATAGTTTATATTTTATATTTTATAAGTTTATACTTCATAGTTATAGTTATATTTTATTAGTTTATTAAAAATATGATTATTTGAATATTTCTTATTTGTTTTAATAATGTATTTGTTATTTTAAAAATTATATTGTATAATATTTATTATTTATAATTTAATATTTAAAATTTTCATATTACTATGTTTAATATTTATTATTTATTATTAAAGTAAATTGTTAAAAACTTAAAACTTAAATAAATAATAAGTAATTTAGTAAATTACATTATGTATATAATTTAATAATTTATAAAAAATAACAATTTTAATTTTAATTTGATTTGTGTTTAATATTTACTATTTTAATTGTTAACATTTTAAATTTTAATATTTTGTAGCTTATTTTACATTTTATATTAATATATTAACAAATTGTTAAATTAATAAATTAATAATTGATATAATTATAAATTTATAATACTAATAGATGTTAATTTTAGTTTTTTTTAAATATATATTTAATATTTATTGTTCAATAATTGTTTTATGAATTTTTTTGTAGCATTTGCATAATGGCAACCAGTTCGAGTTCTATCGGTGGACCCACCTTTAAAACCGACCCAAATTCACCTCTATGGAAATATGTAAAAATGATACAACAAGTTAAAGGGGGAGGAACATTTGTTTGGATATGCAATCATTGTAAAGTTCAGTATACTAGCTCATACAGTCGTATGAAATGCCATTTATGTTGCATTCCTAGACAAGGAATCGCAGTATGTACAGGAGAAAATGGTAAAGAATTACATCCTCACAAAGTAGCAGCATATATTAAAGAGCAAGAGGAAGAAGATACAAGAGCTGGTCGTGCCACAAACCATCCCTTGCTGAGAGGAAGAGGAAGTGGAAGTGGAAGTGGAAGGGGATCAAAGAGACCTCCTCCTTCTCCAACACATAGTGACTTCCCTGATGTTGTAGTAGAGAGCCACCCATTTTTGGATAGAAGTGAAGATCATGTTGGTGTGAAGAGAAGCAAGGGACCATTAGAGAGAGCATTTAAGTTTGAAGCAAGAGAGCTTGCAGATCAAGCCGTTGCAAGATGTTTATATGCAAACGGTTTGGCATTTAATGTTGTAAGATCACCATATTGGAAAGATATGTTGAGAAAGGCAAGTGACTATCCACCAGGGTACATAGGGCCAGGTTATGAGAAGGTGCGTACCACCTTACTAGCAAAGGAGGTAAAAGGCATAAACAATGCATTGGCTCCCATTAAATTCATGGAAAAAAGTAGGGGTGTCAATTGTTTCAAATGGACGGAAGGATGCCAAAAACTGGCCATTAATCAATGTGATTGTAGTGAGCCCTAAAGGGGCAATGCTTTTGAAAGCCGTGGATTGTGAAGGAGAAGTGAAGGATGCACAATTTATTGCTAACATCCTTATACAATGCATTCAAGATGTGGGTCCTGAAAATGTTGTCCAAGTAATAACAGACAACGCAAAGAATTGTAGAGTTGTAGGTATGTTGATTGAGACATGGTTTGAGCACATATTTTGGACACCTTGTGCTGTTCACTCTCTCAACCTCATCCTACAAAAGTTGGGTGCGGAAATAAATTGGATCAAACAAATGTATGCTGAAGCTGAAGAGATCCAAATGTTCATCACAAACCATCAAATGTCACAGGCCATTTTTAGATCATTTTCAACATTGGAGTTGCTAAAGGTAATTGAAACACTTCAACTTTTAAATTTTACATTTCACTTTAGTAATTTACTAATTACTAATTACTAATTTATTATTTAAACTCAAGCATGTCTTTTTTATATTTTAATTTTAATTTTAAAGTTTTGAATAGGTTATCGAAACTAGATTTGCATCAAACACGATTGTCTTGAGGCGACTTGTGAAGGTGCAGGAGGCACTTTCTAGCATGGTTATCAGTCAAAGTTGGTCCCTATGGAGGCAATCCAATACTGAAAGGGAAACAAATGTAAAACAAATGATCCTAGATGACACTTGGTGGGAACGAGCAGAATATCTTCTTAGATTCATGGAGCCCATCATGAGTATGATCCATTTTACTGACATGGATAAGCCATGTTTGGGATAGGCATATGATGGTATTGATTCAATGATCGAGAAAATGAAAATCGTCATCAATGAAAAAGAGCAAGATCCTGATGAAACTTTCTTCAAACAGGTGCAAACAATTTGTGTTGAGCGGTGGAACAAAATGACCACCCCACTACATCTTCTTTCATCATTAACTCCCAAATTTTATAGTGATGAGATTGTTGCTTTGCCATCAAGAGTGCAACCATATTCAGATCAAGAAGTTGGTGTGGGTTGTTTGAAATCACTTGGTAGACTCGTCCTTGATCAAGAAATAGAGTATATAGTTAGAGCTGAGTTTGCTGATTTTGTAGCCGGCGAAAATCAAAGTATTGCTACTTCACGTGACAAGTATAGGATGGATGCTCATACTTGGTGGTATATCAATGGCTTTACAACACCACATCTCCAAACCCTTGCAATCAAAGTTTTATCGCAAGTAAGTTACTTAGTTTTTATTGCACTCTCTAAATTTATATTGTTTACTATTTTAAAAATAATAAAATGGTTAACTTATAATTTAATGTTTGATTTACAATTTTATAATTATAAGTTCCTCTCACTTTCTTTCAATAGGTTGCTAGTTCCTCTTCAGCTGAGCGAAATTGGAGTACATACTCCTTCATCCACTCAGAGAAACGCAACCGATTGGCAACAAGTAAGGTGGAAGAGCTTGTTTATGTGCATTCCAACTTGCACCTTCTTACCCATAAAAAGAATGAGTATAAGGAAGGAGGCACAAGGTTGTGGGATGTAGATCCAGAGCGAACTGATTTGGATTTTTCAGCTGCCACACAATCTTTACTTTCTGTGGAGTCAGATACCCAATGTGCTTCCAGTGGAAGTGCTAGTGGGGCTGCACGTGGCTCTACTAATTTACCTACATCATCGAATGCCAATGATGACGTTGATCAGGATCTTGATCTTCCTGATGACCCATATGATGCCTACTGTTAATTGTATTATTTTGTTTTAAATGTTGAACCAATGAACAATGAATTCAATATAATTATATACCTATCATAATATTCAAGTACTAAGTTTGGTTAAATAACATATGCATGATATGTGGTATTCTAAATTTAATTCTAGTTTTTACTTTCTAGGCTGCAAATATGTCTATATCTATGATTTTTTATATGTTTTATGTACGGACATACCCAAACGTACCCACACCCAAAAAAAAATTGGCGTACTGGCGTACCATACTCGTACCCGATTCAGCAACTTAGACATGGAGATTAAGGAAATTTAAAATAGACGGTGATCATTTTGATGACACATGCAGAAACAACGTGGTCATCAAAACTCACAAAAAGTAGAGAACAATAAACCCATGGAACTGCTCTCATTTTAAGGCGTAAAATCCATCAAGCATCATAAGGTCAAGGAAGAAACCCTCATCAAAATTTTCTGAGACTGGCAGAAGCATGCAAACTAGGTACTAATTTTCTACCCAGTGTTTACTGGTGGAGCTAGTGTTGGCTTCATTTATTTGCCTCTCCAAAAAGGATAGCTACACTTAAAAGGATAATTTGTCTTCTTTAACATATCCTCATCCTTCAAATGCGTTCATAAATTTGACCCTGCTCCTGCATGGTGTCGACCAAGGTGATATTTTGCAATATTATGTCCAATAAATGGGATCACTTCAGAAACTGTAAAAGTTGGGATCTTTTCCAAAATATTCAAAGCAGCTATTGTGTACTCATTTTTTGTTTTTTGGAAAGATTACCTTTAGGTCCATAAATGGTGAACTGACTAACGTGCATAAAGGAATATACAACAATGAACAAGAAATTGAAGAAAATTAAGTCCATTTTAATTATTTACCTCTCCATTATTTCTTTGCACCTTTGCATTCTATATTGTTAAATAAATCTAGAAGAATGTCATCAACTTGAGAAATTCAGGCTGAAGTTTTCTAACTTTGACATATCCTCTGTTTCAGTATATATTTTTTTAACTTTTCCTAAATCTTTGGATTTCAATTTATGATACCATATCAAAACCTTTGTTGCATCCAAGAGAACAGACTAGAATGAAGAGCATCAACCAACAAATAGACTTTAAAAAGGCCGAGAAACAACTCAACTTAACAAACCATGAATACAACTGGTGTACTTGTATGGAGAACAATCCTGAACTACACAATTGATTCCATCTCTAATAGTAGCAAACTCATTTCATCAATCCTTGTGGAAATGACAAGATGAACAAAACCCATTTCTCAATCATAAGATATATGGTTCTTGGCATCCTTGCATTCTACTCATTTCTTCATGTCTCTATAGAGGATGGTAGTTTTCTACGTAGGGATTTCCTATGTTTCTCATATTTTTTCTTCACTTTGTGAGTTTTGGGAATCGAAATCCTTAGAAAAGAGCTTTGAATTGGCAATAGCTTCATGTGTAGCTGAAACTATGTATAGAGTAATAGTATAAAAAGAAACCTAGAAAGAGTACAAAGCATCAAAGTTATAGAAGTACCATATCATTGACCTATTTCTGAAGAGCCAAATTGGCTAAGAGTCTATATGGAAGTTTCAAATTGTTGACCTATTTCTAGTCAACATAATTTGCAAACAGTGGGTTATTGTCTTACTGCACAATGCTAACTACATTTAGCTGTTTAAATAAGGTAGTTATTAATTTTGTATATTTTGATGGTGAGAGTTTGAAGGATTCTCTATATATCATTTTCCCATAATATGTATCCATCATCAAGGAACATAAAGACCACCATAGTTTGAAGAGAGGAACAAAGTTTCACTACAAATTCTACCTCATCATTAATATTATGTCTTATAATTATTTTTCCCCTGCCTTCTCAAATTCCCTGAAAATTGAGTTATTTTTTTTGTGCGGAATGTTTCCCAAATAATATATAAGATCAATAATCTGCATCTCATTGAATTATTGGTTTCTAGGATTCTAATATATTGAATTGAATTCTAATAATTTGAAATTCTAAGAATGTTTCACAAATAATTGAATTGAATTGAATGCACACTATCAGAAACCAATAAGATTACTTTCCTACAGATAATGCATTGACGAGACTGTAAAATTTGTGTTCTCAAATGGCAATAAGTATTAAGATTACTTTTCCCAGAAACTCGGTGTTGGCAAGTCTTCAGAATAAACTAGTTTAGAATAGACTAGAGAAGTTGGGAAGCTGGGCGTAACACCCGCCAGTTGCATTTGCTTAAAATTTTCTAAAGCATGACTTGACATCTCTTTGAGGAAATCTGTCAAACAGTTTGCGTGCCTTCTCTTTTCTTCCAATTTTCTCATACATGTTCACCAGTGCCATTTTATGCCTTAATTCACTATGCCTGAACACTATTTTGTTTCCTACCAACATTTTTACATAACCTAGGGTTTTATGCTATTTGTTATGATTCTTAATTGTAGTGGGTGCTTTTAAGTTTCCTATAATTTCTACTCACTCTGTTTTTTTTGTGAAATTTTTAACATCAGTCCATTCTCAGTGGCCTATTATTTTAAGGTGTTGCTCTTTTTAACCACTCAGTAATAGGTGTTTATATTCGCACTTGGTTTTTTGTCCTGTGCCATTATGAGGCTTTTAAAAAGTTTGAAAACCTAATCTTTACATGCCATTTAATGTCATGCATTGTTGTAGGGAAAAGCGGAGTTCTTCAAAACCAAAAAACTTGCAGAATTAAAACTTGAAGAGTTAATGTTATCCACCAGAGCATTATCGAATGTGGGATTTTATCAGATGTTTGCACGAGAAAAGGGATTTAGGGTTAAATTAAATGAACTATTGAAGGCGATTCAAAACCATTACCAATACGAGTGAACCAATCAACCACCTATAATAGAAATAGTAGTGGGACGTGTGATTTGAAAGATAAACTCACCTTCAAAGAAAATCCAACAAAGCAAATTGAAAATCTGTGGGCGCATATAGAAATTTTGAGTATCGTGACAGAGATCAAGTCACCTTCAAAGCAAATCCAACAATCCACACAACATGAGTGGGAAGAGGCGCCAAAATGTGTCTTGCTATAAATGATGGCAATGAGAAAAGATACAAGAAAAGGAAAATATGGTTTGACTGTTGGTGTGAAATCAATTGTAGGTTTTGGGCATTTTATTAAAAGCCCATCCGACTGACCTATAATTGTGTCGTGCTGTCAAGAATGCTGATATTCTTCTCAATAACTGCTATGCATATATTTTTCCACCCTTTGCATTAACTGCTCTGCTACTCCTATGCAGATATTTCCACTCTCTACAATAACTGCTCTGCTGATTCATGGCCACCCTCACGCAAGTGGAGAAATAAAATGTCAATACTAGCGAGGAAGAGTGTGGAAGACTCAGGAAAATAGCCGGAAACGCAAGTGGATAAATGAAAGGTCAATAGCAGCGAGGAAGAGTGTGGAGGACCGAGGAAAATAGCGGGAAACTGATGAGCTGCTGGGATGCATTTCATGGTAGTCGATTGGCTCTCCACAACTCTGCACTGTTGGCATGAAAATGGCTTGCAAATATTGAGTGTCTGGATGCCTTCGGCGTAATAAAAGCATCCTAGAAATAGTCAAATATAATTAAACACTAAGAATGCGTCAGGAGAAGAATTAATACACAAGAATTAAGGCATTGAAATAGAGATAAAAAAACTTCGTACTGATAACTAAATAAATTCATATTTTACTAAATAACTAAACAAAAGACTCCATGATGCGGACATGCGGATTTTTTGCTTTGATATTATTCCAAACATCACCGCCTTCGCTCAATGTAGCTCTAAATTTATCGGTTTCTAACCCGCTGTAATACAACTCTTTTAGCATTCTCAACTGTTCTAATCCCTCTGTAAACTTCTTCATTTTCGGACACCACTCTAAATAAAATATCTCTAGGATGGCAATCACTCCATCCTCAAAATCCGGCAACTCCTCCAAAAGAGGGAAGTCCGATATCATTAGAAAGCGGAGCTTGGAAAACCCAAATGACTTTCCAAACTCCTTTGGGACTTCTCTGCAACTTTCATTAGTCGCTAATACCAACTCTACCAAGTTAGGCATTGTTTCTAACGCCGGATAATTGCTACAATCACAACGCCATAACGTGAGTTTCCTCAGATTTCTTAACATACATACCCAACTCGGCATGGCGAATTTCACCGCATAAAGTGTTTGCAGATCCTGCAGGGCAGTCGTATTCTGTGGTAGATGCGATTCTGTAGAGCAATCAGATTCTATTGACAGATGGCGCATCTTTGGTAGCTGAGCAAGGATTCCACCTTCGATACTCTTCAACTCCTTTTCGTGCTTAACAATTAAGCTCAACTCTTGGAGGTGGGTTAATTTGGTAACATCCTCCAACTTTAGCAATCCATCCTCTTCAACAGAGAGCCTCAAGTCATTTGATCTGAGTACCCTCAGAGACTCCAGCTCAGATATTCCTTTCAGCATATGACTGCTTAGCCCATGATGGCAATCCTTTATATTGAGGTGCTGAAGATATTTAAATTCACTTATCCACTCAGGTAGCCTTTGCAGATTTCGGCACCCAGATAGATCGAGCAAGACAAGACTCTTAAGACTTCTCACGCAGATGGGTACCTCCTCAATATTTGTGCGTGATAAATTTAAAAGCTTGAGAAGTTTTAGCTTTCCAGCACTGTGAGGCAATGTGGAGATCTCAGTTTGGCTCAAGTCAAGAACCCTTAATAATCTCATAGGGCGGAAGAAGTTTTCCTTAAGTTGTTTAATGGAATTTTTACGTAATGATAACGTACGAAGAGACCTGGGAGAAGAAGCCCTGCTCTGGGCGATGACCATATCTTCTATCTGATTTTTGGCCAGTAAAATTCGTTTCACAGATGTGAAGGCATCTTCAACAGCAAATATACATCTGTTTTCTGTAGATATATCAATTGCCAAATCAAGCAGCAAGTCATGGATCTTGCAATATTTGATTAGGTCCTCTTTCTCCCATACTTCAAGCAAGCACAAATCGGCCAACTGATACAAATAACCCCAAGCAACATCCCACTGGTCTTCTCCTTCAGGAATCAATCCTTCCGTTATGCAGAGATTTATGAGATATTCGCAATCTATTACGTCATCCTCAGAAGAGAAAGACAAATATGAAAAACAGGGCTTAAGAGCTGCAGACAAGGAGTCATAACTCAATCTGAGAATCTCTATGAC
This sequence comes from Sequoiadendron giganteum, assembly GCA_007115665.2. Lineage (NCBI taxonomy): Eukaryota > Viridiplantae > Streptophyta > Pinopsida > Cupressales > Cupressaceae > Sequoiadendron > Sequoiadendron giganteum. Next base: position 51,126,315 of record CM021105.1, on the reverse strand, counting down.
TCGGGAGTCGGGATTAGCTGCCTTTTTCTGTCGATTCTGTTTCGACTCTTTGAGTTGATGCAATCTAGAGCTCCACTTTCTTATATCTGTGCAGCCGAAGAGAGAAGCTCCTAGTGTCTTTAGAGCCAGAGGTAATCCCGCGCATCGCTTTTCAATTTCAAGAGCTATCTCTTCAAGGTAATATGGCGGGACATTTTGGTCATAAGCTGGGAAGGCATAAGAACAGAACAGCTGCCAGCTCTCTTGCCTTGATAGAAGCTCCATCTCATATATACGAGCATGAAGATTTTGGCCAACTTCCTTGTTCCTGGTTGTAACCACAACTTTACATTGGCTGTCACCGCCTATTGGAAGACCAAGCCTCGTAATGATGTTATCTTCTCTGGAAGACAATTAGAGTCTTTCTTCCTTTTAAACGGTCATGAATCATCTCGGCCGCTCGCTCTTCCATTAAATCCTTTACAGCATCCTTTAAATCTCCCATATGCGAGGCCAAAACACCTTGTAATTTATGAACAGAATACGACTGTGATATGGAAAGCCAGATTGAATGTTCATACCTTTGTTTGATTCTGTCGAAAACATTTTGGAGAAGATATGTCTTTCCTGATTCGCCCATCCCCACCACGGCAATGACTGGACCAGTTGGCTCATCTATCAAAGACATAAGATGTTGAAGCTTGGGCTCAATCGCCACAGGATGTGAATAGCTGGACAGGACACTATTTCCCTTCCATGCTGCAACGCATGCTGGCTGTTCAGAGTGCACTAAATCACGGAAAAGCTTGAGCTGCTCTCCATCTTTCGTGATGGAATTGATTCTTTCTTTCACTTCTTCGATTCTTTTCCCCATTCTATAGCGGAAAATTAATTCATCAGGATTATAAACACAAGACCGACTTACACATCTAGTGTAAAGAGGGCGAACAGCACACTCTTCCACAATGTCCTCTGCATCCCAGGCAACGTCCCTCACGTTGTGCAGCCATTCTTTGACGCCCTCATCTTGTGTAGAAAGTGAATCCACATATTTCAGACCACCGCTTATAGTTCTGAGTCTCTTCTTCAGCCAGTCAAAGTCCCGGGTGAAGTTGCAAACCAGCGTTGCCTCTTCAACTGCTCGTTGTACTATCATCTCAATTAATTTGCAAATAACACCTTGTGCAATTGCACCAGCCATCCTTAATCTTTAATTACTAATACTGAGAAGGCGCGTAAAAGACAACTTACATTCTTATACACCCGCAACCATAACAGATCGAAGTTGCTGATGGGTTAAAACTACTAAAACTCTTAGAACTCTGTGTTCTGTTAAATAATAGCCCTGAAACAAGAGCGATAAGTTTTGTAGTGTCTGTCGTGTTGAGTTTCAAGAGGCGTCCTTTTATGGGAGTTGGGAGATTAAAGGAGATGAGCAAAGTCAAGAAGTCGATGAGTCATTCGAAGAAATATTTTGTGGTAGATATTGTTTGCTGCCTTCAAAGGTTCTGGATTGTGACATTTCGTGGGTCAAGGGGTCATGGGCGCCAGATGTTCAAAGAGTGGTCAACTCACGAGGGTGCTCAAGGCCATTTAATTGATAAGATCTTCAAAAGTAATTTTAATAGGTATTTTGTTGATGGATTGAAGTAGTTAAACAATATAAGGTGTAGATTCATTTTAAAGAGTTTGGAGTGTATGTGAGTTTATTTTTTAAAATTTAATATTTGTTTTTAATTAAGTTTTATGATTTGTGTAATTTAGTCATTATTGTGTTGTTATATAAGTGTAGGTTTGTGTTCTTATGAACTATATTTTGGAACAATGCAGATCAATATAAAAAGGTCATAGAATATAGAAGATTTGATGAATGTTGATTGTTTGCAAGATCCAACTTCTCTATGATTCTTGTAATATTTTGTTCTTGCTTGTTGACACTTATGCTTTTACATAGTCAATCTTTTTAACAAATTTTGTTAACTTTATATAAATGCACTTTTGGTGATATTAACATTGCAAATGAACCTTGTTGATAACTCTTTAGATTATAAATTTCATGTTATTAGTTGTTCTTCATTATTGGTGTTCTGAATTTTTTTATGGATAAATTTATGAGATTCCTTGTGATGAACAAAATTGCTAGATTATGGGATAATTGCTCCTAACCTTAGGAAGCCATTATTATGCTTATTTAAATAAATTAAGCTACATTACTTTGAGTTTGCAAATACTAACCTTAAATTGGGATGTTGAAACAAAGAAGCAAGTAGCAGACATTTTCACAAAACTGCTTCCTAAGGAGACTTTTGAGGTTCTTCGAAAGAAGTTGAGAGTTGGTGCTCCCTCCTCTTGATTTGAGAGGAAATCACAGGTTGAGGGGGAGCATTGTCTCTCTACCGCAAGAAGGCTTGTAGGTATTGCATAGTGTTATCATAAGTAGGGTGGTATGGACTCAAGGGGAGTCTATTTGGGAAATAGGGTTTTGGATTGTGCAGAGTGGCAGGAAAAAAATTGACCTTTGCCATTGATGTCAAAGGGGGAGAAATAGATCTCAAAATGTTTAGTCTTTTGAAGAAGAGAAAGTGGGAATCAATGTGAGGTGGTTTCCTGATCCAAACAACATTAGATCTGTCTTTGTGCACATGGCTAGCATTTTGTTGTTTTCCATCAATAACAAAGGGGGATATTGTTGAACATAGGTTATCATTGATGTCAAAGGAGTTTAGTAATGTCAAAGGTGTGATGTTGAAGGAGGTGTAATACCAGTTGAACAATGAATGCAATAGTACTTGAATTATCATTATCAATGCGTTTTGAGAACAAAGTATCTGACTGCTTACTACTGTATGCTTGCAATATCATGCCTATATCTATTTATATTGTTAGAAGTGATTTGAAAGTCTAATCTAGAATGATGGAGATCAATTACTCAGACCATAGAGATTTTTTTGGAAATACAATCATGTTTTATATTCTCTTCTAGATGCAAGTTTTGCTCTACGGTTTGAAAGGAGAGCATGCCTACACGTGTTCTATCATATTCTAGAGTTTCTTGAATCTATGTTTTGCATGAAAAAAGTTTGAATTGACATAAGGTTCACCATGCTTGTCAATCAACCAGTTGATGTTTCACAACTATGTGAATGAATTATAGCGTGCATCATTTTGAGATAACATGGGATGATAAGATAAGTTCACGTTAAGGTTCTTGTAGAATTGCATGGCATCCTATTCTTTCGACGATAGAAAATTTGAATTACGATCGACCTGCTACATGTTCCATGTAAACTGAATTTAGGTCCACCATATGTCATCTTGGTTAATAGCAGATCCTTGCTCGACATGAATTGGGGTTATTGTAGTGTGTTGTATACATAATCATCATCTCACTTCATATGATAATGGTAGAGTAGGTGGAAAGTCAATATACAAATGTATGTGAGTATGCGAGAAATTGCGCGAGCAAGTATTATTCAATGGGAGTTGCATCTCAGTCATTGTGCATCATCATCAGAAGATCATAAGGAGCATAGAAGAGTTTCTGAAGATCATAAGGAGCATAGAAGAGTTTCTGAAGCAAGTGTAAGTTGTATAACCAACATTGAAGATCTGCAAGCTTTATTTCTATAATCTAATAGGACTGGTGTTCTACTTATTTAGTTGATGCTCAAATCTTTGTATTGGGGATTGGTGTCTCTAGTAGGTTGGTTCCTGCAAATACAATTGGGGATTGGTGTCTTCGGTAGGTTGGTGCCTACTTCATATTGTAAATTTCCTTATTATTTTCTTGCTTTGTGAGGCTAGATTTGGACAGTAGATTCAAGTAGCTATTGTCATAATGGTTTTTCCCATCTTAGGTTTCCACGTATATCTTGTGTTCTCATGTGTGAATGTGTGCTTATGTGGTAGCTTGATTATTAGTAATTGTTTTGATTTAAGTTTCATGTTTAGATATATCTGTTCAAGTAAAGAGTTTTAAATAGATTTGATCTATTAATTCACCCCTTCACCCCTTCCCTCTTAAATTGTGTGCCCTTCATGGACAAGAACCCTTAATTTTCAAATCATTCTAAAAATATAATTAACCAATAATCTATTTATTGTGGGCACAACCCACTGATTTTGTCTCACGCCAGAAAAAATTTCATCGGAAAATAATATTTCCAGCTGAATAAGACTCGAATGTAAATGCTCACTCTAATTGACCAATTCAATTGTGATTGACCCGGTATACGGTCGATGAAGAGGTCGTTGAGGGCTTCGTGGGATGCAGATGGTGAGTTGATTAGGTCCACATGCCAAATGGAGGTCGTTGGAGAGAGGTGGTGGAGGGGGATCCACAGTTGGCGACAACCACGACTAACCGCCATTAAAGCTGCAACAAAACTCGGCAAAACTCCACATAAAATCGAACATCATCAATTAGAATATTAAGGTAAATCACTTGCCACAGTTTCACTTGTCCAACGATTATTGCCCTTTTCAGTTTTCCAGATTTGTGTTGGGTAATGTTGTTTTCGAATCCTATATGGTTCATTAGTCAATAGTTTTTTGCTAGTGTCAGGACTGGCTCGACCTTTCTGGAACGATTCAGATCGATACCTAATGGAAGACATTGAAGGGTGGGAGAATTCCCATTAACAGAGTTGTTCTCACTCAGCTTGGTCCATGGATATAACTCAAGGGTAAGAAATGCATCATTTTCTGCCTGTTTTTCTATGTTTTTGGTCAATAATTTCATCGCTGCCGCTGGATAACAGGTGCCCTGAAAAGGGGAACGTCTTCTAAGCCCCCAAGACCAGTGAACAACATTATATAATTATCAATTGTACACATCTTTATCTTTTTTTCCCATACAATATTTTTTTTCCTTACTGTAATATCTGAACTCCGTTCAAACCCCAAAACAGAGACCCCATAGATTCATATAAGTCTTTCAAGGTTGGTGATCTCTATCGATTTCAATTTCTTTACCTTGAAATAATTCTTATCCTATTTTTTTATATAGCTTCCTGTTTTGAGTTTTCTCTGCAGCTTATGCGTTGGATTTGGATTTTACGCCCTCTTAATAAGGGTTTCTGAAAAGGCGATTATAAATAGAAATCTGAAAAGGTTAAGGTTTCTTCACCGAGTGTTTGAAATTATATAGAATTAAGCAAATGAGTCTGTTTGACTGGTTTTGTAAGAGGATTCTATGGCAACGACCTGTTGAACTTGCCTGCTAAACAAGTAGGCTGGAGAAAGGGCTTATATGATAGCACAGATAAGGGCTTTTAGATGGTATAGACGAGGGGTGATCTTCAAACATTATGCAATTCTTTATTTGTGTTTTACAGAAATAGATGTGAGGGAATCTTAAAATCTACGATTGTAGAAGGTATAGACATAAGATGTTCTTTAGATGCTTTTAGATGGTATAGACGAGGGATGATCTTCAAACATAATGCAATTCTTTATTTGTGTTTTACAGAAATAGATGTGAGGGAATCTTAAAATCTACGATTGTAGAAGGTATAGACGTAAGATGTTCTTTAGATATGAAGAAATCCTAAAATCCATAGTTGTAGAAGGTATAGATGTAAGATGTTAGCCTAATATTACATTTATGCTTATTTTGTTTTGTTGAGACTGAAACATTTGTGTAGATCACCCTTAAGCTCTTAGAGATTTTTTAGTGCATCTGTATCATTTTGCATCAAATATAGCCCAAAACTTTATACTTCAGAGAAGATTGCACATTATAAATCAATTGGCACATCCTTTACTATCATATTTTTTTATCTGCCACTTCCCACCTCTTGTTCAACCATTGAATGAGGTCAGTCTTGTGCCTCCTTAACTCATAAGGTCCTTTGTCAGAGTTATATAAGGTCTTCCCCTTATTTCCATTTCCAATCTCTCCAAATTGTAGCTGTCCCCTGGAGTTTACTTTTAAAAAGACAGTCTTGCAGGGCCACCCTACAGAGGTCTAGACAGGGTTTGTCCATCTATTTGTTTTTTAAGCTTAATTCAAATTGCTCCAGTTACAATAAATGTGACTATCATTACTCCATATACCTCCCCACTGAAATGGCCAATTTATTTTCAGACAATCTTGGCAAGGGACCAAGATAACTGCACAAATAATTCAATGTCCAAATCCATGTTGTGGGTTGTGGAAGATGTTAAATTTATCCAAGAAGCTAAAAGCATCATAAAGTCACACAAGGCATCTCCTTCAAAACTATATTAGAGAAAGTAAATGTATTCACAGATTCTCTTGCAAACAGAAGAGTTTCCCTAGGTTACAAAGTCCTTGATGCATGCACTCTTTAATTTTTCTATTATCGTTTGTCATACATCTTTGATAAATAATACATAATTCATAGCTTTGACGTTTGAACGTAATGGAATGTCAAGTGAAGTATGAGTAAAAAGATTTTATGACGATATGCTTTGGCACAAATTTGCCTCTTTGCACTTAGGGGAAGCATCCAGTCAAGCCTAATGTGTAATCACATAAATTTATACACAAAAAACAATCACCTTTGTTACAATATTTGGGAAATTCCCCCTACAGTTGCACAATTGTCTCATGATTCATCTTGTTTTTTTTATATAGGTCAATTTATCCAGTCAAACTATTAAATGATTACAAAGTAGTAGAAATATGTTAGCCATGCTCTTAAGAAATAGTTACCATAGATCCCACCTTAAACTGTTTCAACATTTTTGATCATTTAATAGTTTGCCATCAAAATCAAAGACTCAAGGAGTTGTTCTATGGAGTTTCTATGGATTCTATAGATCTTTTTGCTTAAATTTTCTGATCTCAGGCATATTCATAGTCATTTTCCTATTTATAATTAATAATTATATAGGTATTGGAAGTTCTTAAAATACATAATTATTCTCCATTTTTTTTAATTAGATATTTAAAAATTGTAAAATATTGTATAACTGTCAATGCATTTTGTATTATTGAGAAATTGAGAATGGAAGCAACATTTTTAAACAGTGGAGAATAATTTTCGGTGCATCTGTAATGTTTTGTGTTGTTTGATGGATTATAGTTAAGTTGCAGTTTATCTTTTGTGCATTCATATTGAGTTACCTTGTCCCATAGACGCTATAGTATCTTTCATATTTAAATTTAAAGGTATGGAAAGCTTTTAAAGCACTGAATAATTTCTCAATTTCTTTTTGTAGGGAGGAGAATCTTTTAAGTATGTAGGTGTAGATAGTATGGATATGAAAGCTTCACACATCAAGCATAAAGTATATTGTGGAGGATTTCCTTCTCTAACTGTTTCTTTGTAAAGCTGTTTTGCTCAACTTCAGTTGACAACTCTATTGCAAATATTTAGATTTTCTACACCTTTATTTTTTAGTTTAATAAATCATCTATCTTACAATAAAAAAAGATATGATGGTTTCTTTCAATGGTATTCAATGTGGGATCAAACCAAGCATAAGATAACCATTATTTTTATATATATAAAAAACACTTAATAAATTTATTTTTAATATTATTGGGATATATTTATTTGTTTTCGATTTATCCACACTTTTCATTTAAAAAAATATATAAATAGAATTTATTATTTATAAATTTGTTTTCCATCAAATAATAAAAAAGCATAATGGATCTATATTAAATTGGAATATCATCTCAAATTCTAATTTATTAGAAAATACAAAAAAATTAACATTCCCATTTCAGATATATTTATCCTAAATAAATTGTCTTTATTTTAAAAGAATCATCTAATATTCGCAAAAATGTTACTTTATGTTGAAGGCAACAAATCTTCTCCTAAGAAAAGAGAACTGTCATTTATTATTCCCCACAATATTTAAAAAAATGGTTATGATTTTATTTTAAATTTTGTGACTAATAATATGAAAAATCTAAAACAAAGAGAAGGTAGATTGGTAAAAGCTTTTTAAGGAGTTCCTTAGGAACTATAATCATTGTAATGGTAAATCAACTATCCATTTAATGGTAAAAGCTTTCAATGTCTCACTTAATCATCTAAAAGTTTGATATTGATTTTCCAACTTAATGAAGCATTATATTTCTATAACATGAACTATTGTAAAACATGTTTTAGATGATTTATTTATTATTGTTAAATTGTTGATTTATTTATTATTGTTAAATTGTTTAAGTGTTGAGACATAACATGAACTATAATGTAGAATGTCATTAATTTCTCAATGCTCATCTATATATATATAAAGGAGAAAAATAAAATCTAAGATTAGTTTAATAATCATACTAAAATTTAACTCAATTAATTTTATTTATAATAGTGTAATAAAATATTTATGTGTCAAATTAAGATCTAAAAAACAGTTTGGAACATGCTTTACACAACATATAACTCAAAAAATATATTTTCATTTGACTGACACAAATATAAAAAACAATTGACGTAATCATTCCACCTTCTTCCGGTGCAAGTTCTAGTTAGATTAATTAGTGATTGAGTGAATGATAATTATTGTTTGTCATTTGGTTCAAGTGTATGAACTTGATTAAGGAAATTATATATTGGAATCAATTTAAGTGTGAAAGGAAATATTCTTAGAATAAAAAATCAAATAGATGCATTTTATGTCATGAATGATCTTGGAAATAAATTATGAGGAAGTTCTCTTAATTTGGTTTGGGGAGATTACACATTATTATATCATAACTTGGTATCTATGGGTAGGTAGGATTTCAAACCCTAATTTCTACAATGAGTATTTATTAGAATTAAGAGATTATTTTGATTGAAGTATGGTTTGAAAGGGTGATAAATGTTATAGGAATACAATTGTAATGTCGAGATTAAGCTTAACACGGTTCAAATTATTTTTTCAGAAAAATGCAAATCAAATAGAATAAAGGGGTAAGTGCACCAAGATGGTTCCCAAAAAGGGGACTTAAGTGGACAACTTTTTTCTGAAATCAGGAAATACTGACCTTGGATGTGAATTGAGGATACTTAGACTCAAAATTTTGAGATGGAACAAAAAGAAGAATTCAAGTGCTCTGAGTCTACTTTCTAAACTACTAATTTATTTTGAAAATGATTGAGATTAAGGGGTTCAAACGAGGGACACACACAAATTGGTGTTGTTTTTGTCAGAAAAACATAACATAGCAACTCTTGTACGACCCTCGTACAGTGAACTTTTTTTTAGCATTTTTAAAATTGCAACAGTCAAAAGTTAGCTAACAGTATGTAGTTGATGCACGATTTTTTTGATAATTTTTTAATGAATATTTGATATTTTACTAATTTGCGAAGTGGACATATCCTGAAAAAAGAATTTTGGCCATGCTACCCCTACAAATTTTGGAAACTAATTGATTTGTTTTTTTTTTTTAATTTTTTAATTTTGCAGAATGGAGTCTAGTTTCTAAAAATGTAATTTATTTGAAAAATTGATGAACGGTTAATTTATAATGAAAAAAATACCAAACACTGCTTTTTGGCAAAAAAAAGACATACAGATAAAATAAATTATGGATGAAAGACTTAACATTTTCAGAAAGTGAAAAAAATTACATTGTTGGATAGCTAAGAGATAACCCAACATTACCCATGTGCTCGATTTTTTCGATATTGAACCATGTGCAATCCTGATGGTGAGCACGAACTCGATTATGAGAAATATGGTGGATTTTTTAAAAACACGTCTTTGGTCGTTGGGAATGCCCTCCAAGCCTTTGGGTTGGAATTCCAAGGCAATACCAAGCTTAAAGTTTGGTAATTCTCAAAGCCAGATATAACGCGAGCGCATTATAACGCGCTCGCGTTATGTCTCACTATTGACATGGTTTTTGCTTCTACGGGGAACATGTCTACTAGCGCATAACGTGAGCGCGTTATAACGCGCTCGCGTTATGTCTTACTTTATGTTAAATGCTAATATACTAATGTATGCTGATATATTTTTATGTACATGTATGTATGTATGCTTGTATGGATGTAAGATTATATGTACAAATGTATTATGCTTGTATGTATGCATTTATGTATGTCTTTAAACGAAGGGATAATTTAGAGAGGTTAAAGAGATGGAGAGGGGGTCGAAGTGAGAATTTAAGAGAGAGGGAGTGGGAGAGAAGGGGTTGGATTGAGGGGGACTTAGCTAGGTAGGGTGGGAGGGATAGAGGGAGGGAGAGAGAGGGAAGGGGGGTCGGAGAGAGAGAATTGATGGAGTGGGTGAGAGAGAATTGAGGGAGAGGGAGAGAGAGAGAGAGAGACAAAGAGAAAAAGAGGGTTATGTAGGTAGGGTGTGAAAGGGAGAGACTTGAGAGTGTGAGAGGGAGAGACTTGAGAGTGTGAGGGGGGTGAGAGGGAGAGACTTGAGAGATAGGTAGTGAGAGGGAGTGTGAGAGAGAGGGAGTGAGAGAGGGTGGTACAGATTGATTGAACGAGAGGTATGCAGAAAGAGGGAGATGATAGATAGAGACAATTAGAGAGGGTGGGACAGAGGGAAGGAGGGAGAGGTGAGATGTATAGATAGAGAGAAAGTGATAGGGGTTGAGGGTATAGGGTTGAGGGATTAGGATGGAGCACCTATAGGGTTGATGGTTTCTAGGGTATTAGGGTTTAAGGTTTGAGGGTTGATGGAATAGGTTTGATGGTAGAGGGTATTTGGTTGAGGGTATAGGGTAGAAGGTTTAAGGTTTAAGCGTTTAGGGTTGAAGGGTTTGGGGTTCAGGGTTTACTTGGTTGAGGTAAGAGGGTTTAGGGTATAGTTTTGAGGGTATATGATTGAAGGATTAGGTTCAGGGTCCAATGTAAGGGTTAGAGGGTTTAGGGTTTAAGGATTGAGGGTTGAGGGATTAAGGGTTGAGGGTTGAGAATTGAGGGTTGAGTGTTTAATGTATAGGGTAAAGGGTAGAGCGTTTAAGGGTTGAGGGTTGAAGATTGAGGGTTTAAGGTATAGGGTTGAGGGTCCAATATATAAGGTAGAGGTTATAGGGGTTGAGAGATTAAGGGTTGATGGATTAGGGTTTAGGGTAGAAAGTATTGGGTTGATGGTAGAGGTTAGAGGGTAGAGGGTAAAGGGTTTAACAGTTTAGGGTTTAAGAGTTGAGTTGAGAATTAGAAGGTTTAGGTTGAAGTGTTTAAGGGTTTAGAGTTGAGGTTTAAGGAGTCCAAGAAGGGTTGAGATTAGGAGTAGAAATTTATAAGAGGTAAGGTTTAAGGGTTGGGGGATTAGGGTTGAGGGTAGAGGGTATAGGATTGGCGGTAGAGGGTAGAGGGTTTATGAGTTAGGGTTTAATGGTTTAGGGTTTAGGGATGAAGGATTAATAGGTTATAGAGTAGAGGTTATATGAGTTGAGGGATTAGGGTTTAAGGGTTGAGGGTTGAGAGATTCAGAGGGTATAGGGGTTGAGGGATTAAAGTTTAAGGGTTGAGGGTTGAGGGATTAACAAGGTATAGGGGTTGAGGGATTAGGCTTAAATGGCTGAGGGTTGAGGGTTCAAGGATTAAGAGGGTATAGGGGTTGCAGGATTAGGGTTTAAGGGTTGAGGGTTGAGGGTTGAGGGATTAAGAAGGTATAGGAGTTGAGGGATTAGGGTTTAGGGGTTGAGGGTTGAGAGTTGAGGGATTAAGAGGGTATAGGGGTTGAGGGATTAGGGTTTGGGGGTTGAGGGTTGAGGGATTAAGAGGGTATAGTGGTTGAGGGATTAGGGTTTAAGGGTTGAGAGTTGAGGGTTCAAGGATTAAGAGGGTATAGGGATTGAGGAATTAGGGTTTAAGGGTTGAAGGATTAGGGTTTGAGGGTTGAGGGATTAAGAGGGTATAGGGGTTTAGGGATTAGGGTTTAAGCATTGACGGTTGAGGGTTGAGGGTTGACGGATTATGAGGATATAGGGGTTGAGGGATTAGGGTTTAAGGGCTGAGGGATTAAGAAGGTATAGGGGTAGAGGGATTAGGGTTGTAGGTTTTAGGGTTGAGGGATTAAGAGGGTATAGGGGTTGAGGGATTAGGGTTTAAGGGTTGAGGGTTGAGGGATTAAGAGGGGTATGAGGGAAGATGGAATAGGGTTTAAGGGTTAAGGGTTGAGGGTTGAGGGATTAAGAGGGTATAGGGGTTGAGGAATTAGGGTTTAAGGGTTGAGGGTTGAGGGTTGAGGGTTGAGGGATTAAGAGGGTATAGGATTGGAGTGGGATTAGGTTTTAGGCTGAGGATTGGAGGGCTGAGGATTAAGAGTGCATGTGGCTGAGGGATTAGGCTTCTAAGGGCTGAGGGATCAAGAGGGGTATATAGGGTTAAGGGCTGACTGATTAGGGTATTAAGGGGTTGAAGGATTAAGGAGGTATAGGGGTTGAAGGAGGCTTCAAGGGCTGAGGGCTGAGGGATTGAGAGGGTATAGGGGCTGAGGGATTAGGTTTAAGGGTTGAGGCATTAAGAGGGTATAGGGTTGAGGATTTGTGGGCCTAGGTTGAGGGGCTTGAAGGATTAAGAGGGGTATAGGTGGGATTGAGGGGATTAATATGGGTATAGGGTTGAGGATTAGGGTTTTAAGGGTTATGATTAAGAGGGTATAGGGGTTGAGGGATTAGGGTTTAAGGGTTGAGGGTTTAGGTCTCTATCTCCCACTCCCCACTTCTCCTCTTCTCCCACTCTCTCCCACTCTCCCCCTCTCTCCCTCCCTCTCTATCTCCCACTCTCCCCTCTCTCCCTCCCACTCTATCTCCCACTCTCTCCCTCTCTCTTTCTCCCACTCTCCCCTTCTCCCTCCCTCTCTATCTTCCACTCTCCCCCTCTCTCCCTCCCACTCTCTTAGAAACTCCTATACTCTCAAAAATACACTAAGAAAACCAAATTTCACATAATGCAAGCACGTTTTGTACTCCACTAAAACAGTAAAAAAATCTATATACCCATGATTTGAAGGTCCACAGTTTGCATATTCCCCTGGTTTTGCGCGTGCTTAGACAAAAAATATCTTTTTGATGATGTTGTGAAGTGTGCAAGCATCTTTTTCACATTCCATCACCTTTTCCATGATCTTTTTACCACCTTTGCATGAAATAACAGAGTTTCCATGTTGAAAGACATATACTATCAATTGAAGTTTGAATTCCATTGAAAACTGATATACAATTGAAGTGTGAAAGGGAACAAGCTTTTGAACAAGTCAAATTGTTGTGGAGTTTGAAGAAAGAAGAAGCTAAGGCTACATAATTGGGTTGAACTCCTCCATTTGAAAGTCTGGTTTTTAAGGTATGTGAAGTCTTTACAAATTTTCTTTCATTCTATTATGGTTTGCTTTCATTTTTGTTTGTCATTATAACCTTAGGTTGTCAATGCACATTTTAAATTACCAAATTATATACACAATTATTTACACTTGCCAATTACCATTTTACACTTGCCAATTATAGAAATTCAGAACCATTCACCAAAATTCATCCTTTAAGACAACTCCAAGCCTCTCCCATTCCTCTGAAGGGTCCAAACACCTTCCAATACCTTTGCACAAATTGATGCACTACAAAGGAAGAAATCAACATGTTTCTTGACACACTTATTCTCATAGGAATAAGGTGTCTCAACCTTGGATAATTCCTCATTCTTATTATTTGTTTTGGTAAAAATGTATTTCTTGTAAATAATGTGTAATTCATGTGAGTGTACATGTCTAGTTTGTATGTGTTGATGTCACTCCACTTAATGTGTGTCGGGCATCTGAATTGTGTGTAAGGAGATCATGAATAAACGGTTATGACGGATTCCTATGACACGTAGAGCTTGAACTGAAGATCTACCAGACAGTGAAGACTACAAAATCGAGAATGGTGACACAGCTTATCTTCTAAAGTTGCCCTAAAAGGGTGCCCATTGATATAAGCGTTTTTTAGGGTTGCGAAGATTTGTGATGTGAGTGTATTGTTGGAACGTTTTTTTTTTCATGCCGCATTTTGTCTTCAAGAGTTGGAAATCTCCTGAAAGAACTTGCATTGCAAGTGTGTTGTAACCGTTGTGTTGAAGATAATACATTGTGCAGGTTTTGGAGTGCTGGGGTTTTTTACCGAAAGGTTTTCCCCAGGGTAAATCATTGTGTCATTCTTCATTTTCTGTATGTATGGTATATTGCTGCAATATCTTTGTTAAGTAGATTAACGAATCTGAAATTGTAAGGGTTTAAAACGAATTTGCACCATACTTTCCTTAAGAGATTAGTGTAGGAAGCTATTTCCGCACCTGAGTTTCCTTACATATTCAACTATATTTCCCTTCACAAAACATTTGATTCGTATACTCAAATTAGCATTAAGAGTTCCCAATTCTAGGTTAAGGACCTTCAAAACACCTTGAAAATCTTTAAAACAACTGATTAAAATCAACTAGGTTCCTTAAAAAATCAACCAATGATTATGTCATTCACAAGTTGTCTTAAATCTTCCATAATGGCACCATTGTTTACAAACACAAACTATAATTCTTAAGGCACAACCAAACCATTATTTGCTTAATAAATCTTTGTTTGAGTTAGTACAACAAAAATGAAACATTTTAGAAGTCTGTCCTTACACACAAACTTAGTTCCTTTGTTCACTGTCCACATTACTAGTAGCCAAGCATCTACAAACTGTCACATGTATCTCCCAAACCATGCACACACTTTAAACTGTGATACTCATATTTTATGTAGAGTTAGAGGACCCAAAACCATTGAAGATGTCAACTTGCCTTCAAGAGCCATCTAAGAAGATTAAAAAGGCCTAATGGACCAATCCCAACACTCCTCCAAGCTGGACAACAAACAAAAACATTATTTCCCAAATTTCACCCTTGGAATCTAGTTATTGTGCAAAACCAGTTTTGGGCCCTTAACTCCAAAAATTTCAAAAACACCAGGAAAATAAAAGAATGATTGTAGCACCAATTTCAGAGTTGCAAGACATACCTTAACCCATCACATGACTCCTTTGAGACAACATTAAGAAAACTGACATTTTTCACTATTTTAGGCCTCCAAGTAGGCCAATTTTACAAAGGAACTACCCTTACATCTTCACACCAGACTTCCAAACCCAAAAATAGTGTTTAATTAGGTCTCAAAACAAGATAATTTCTAGGTCTTAGGACCTTACCCGCTCAACTAGGCTTCCAATACAAAAACCTCCATTTTTCAATGCAAAGAAGGAGGGTTTATAGAAAATCCTATATCCAGGCCTTCCCAGACCATTCCAAAGCATCAAACATCTTCAAAATACCCTGCACAAGGTCAAAAGTTCATTACATAGACCACTCCTTCAACAATTGATGGGGAGTCTTATCTTTCAAGAGCAATCTTGCTCTTCCCAAGACCTATTCTCTAGTCTTCCTAAGGTATTCCTCTCTACCCTACTTAGGGATCCCTCCTAAACCCCTCTCACCTCATAAGACTCTCCACCAATTTCAAATTCTTCACCATTGCTCTCAATTCACCACTAAGCTTCCCTGGGCTCCACACTGACCCAAAGTGTCCTAACCACTCGAGGGGCTAGGAAAGGGTATTATCACTATCCCCTTGTTGATTTGACTCCTCACTAATCCATCTCATAGGATTATTTCACCTTGTACCCATCGCTTTCTTGAAAAACCCAATTTTAGGCCTTGTAGCTTTTTGCCCAATTAAGCCTCCTAGAACCCGTTTTCTTGGCTTTTCTCAAAAACGGTCTTAACAAACCCCAAATATTTTTATAGATTATTTCTAGTGGTACCCTAGGCTTCAATATTTTCCAGGTTTTTAGTCCCTTTGGCATCTGTACATAGGACTGTCCTCATACCCCTTATTTTCAAGGGTTTCTAGGGTTCTGGCTCCTTTTTCCAACTTTGAGGGCTTCAATGACCTCCTCAAGTCTCCTCCTTGCACACACATGTCTATAATACATGTGCCCACACTCTCTTTCTCTTCATTGGCACAAACCAGTCCATTTAGCAACTTTCTTTACTGCTGTCCTCTCCAAGCCACTAGCCAGAATGCACTTGCACTCGCCTAGTTCTTGATGAATTCACCATCTCCCCTATAAACCAAGACACCACACACAATATGTACACTATAAAAATAGTCCCATACTTGATTCCAAGTTGCCATGGTAGCCTTTCCATGGAAATTCAAGTGGGGATCATTATTTCCAAAAACTGGCCTGAACCGACTATGAGACCAAAAACTCTAAAAACTTGCAAAATAAAACGCAATTGAACTAAATGGATAATATAATGCTTCAAACAGTAATTAAGTGAAAAAATTGAAAGACTAAAAGCATTAGACATCTCCTTTCAATCCATTCTTGACTGGATGAAGGCACAAAAACAGAAATTCAATGAAATTTGCACTCTTCCAACTCACAAATTCCCCTTCCAAAACTCCAAATCATACAATAGCTTTCCCACATGTTCAATTAAGGTTTTTCTGACCTTATATACCTTTATCCCATGTGGTAGGACCCTTGGGTCAGGCTTAGAGCATCATTAATGCCCCTTTCCCACTTTTAGGACAAATTGCCAAGTCTACATGGACTAATTTGCCTAATTTCATCATTCAGGCTTCTCCAAATTTCAAGGCTCTAGACTACCCTAAGTTTTCCTTAACTCACACATCAAAAACACTATTGGGAATTTACATCACAGTCCTTATTCCCTTGGTGGTTGGCTAGAACCACCTACAAGCCAAAATTGTCAAGATCTTCCGAAAGACCTTTAAGGTGCTCCTGCACCAACAATTTTTTAAAATCACTCCTTGGTTCCTCAAATTCTCATGGAAAAGTGCTTGTTTGAGCTAAGAACCACATATCCTATTGTCATTAGTTTCATTCCAAGGCATGTTTAACAATAAAAGACCCTACTTTTGTACACGATGATTGTAAGTATTATTTAAATGAAGCCTTCAATGACATATATTTTTCAATTATCTTGAATGGATACATTTTTTAGTAACTAATATTCATCTCATTACCATGGTACAGATAAAATTATCCACCATGCCAAAGAAAAATACAAAGAGGAAACTAACAGACGAAGAGAACGAAACCTTGAAATAAAAGGAGAGAGTTTGGGTGGTGGCATATCGTGAAAAAAAGAAATTGGAAACGATTGATGAAAACAACTTGATTGTAGAGGAACCTCAACCATCAAAAAGAGAACGAGAATTGGCAGCACAAAAGGCACGAATGCGAAAGCATCATCATAAGATAGATTCGGATACCATAGTTGGAGACACACCCTCTACGACAAGTGAATATGAAGGGACACCATTAAGCACAAGCAAATATGGAGGGACACCATCTAGCACAAGTGAATATGGACGGACACCATCTACTGCAAGTGAATATGGAGGGACACCATTTACCGCAAGTGAATATTGTTGGACACCATCCAACACATCTCAAGTTGAGAGTACATCATCACTCAAAATTGATGAAGAAGGTATGCCATCATTCCCATGTGAACCTCAAGGTATGTCTTCTTCTCCACCCTTGATCGAAGGTATGCAATCTAGCCCACCTCAATTAAATATTGATGAAATTCCTAATGTTGAGATGTATGTACCTAGGAGAACACCACCAAGAATTTTGCGTAGAAAACCAAAGTATTTGATTAATATTGATGATGAGATTTTGCGGCACATGGAAGGTAAGATTTCAACATGCACTTGTAGAAGATATGCTGATAAGATTTGGGAACAATTCTTTGAAAGGCTAAATGAGACTGCAAGATGTCAACTATTTGTTGAAATGATGCGGGGTGTAAAGTATAGGAACATCATGAAGACTCTTGGGTTGAGAACATCGAATGCATCGAGTGAAGACTCTATTGTGAAGAATCTAATGGATGCTTATGAGAGTGTGGGTAAGACCTCACACTCAAAGGATAGTAATGTCACCCGATGTGTCATTACATCAACTTTGGTAAGTTTTCAAACAAAGAGAGCTCGCCTAATTAAAAAGACTAGTGAAAAAATGGGAATTAGTAGAAAAAAATTATGAAGATCCATTCAAAGGTGGCAAAGAATTAAGGGCAATGATACAAATGAATTATGGGCATTCTCGGGGAGACTGTCACAAAAAGATAAAGAAGTTGTTGAAGCCTTGAAAACACTAATTGAAGAGTATTGGAAGAATAACACAAGGCCATCTCCGAATCAAAGGGATGTGGTAAGAAGGAGAATCAGTAGTCATAATTGTGAGCCACATCCAAAGCATTTTTTGGATATGACTCAAACCCATTTTTTTCAAAAATTTGAAAATGATTATCCTCAAATTAGTATTTCTCAAAGATTTTTTGAACTGCTTAAACCTTTTTATGTCAAGATAAATCACACACGCACTACTTGTTGTTGTAGACTACATATTGAATTTTCTAACCTTTACAATTTTTATCGTTCTATATGTTTAGATTTGCATACTAACGATGTTTTGCAGAATTGTGGCATAGAAGCCCCACCAAAATCTTCAAGAGAGTTACTATCAAAAAATTTATGTGAAATAGAGGATGGTTATATATTTTATAGGACAACATGCTTGGATGGTTCATGCAAGCATTGCGGTGGCTTCCAGCATATGCCAGTATGTCAACATATGGAAAGTATAGATGAGGTGGGACAAAAACTAGTAGAGTTTGGGAAGTATAAAACAGTGGCATATGCTACAAAAGACGGGTCTCAAGCAAAAAGGTGTGATTTGGTTATTGAGAAGATTCCAGTGTACAAATTTATGACCACATTTCATGACAATATACTATCTGAGTATGCAATGCATACCCATAGAGCCCGATGGTTGGACACGCAGTTCAAGCTATGCATGGACACCTTTCCAATTGGAAGCATAGTATCTATGGTTGACTTTGCAGAGAACTACACTCTTCAGCCACAACATGAGGTGCAGTCACAGTATTACAACTCCACACAAGTTTCGATATTTGTGCACATAGCATTCATTCATGCATCTGATAGTATAGATGAGCAAAGGAAGGTATTGAGGGAGTACCACTTTTACATTAGTGATGATCACACACATTCTCCAGAGTTTGTGCAAGGTTGCTTCCAGATGTTCTACAATGGTTTGGCTCAGAGGGGTATAGAATACGATCAACATATAATATGGTCTGATAACTGTGCAACACAGTTCAAGAACTTGTGCATGTTCTACTAGTTGTGTAGGATGCATGTCATTACAGGTGCTCAACATATGTGGAGCTTTTGTGAGGCTGGACATGGAAAGGGGGAGCATGATGGTGCAGGAGTATGCATGAAAAGAGCATTAGCATGAGAAGAGTTAAAGTATAAAGATAGTGCAAAGTTGACAGATGCAAAATCAATCGTCGAGTGGTGTAATGCTTTGATGGGTCCAAGTAATGAAAGTACGTCTTTAGTTCATAGATTTTTTTGGTTGATGGATGATACTAACATTGCACCATATGAAGACTGTTGTACACTAATAGGATTGAGTGAGGTACACTCTTTCCTTAGCTCAAATACAGGTTCATGGAGTATCACTACATGAAAGATGGCATGCTTTTGTTCTTCATGTACAATGCAAGACTGGAATGATTGTGAGTCAGGGGAGTGGGTTGACAAATTGTTTACAAGTTATCTTATCCCACTTCACACATATCGCCCTCCGATGACATTGGAACTAACATAGATAGAATCATCAACCGACTTTGACCACATATCAGATCTAGTTCAATGAGGTGATATATCTACTTTCTTAGTTGTTGAAATTCCATATCGTTAGATCTTACTTTGTATTGTATTCGTAATGTTGACAAATTTCAAGAGATTTTTTGCACATATCAATGCAGGGCATGTTTATGCAGTTATTGCAGATGAAGACAATGAAGAAGGAACAACATATTACTTGTGTCATTATGTTGAGACCAAAAAGAAATTGGAGGCCCCAGTTATAAATGGAGAAAACATCGAATACCCTACAGGCTCAGTTGTGGTTACTGGAACATGGCTTAGAAGGTACCCACATTCAAGTGTTAAACATTGGCTATTTCAGGACTTTGGCATGCATTGTAAGATTCTTCATTAATCGAACCTTGTCATGGCATCCAATGTTCATTTGACCAAATATGGGGGTAGACCTTTGAACAAGTCATTATGGAAGGTCCGTGAGTCTGACCATGAGGCAATACTTGACATAATAAAGAGTAGAGCAGACCCGGATGGTTCGTTGGATTAATTTGTAAGTATATGCACATTGGTTCTTATTAATTTATACTTGTATGCACATTTAATTTGTTTGATGCCAATGCTATCATCTTCTTTTACAATGGTTGGTGTCCCCTTGCAAAAAATGCAGATATATGAGCCATCCAAGAGAGTGTCAACCAGAAAAGCAATGCAACATCCTTATTTTGATGCCTGCATGCAACATATATAAGTGCCTTCCATCTATTTTTATTTCATTTCCATTTTGGATGCTCTTTCTTTTCTCTTTTACTTTGTGTATTTGTAAGTAAACTACTAAGGGTTGATTGATCTTTCGTTGCAGAAAATGCTGATTTAAGAGCCATCAAAGCAAATCTCAGCCACAAAAGCAATGCAACATACTTATTTTGATGATTTTGACAAATCTCAATTTTGATTTCAAGCCATTGTAAGAGAGCATGTGAAGATTAGCGAGGGAATCTCAAGTTATTCATTTGAATTTAACGTCATGATGAGCACCTATGATGTAGACATTTAAAGAGAATCTTGAATGTATGAGTGACATTGTAAAAGATCTGAGAGAACGAAGTGCTAGAGGCATTGTAATAAGATTTAATTACATAATGAGATATACTCAAATATTGTGAGGTTGAAGTTCATGTTTGGTGTAGTAGCACCTTGTTCTGTAAATGCCTTGAGTAGGAAAATTTGCAAACTTTTAATTTTGAAATGTAAACAATGTGAAAAAGGTCATGTAAACAATTTGTACACATTTTTCTGCAACTTGTGTGACCAAGCGGACTGTTCCAACACATCGGAATAGGTATGTTTACGCTAGGCATGGTCCTCTTTCGCATCGAAACACGTAGAATCGCTCTGAGCTATGTTCCACCAGATCGATCCCTTAAGGGTCCAAAGTGCAAAATGATTACAAACTTCAAAATGCTAGTACTCGGATACCATGAAACTTAGATACTTCTCATCCCATCCTACAAAAAGGTATTGGGCCCCTCTAGAAAAACCTCTCTCGGTTCTAGCCATCTTGGAGTGGTTTTCTCGTGGTGACGGATTTTCACTTGATGGAAAAAGTGTCAAATTCAAGCAATGCAAAGTTGCAAAGTGGTGCAACTTTCGCTTTGCAACTTGTGTGACCAAGCAGACTATTCCAACACATCCGAATAGGTATATTTATGCTAGGCATGGTCTTTTTTCGCACCGCAACACGTAGAATCTCTCTGAGCTATGTTCCACCGGATCGATCCCTTAAGGGTCCAAAGTGCAAAATGGCTGCAAACTTCAGCATGCTAGTGCTTGGATACCGTGACACTTAGAAAATTCTCGTCTAATCCTACAGAAAGGTGTTAGGCCCCTCTAAAAAAACCTCTCTCTATTTTGGCTATCTTGAAGTGGTTTTCTCATGGTGGCGGATTTTCACTTGATGGAAAAGGTGTCAAATTCAAGCTGTGAAAAGTTACAAAGTGGTGCAACTTTTGCTCTGCAACTTGTGTGACCAAGTGGACTATTCCAACACATCCAAATATGTATGTTTACACTAGGCATGGTCCTATTTTTCACCGAAACACATGGAATCGCTCCGAGCTATGTTCCACCGTATCGATCCCTTAAGGGTCCAAAGTGCAAAATAGCTGCAAACTTTAGCATGCTAGTACTTGGATACGGTGACACTTAGAAACTTCTCGTCTGATCCTACAGAAAGGTATTGGACCCCTCTAGAAAAACCTCTCTCTATTTTGGCTATCTTGGAGTTTTTTTCTCGTGGCGGCGAATTTTCACTTGATGGAAAAGGTGTCAAATTCAGGCTGTTTAAAGTTGCAAAGTGGTGCAACTTCCGCTCTGCAACTCGTGTGACCAAGTGGACTGTTCCAAAACATTGGAATATGTATTTTTACTCTAGGCATGGTCCTCTTTCACACTGAAACACGTGGAATTGCTCTGAGCTATGTTCCATCGGATCAATCCCTTAAGGGTCCAAAGTGCAGAATAGCTGCAAACTTCAGCATGCTATTACTTGGATATCGTGACACTTAGAAACTTCTCATCTAATCCTACAGAAAGATGTAGGACCCCTCTAGAAAAACCTCTTTCGATTTTGGCTATCTTGGAGTGGTTTTCTCGTCATGGCAGATTTTCACTTGATGAAAAATGTGTCAAATTCAAGCTATGCAAAGTTGCAAAGTGGTGCAACTTTCGCTCTACAACTCGTGTGACCAAGTGAACTGTTCCAACATGTTTGAATATGTATTTTTACGATAGGCATGGTCCTCTTTCGCACTGAAACACGTGGAATCGCTCCGAGCTATGTTCCACCAGATCGATCCCTTAAGGGTCCAAAGTGCAAAATAGCTGCAAACTTCAGCATGCTATTGCTTGGATACTGTGACACTTAGAAACTTCTCATCTGATCCTATAGAAAGGCATTGGACCCCTCTAGAAAAACCTTTCTTGATTTTGGCTATCTTGGAGTGGTTTTCTCGTGGCGGCGAATTTTTATTTGATGGAAAAGGTGTCAAATTCAAGCTGTGCAAAGTTGCAAAGTGGTGCAACTTTCGCTCTGCAACTCGTGTGATCAAGCAGACTGTTCCAACACATCTAAATAGGTATGTTTACACTAGGAACGGTCCTCTTTCACACCAAAACACATGGAATCGCTCCGAGCTATGTTCCACCAAATCGATCCCTTAAGGGTCAAAAGTGCAAAATAGCTGCAAACTTCAGCATGCTATTACTAAGATGCCATGATGCTTAGAAGCTTCTCGTCTAATTCTATAGGATTGCACTAAGCCTGTCTACAAAAACCTCTCTCGGTTTTGGCTATCTCGGAGTGGTTTTCCAGTGGTGGCAGATTTTCACTTGATGGAAAAAGCATCAAATGCAAGCAGTGCAAAGTTGCAGAGTGGTGCAACTTTTGTTCTGCAACTTGTGTGACCAAGCGGACTGTTCCAACATGTCCAAATAGGTATTTTTACACTAGGCATGGTCCTCTTTTGCACCGAAACATGTGGAATCACTCTGAGCTATGTTCCACCGCATCGATCCCTTAGGTTGGAGGAGTCTTAAGTTGCAAATTTGTAAGTTGCTTAAAGCAACAAATTTGAAATGATATTGAATGGTCCACTTAGCACTCATTGCATCTAAGTGATTCTCATAGAGGTGAGGCACTAGGCCTTCCCGGGAGGTTACCCATTCCAGTATACTCCAGCTCAAGTGCTTAACCACAAAGTTTTTTCCCCAAGAAGGCACTCTAGAAAAGGCAAAATCCGGTGTACTTTTGATGAGTGGAAAGGAATTCCTAAGAGACATGAAGGAGGAACAACGAGTTGTCTACGCAATCATGTTGAAGCCAAAGGAGGAGGAGTCACCCAGTCAGCTACCTATGATAGAAGAGGTGAAGCAACTGTTGGATCAATTCAGGGATATCATTTGTGAAGGTACACCAGCTACACTACCACCTAAGAGGGCAATCAGTCATCAAATTGACTCTGTACCGGGAGCAACATTGCCTAACAAGGCTGCATACAAAATGACACCGGAGCAAAACAAGGAGATAGCAAGGCAAGTTCAAGAACTTTTGGACCAAGGGTTGATCAGGAAAAGCATAAGTCCATGTGCTGTTGGCACCTAAGAAGGGAGATAAGTGGAGAATGTGTACTGATTCTAGGGCCATAAATAGGATAACCATTAGATATAGGTTTCCTATTCCTAGGATAGAAGACTTAATGGACTGTTTAGGGGGTGCTAAGTACTACTCCAAGATTGATTTGAAAAGTGGCTACTATCAGATTAGGATGAAAGAGGGAGATGAATGGAAGTCAGCTTTTAAAACCATAGAGGGGTTATATGAGTGGTTAGTAATGCCATTTGGGCTTACAAATGCACCTAGCAGTTTTATGAGGGTGATGAATGAGGTCTTGAAGAACTTTATAGGAGTCTTTGTGGTAGTCTACTTAGATGATATCCTCATCTTTAGCAAAACAAAAGAAGAACATATGAAGCACCTAGAACTTGTGTTGAAGAAACTTCAAGAGGAGAAGCTCACCATAAATCTTGATAAATAGGGTACTTGGTAACTTGTTGAGGTGTCTAACTAAGGATTATGGACAAGGATGGGAACAAGTCATTTCATAGGTAGAATTTTCCTACAATGATAGCACAAACAGGTCTACTAGTAAGAGCCCATTTGAAACTGTATATGGGTTACATCCAAGGGGTGTACTTGAGCTAAGAGACCTAAAAGGTTATGTAGGAATTAGTGGACATGTTGATGATTTTTCTCAGTCAATTAGAGAGGTTCATGATCAGGTAAAAAAGACATTAATGGAGGCTAACCAAAAGTTGAAGGCTAAAAGAGATGAAGGGAAGAGAGATCTATAATTTGAAATATGTGATTTGGTGATGGTATACTTGAACAAGGCAAGACTACAGAAAGGCATACCAAGTAAGCTGTAGATGAAAAGGATAGGACCATGTAAAGTGTTGGCTAAGTATGGATCCAATGCATACAAGGTGGAGTTACCCAAGGAGATGTCCATTTCGCCTATCTTCAATGTGAAGGACTTGGTGAAGTATAAAGGACCTGAAATGGATGAGGAATAGTATAGTGCTAAGGTGAGTAAGGATGTGGATGAACTCAAGGTACCTGATCAGATCAGACCACAAGTGGACAAGATGCTAGACTCAAGGGTGAAGAAGAAGACTAGGCACAAGACATACATGGAGCACCTAGTGAAGTGGAGACATCAACTAGAGTCAAAGGCTACTTGGATAGCAGAAAGTGACTTTAAGAAGCATGGAATTAGTGAGGAGCTCTTGACACCACAGGTTCCTTAACTTCTTTGTTGCAGGGGGGAGAATGGTGGAAGAGCACCTTAAGGTCTTTTGGAGAGATCTTTGCAATTTTGGCTTGTAGGTGGTTCTATCCAACCACCAAGGGAATAAGGACTATGATGTAAAGTCCTAAGAGTGTTTTTGATGAGTGAATTGGAAATAGGTTTGTTAGGGGCTTCCAATTTGGGTAAGTCTTGGACACTGTGAGCATTTTGACAATGTTGCCTTGGCTATTTGTCCTAAAAGTTGGAAAATGGCATTAATGATGCTCTAAGCCCGACCCAAGGGTCCTAGGACAT
The DNA here is from genome assembly GCA_007115665.2 of Sequoiadendron giganteum. Lineage (NCBI taxonomy): Eukaryota > Viridiplantae > Streptophyta > Pinopsida > Cupressales > Cupressaceae > Sequoiadendron > Sequoiadendron giganteum. The sequence goes on along the minus strand of CM021105.1, from coordinate 51,101,047 downwards.
GGGAGAAAGGTGTATAAGGTTAGAAAAACCCTAATACCTGGGTTGGAGGATTGTTTTCATGAATTGAGACTTGGAGAGTACATTTTTGTGATTGGAAGAGAGCAAGTTTTCATTGAATTTTTGTGTTTGAGCCTTCACCTAGTCAAGAATGGATTGAAAGGAATTATGTAATACTTTGAGTCTTCCATTTTGTGTCACTTACTTACCTTGTGTAGCATTAGATTAGTCATCTAGACTGACTGGTTATCTTTTTGCGAGTTTTTGGTGTTCTTGGTCTCATTGCCGGTTTAGGCCAGTTTTGTGAATAATGAGTCCCACTTGACTTCCCATGGATTTCCTCTCATGGAAACTTGGAATCAAGTTGGGTACTATGTAAATATTGCACATATAGGTTTTGGGGTCTTTTTTTGCAGGGAAGGTGATGAAATCATCAAGCACTAGGCGAGTGCAAGTGCATTCTGGCTAGTAGCTTGGAGAGGACAGTAGCAAGGAGAGTTGCTAAATGGATTGGTTTGTGCCAATAAATAGTATGGGAGTGTAGGAACATGTATCTGAGTCATGTGTGTGCCAGGAGGAGAGCTGAGGAGGTCGTTGAAGCCCTCAAAGAAGGAAAAAGAGCCAAAAACCCTAGGAACCCTTGAAAATAGGGGGTTTGAGGACAATCATATGTACAGAAACTTGTAGGACCTAAGGCCTGGTAAATCTTGGAGCCTTGATGGTCAAAAGAAAGAATCTACAAAATTTTTTTGGGGTTGTTAAGATTGTTTGTGAGAAAAGTCAAGAAAATGGGTTCTAGGAGGCCAAATTGGGGCAGCAGGCTACAAGGCCTAAAATTGAGTTTTTCAAGAAAGCGATGGGTAAAAGGTGAAAGAATCCAATAAGATGGATCAGTGAGGAGAAAAATCAACAAAGGGACAACTAGGATACCCTTCTCTAGCCCTGGAGTGGCTAGGACACTTTGGGTCAGTGTGGAGCCCAAGGAAGCTTAGTGGTGGATTGGGAGTGATGGAGAAGAATTTGAAATTGGTGGAGAGTCTTACGTGGTGAGAGGGGTTTAGGAGTGATCCCTGAGTAGGGTAGAGAGGAATACCCTAGGAAGACCAGAGAATAGGTCTTGGGAAGAGAAAGAGTGCTCTTGAGGGATCGGACTCCCCATCACTTTAGCTCATCAATTGATAAGTAGGAGGTATTTTCTACAATGTGTCAAATTGTGATATTGCTATTAGGATTCCATTGAGCAGTCATTTGTAGTATTAGATATAGCTCTAGCTTCTATAGTATTGCACATGATTACAGATAGTTTCAAAGATCTAGATAACATCAATAGTTCACACTACTCAAGAAGGATGAACATCTTAAAGACATTTACGAAAATCAGGACAAGTAACCTTCTTGTGGACTTAGGGTTGCAATATTTGATCTACAACATGTTCCACCATTTCTTCAGTAGGATCAAGAACACACATAATGAAGGTGTGTTTGTAGCCATGAAAGATTATGGTTCGAACTATCCAGGAGAGTGATGTTTTATCTCGACCAACCATATCTATACCATGGTTTGTTTGGAAACAAGGATGGGTTCTCTCTTCATCGGAATATACATTATTCCTCGATGTGTTCACAATAGTGTTACAAGACTAGGACTCAGCTCAGACTTGACAAGCCATTTTTTGACTTGGACTCAGGCTTAGAGCCCAGACTCGACAAATAGAAAAACCTAAGAAATTCAAAGATTTGAAGGATTTAAAACTTGTTTCATGCACCTTTTAATAAATAAACCTTAAAGACACAATAGCATCATCAAATAGAAATTACTATGATCCCATACACAAACATACATCAATGACATAAGTATAAGCACAAATTTTAGCTAAAGGAAGTAACACATTTAGATATATAAATATTGTGATATTGCTATTAGGATTCAATCATGTAGTTTTACAAGTCAAACTCATTGACCCATGATTCATCAGTAGTGGTTCACAAGAACCCATCTCTCATGATAATGAATGGTTCATAAGGAGGAAGATAAATCTTCATACATTTCTTCTATCACAAATGAGATAAGTGCTTGGTTTCATGAAGGTCATGAGACAACCATTAATGGGGAGTGGATACATGAAGAACTGATGGAGAATGATAATGGCTTTAGACCTGCTATAAAGGAATTTTTTTTTCGTTTCAATGATGCAAGAGGTTTTTGGTTTCACTACCAAAATGAGCCTATGAAGAATGCATGTGAAACTCCTTTTGACCTTGAGGGTGTACTTACTCCATCTCAAGGATCATGCATTGAGGATGACATAGATCAATGCTAGGGCTAACCAATTAATAATTATACACGTGAATAAGTCAAACATGTACATGTCAATAAGGGAACTACAAGTACTCATAAACACGTAAGCCTCAAAAAGAATACACACGAATACATAGTATACACAAATTAAAACAAAGTATATGCACGAATACAAGGTATATACATGAAAACATGTAAGCCACAAAGTATACACTCGAATGCATGTAAGTCACAAAGTATACACATAAGTTGTAAAGTATACACTTGAATATACGTAACTCATATTTATTGAACCATCAATTTAGAATGCAAATATGGATAGGCATCAAAAAAAGATACTTGTATTAACCAAATAGCCATGTAGGCATACATAAATATATGTCTATATAAGTATGAAATATATGTACAAAATAGCCATATAGGCTTACGAGAATGCCATCTAGGCATACAATGTCAAATATGTCCAATAAAAAATATGTACAAAACTACCATGCAGGCATACAATAAAGGACTCTGGAATCAAAAGTCATTGCTGTCCATGCCCAAGAAATAAAATATTTCCCTTTCTTTTTCGCTCGGATGGCGATAGGTCTATCACTCATTTTTGCTGCACTCGTGGAGTGCTCCTGCTACTCCTCCTAGGGTTTAGTTCATGGTGAAGTTTTAACTGTTACAATAAGAAGTAAAGACATGAATATATAGAAATTACACAATAAAAAATGATATATTTGACAAAATAATCACTTACAGCCATCTCACGATCTCTCTCCACAAGGGAAATATCCTCACGCCTATGCTCAGGCATGCTCAAGCCCTGTATAAACCATACAAATAGACAAAAAACTACGTGAATCAATAATGGTTTGATTTCTCACTAACTAACATCTATAACAACAAATGTAAATTAAAATTTACTAATTTGCCTCATACCTCTTCTGTCAGAGCCATTGAGGATTGTATAGCAGATGTCACACCAATACCATTGCCCTCGTCACATTCAGAGGTGTATCATCTCGCAACAACTAAAAATAAAACAACAAATTATTCAACGTAATCAACGATGTGCATGTATAAACTACACAAATATATTAAGTACTTGATTCATTAGTTAAACTCTTTATTCTATTACCTACGTGAAGGTTTGAGTAAATCCACCACCACTAGGAAGTGTTCCATCAAAACCTCCAATATTAGTCTGTTCAACATCCAAAATTGCATATTAAATTACCATTCGTAAAACAATGCCATTAATATACAATAAACTTATAATTGTTTACTAGTTACATACCCTAGCGATAGGTGTACTACAAAAATAGGTTGGCGGGGGGCCGGTGTATCCAGTCTCAACACTGTGACCCTGCAATTTTATTAAAATCATAAAACATTTTTAGTTAATCTTGCATTTCAAAATTGAAATTTAATAAATTAAATTCAATGAACACATGCACTAACTTTTACCTAACTATTAATGCCATATGCCTCATGCAAAATGTCAGCTTCCCTCTCCATCTCCATTGCTGTAGATGGATCCTGCGTACCAGTCTCCTGAGGGCCGGTGGGGTCATGTGAACAAGTAGCCCCGCAAGATTGACACACATGTGTTCGAAGACCACCACTAGAAGACTCCCCCGGATGGTGTTGTAGAATAGGGATAGTATGATAGATGACACTCTGGGTCAAAGTGTTGATTGCCTGCAATGTCTCTACGTCAGCACTTTCCTTCACGATGGAAGGCATAACAATGTGCTCATGAGGTGGCCTAGCGAGAGCTCATCTACCTTGCCGCATAGGATTCGGCTGTGCACTAGGTCTATCTTGAGCTAACCCCCCACCTCTCCCCTGGAAATCCCTCATATCAAAATAATTTGGGATTTTGTTCAATATGAACTCACTGTATAGTTTCCTAAGGAAATATTATGGGACCTCACAATTGTTGCATAGTGGGTAATCGAAGACCATGTACCACCTATCATAAAATTGCTCCTTCATTTGTTGGTGTTGGCACCAATGGATAGGAAACCTCTTCGCATTGAGGGTAGGATTTTGATTTGTGCGTGGGTCCGTGAATAATGAGCACAAATCACCTTTTGTTATTTTTAAATCTTTCACATCCTTGTATGATAGTTTATTTGCATAATACTCCCTAGCTGCCTACCTCCTATCTTCCCATCCAGTTATTTGTTTGCTAATTGAATCTACGTTTGTTAACATATCTTTCAATGAATTTTCTAGGGTCATTCTTTTTGTGGTTGAACCATTTGGATCACTCAACCTATTGATAAAATCCTCAATTTTTTTTTTGTTGTTCTCAATTTCACTCATTAAATTTTGTTGAGTGCCAGGAGGGGGTTGAGTGATTGGTGGAGGAGGTTGATGTTGTGGTTGATTTTGATCTTGAGGATTTGGTTGGTCCTCCTGTTGAGGATTTTGAGGGTTTGCAGGTTGATTTGCATCTCCTAAAAATTCAAACAAATAGATATCAAATTCAACCTAAAACTAACAAATTCAAAACAAAAAGCATAGAATCCTTACCTCTTACAGCTCCTCGTCGTTGTGGTGCCATCGTTGCGAAGAGATTCAGATTCTTGGCAAAGAAATTCTTCTCCTAGAACGTGAGCATGATATTTTGGGGTTTTTGGCCGCGGGTGCAGCAAAAAAACCAGTCGAAATGCAAATGAGAGATTTGCATTTGTTTTTTCGCTTTTAACAGTAGATAATGCGAGCGTGTTATAACACGGTCGTGTTATGGCTTTGTAGTTGTAGCCGTCCGGACCCTGCCTAGGTTTAATGGAAGACATAACGCAAGCACGTTATAACGTGCTCGCGTTATGGTTTTCAATTTTTTTTTTTGAGGGTGTCCACATAATTGCTACCCATTTCCATGCATCCGCCAAAAGGTTTATGGGAATTTTTCAATGGATATTTTTATGATGGACATGGGTGTATATGCTAGACTAAATCATCTAGATAGTCCCATTTGAAGATTTTATGATAAGTCATGATTTTTGTATATATAATCATGTTTGACGATAACATAATTGGCATTGTTGTCATTCCCTGAACTGGAGGCTTTTCCTTTGTTATGGTCTTGCAGGGGAGTTTTAAAGCATATGATCAACATTTGTCTTGCCCTTTGAATCACCTATCGAAATGTTTCCATTTTAAACAAGGTCTTGAATGATATTTTTGAGTGTCCAACATCTAGAAGTTTTGTGTCCTTTTTCGTGATGGTATTCAGAGTATTCATCTTCTTTCCACCAGTTGGGTTTGATTAATGAAGGTTCATAATATTTGATTTCTGGTAGTTGTATGACATTGGATTGCAAAATTTGTTTTAGGAATGATTCAATAGGTTCACCCAATTGGGTGTATTTTCTCTTATCATAGGAAGGACCTCTATGTTGCTGATTGTTTTGGATTGCATTCAATGTTTGGTTTTCACCTTGTGTTTGGGTATTTTATGTGTATGATGAGGGAGGACCTTTGAGATGAATTTTTGGAACTTTGGGCATCACTTTGGCATCGACAACTCCATCAATTGTGACATTCTTATTTTGGGACCAATATTTGCTTTTGTCATTATTGGGTTTTGGATTCTCTTTGTGTACTTTGACTAACCCTTTTGCGACAAGACCTTTTCCAATAAGGACACCTTTCTCAAGGATTTCATCAAAAGTTGTGCAACATTGGATTTGAAGACTACTCATCATTTCTTTATCAAGGTTCTCCACAAACATGGTCACTAATTATTTCTCAAGGATGTGACAAGGGAATTTGCTAGCTAGACTTTGCCATATTTGATAAAACAAGGTGAGGGATTCCCCTTCTTGTTTAGTTGTGCATAGTGTTGCAAGGGTGATGTCACTTTCACTATTAAAGGAAAAGTGATTAATGAATTTATTTGATCGCTCGCCCCATGTTTTAATCCCTGGAGAAAGATGTGCAAACCAATCTAGGGTTGGCCTTGTGAGACTTCGTAGGAATAGTCTCATCAAATAAGTAGGATCATATGAGACTTCCATTCATGACGTATTAAATTCTTGAATGTGTTCTATTGGATCCCCTTTCCATTTTTACTTGGGTAAAGGTGGTGTTGTGAAATGAGGGGGAAAGGGTGGCATGTATAGATTTTTTTTTCAAATGGAAAGGGCGCAATTCTTCCATGGAATAGGTTTTCTTGTTGGCTCCCATTTGCATGTTTGTCATTTGTTGTTGGATGGCATGTATTTGTTGCATCAAAGTATCTATGAGAGATGGTATTGTATTGGTTTGATTTGGTGTCATGGTGTTGGTGTTGAGGTCACATGTTAGATTTGGATCGGGATTGGTATTTTGTGGCATGGGAGCTTAGTTACCATATTGATGTGCGTTTTGGTTTGAAATGAAATTGGCATTTAGATTCGTACCAAAAGTCATGTTTGTATTTGGTATAGTGTTTTGAAATTGAGGTATAGACCCTTGATTTGTTCCTTGGATTAGTGTTTTGGATAGATGGTATAGGTCCTTGATTAGCATTTTGAAATGATGGTGTAGGTCCTTGATTAATGTTTTGAAATTATGGGTTAGGTCCTTGACTAATGTTTTGGTTTGGCACCCTTCGTGGGACAATGTGAATCCTCCTAGATTTTTTTGGTTTATTTTTATTTGATGAGGGTGTGCTTTAAAATTGGAATGAAGGACCTTGATTCATGTTTTGAAGTGTAGGTGTCGAACCTTGGTTTGCCGTTTGAAGTAAAGGTGTGGGACCTTGTGATATAGGACCTTGGTTTTTGGTTTGAAAAAGAGGATTTGTGAAGGTCTTACCCATGGAATTTGATGAGCTTCCAAGTGTTAAATTTTTTCCTTGTGTAGTTGCATGGGTCAATTTGTTTCCAAGTGTAGAGATGCTAGGGATATGTGTGGTAGTGGTTTCCATGTGTGTTGTCATTCCAAATGTATGGTTGACATTTATTGTGAAGAGGGCATCCCTAATGCAAATGGATTTTGGGTATCTTCTACAATGGTTGAGACATCAAAACCTTGAGGGAGTTTGGAAGGGTATGTGTAGGATCATGGGGGTCGAAACTAGGCCTCTAAGTGGCGATGAAAATTTAGAAAATCAGAGTTATGCAACTTGACATAATAATTTGAATAGGTTATTAAAATAATTTTAAAAATATGTAAGAACAAGAGTTGTAGAAAATTGAATGTAGTTTCTAGGCTACTAGTCCTTTTTTGAAAAAAAGTAAATTTGGTTTGATAAAATTTGAAATTTCAACGCATTGCTACTAAATTTCCAAGAAAAAGATAAGAAGCAAGTGTATGTCTAACCACACTACGTACAAGAAAAAAAAATATTTTTTTTCTAAATCTTTCAATATAAGTAGAGGACACATTTTCGTATGTGCCAGATTTTTTTTTGGTATTTTTTCCCATGTAAATAATTATTTATGATTTTTTTATTAAAATTTTTCAAAATTATTAAAATGACTATGTTTGACCACCATATCTTGGTCAAAAATTTATGAAATTAATTTTTTTATCCTATAATATGTGAAGCATAGAATGTGGTGCATCTTGTAGGTTCAAAAAATGTTAAGTAGTTTGAAAGTTATAGAAGTTTTTCAATCAACCTATCAATTAGGACTTTAGACGTAATGTAGGTAGAAAATCAATAATAATTATTTATTAAATTTAAAATAAGGAAAAACTTATATTGGTGGAAAGGTGACAATTTTTTCTATAAACCCTTTTCGTTTGATGAAATTCGGATAAAAAAGAGTCGTCAGCCACAAGGGTGAACTTCGGAAAGCTAAGCAAATTTTCAAAACACGTTTTTTGGGTTGACTTTGCAGGTTAGGCAATCCCAAGCGAAAAACCAAGGCAAACCCGAGGGAAATCCCAAGGCTACAATTTTTTTTAGACAAAATGGATATTCGTTTTGGAAAGTGAGAAACCATTTTTTTGAAAAATAAAATGGATATCCATTTTGAAAAACAAAATGGATATCCATTTTGAAAAACAAAATGGATATTCATTTTGTAGACCTAAAAACCCTTTTTAGTAAAATGGGCATAAATTTTGGGTTTTTGATCAAAATTTTGACTTTTTATAGGCATTGGAAAAGTGAGAGAGAGCTTTATGCAATGGACTAGGTGATCTTTTTATATTATACACAAAAAATAATTATAATCATTTGAACTTCATATTTCATTTTTGAAACATCAAATACTCACTACTTTCACATGTAAGGTCCCTTTTTCATTATTTTTTTGTAACACTCATCTCAAAATATTTGAAACTTCATAGAAATTAATGAATAATAAAATATTTATAGTTTTTATAGTAAAAAGATGAAAAATATTCATAAATCATCATATCTCTCTATCTTTTTGTCTACGTCTCTATATATCACTATGTCTCCCCTTAAGCTTTGGACTTATCCCTCTCTCATTTCTTCTCTTTGTACCTCTTTCTAACTATCTTTCTCACTCTTTCTCTCCTTGAGCTCTAGACCTATATTTCTACCTCTATCTCCATCCTTCTCTCTATCTCTCTATCTCTCTCCTGCAGTCCCTCCTCCCACTCCCTCTCCCTCTCCCTCTCTCCCTCTCCCTCTCCCTCTCCCTCTCCATCTCCACTCTCCCCCCCTCTCTCTCCATCCCTTTGAAGTCTCTCTTCCACTTAAGTATCTCTCCTTCTTAGGTCTCTCTCTTAGATATCTCAAAATCCCTCTCTCCCTCTTAGGTCTTTCTCTCTCAGGTCTCTCCCATTCCCTCTCTCTCTTTGTTCTCTCCCACTCCCTCTCTCTCTTAATCTCTCACTCTCACTCACACTCTCTCACAATGATACTCTCTCCCACTCTCTCTCCCCCTCTCTCTCTTAAGTCTCTCTCCCTCTCCCTCCCTCTATCTCCCTCTCTCCCTCTCAAGTTTCTCTCTCTCCATCACTCAATCTTTCTCCCTCTCAAGTCTCTCTCTCTCTCTTTGTCTCTCTCACTCTCCATCTCCATTCGAGGTCTCTCTCTCTCTCTATCTATCTCTCAGGTCCCTACCACTCCCTCTCCCTCTCTCTCCCTCTCCATATCCTATTCACTCTCCATCTCCCTCTCTCCCTCTCTCTCTATCCCTTTGATGTCTCTCTCTTCGGTATATCTCTCTCACACACACACTCCATCTCCATCTCAGCTCTCTCTCTCTCTCCCTCTCCTTCCCTCTATCTCCCTATCTCCCTCTCAAGTCTCTTGATCTCTCCCTCACTCTATCTCTCTCCCTCTCTCTATCACTCTCCATCTCCATCTCAAGTTTCTCTCTCACTCTCCATCACCCTCTCAGGTCTCTCTCTTTCTCTCTCTCAGGTCCCTACCACTATCTCTCCCTTTCTATCCCCCTCCCTCTCCCTCTCAATCTCCATCTCCCTCTCTCCCTCTCTCTCTCTCCACCCCTTTGAAGTCTCTGTCACTCTTAGGTATCTCTCTCCCCCCTTTTAGGTATCTCTCACTCTCTCTCCTCTCTCCCTCCCTCTCTCCCTCTCAAGTCCCTCTCTCTCTCCCTCCCTCTCTATTTCTCTCTCCCTCTCAAGTGTCCCTCTCTCTCTCTCACTCTCTTTGAAGTCTCTATCTCTCTCTTAGGTTTCTCTCTCTCACTCACTCACACTCTCAAGTCTCTTTATCTACCTCTCTCCCTCTCAAGTCTCTCTCCCTCTCCCTCTCCATCCCTCTATCTCTCTATATCCCTCTCCCCCTCTCAAGTCTCTCTCTCCCTCTCTCTACCTCTCTCTCTCTCCCACTCCCTCATTTTCTCTTTCTCTTAGTTCTCTCTCTCCCACTCCCTTTCTCTCTTAGTTTTATCCTTCCCACCATAATTAGATCTATCTCTCCCCCTCTATCCCTCTCAAGTCTCTTTCTCTCTCCCTCCCTCCCTCTCTCCCTCTCTCTATCACCCCCTCCATTTGAAATCTCTTTCCCTCCTAAGTCTCTCTCTCTCTTAGGTCTCTCCCACTCTCTCTCCCTCCTAGGTCTCTCTCTCAGGTCTCTCCCACACTCTCCCTCTCTCTCTCCTACTCTCTCCTCTCATGTCTCTCTCTCTCGCTCTCTCTTACTCACACTCATACTCTCCATCTCCCTCTCTCATTCCCTCTCTCCCTCTCTATCTTTCTATCTTTCTCTCTCTCCATCTCAAGTCTCTCTCTCCATCTCAAGTCTCTCTCCCTCTCCCTCCCTATATCTCTCTCCCTCTCTCCCTCTCAAGTATCTCCCTCCCTCCCTCTATCTATCTCTCCCTCTCAAGTCTCTCTCTCTCCCTCCCTCTATCTCTATCTCTCCCTCTCCATCTCCCTCTCACTTTCCATCTCCCTCTCTCCCTTTCTCTCTCCCTTTCCATTTTAAGTCTCTCTCTCTCTCTCTTGGGTCTCTCCCACTCCCTCTCTCCCTCTTAGGTCTCTCTCTCAGGTATCTCCCACTCCTCTCTCTCTCTCTCTTAGGTCTCTTCCACTCCCTCTCTCTATATCTTCTCATCTTGTCTCTCTTACTCTCTCGTCGTCGTTTGTCTCTGTCTCTCCCCTCTCTTTTGTCCTCCCTCCTCTCCTCTCTCTCCCTCTCCCTCTACCTCTCGCTCTCCATCTCCCTCTCTCTCTCTCTCACTCACTTTCCACCTCCTCTTAGGTCTCTCTCTCTGATTAGTCTCCTTCCCACCTAACTATATGGCTCTCTTGGGTTGATATAACCACCCAAGATGTCTCTCTCTCTCCCCTCTCTCCTCCCTCTCTCCTCCTCTCAGGTCTATCTCTCCCTCTCCTCATGTGTCCTCTCCTCTCTCCCTCTCAAGGTCTCTCTCCTCACTCATCTCTCCTCTCCTCTCTCCTCTCCTCAAAGTAGCTTGATGGGAGAGAGAGTGACTTGAATGGAGAGAAGGAAGGAAAAGAATGGTGGGAGAGAGACCTAAGGAGATGAAGGATAGAGGAATGGGAGTGTGTGTGTTTACGTGCAAGAGACATGAAGAGTGGGAGAAAGAGACTTTGAAGGAGATGGAGTATGAATAAAATGGGGAAAGAGAGAGAGAGGGAGTGGGAAGAGGGAGAGGAAGGAGAATGAGGAGAACTGAGAAGACCTAAGGAGAGAGAGGTTAGACCTAAGAGGGGAGACTTAAAGGGAGAGACTTCAAAGGAGGGAAGATGAAGGCAGATGAAGAGTAGAGAGATAAGGGAGGGAAGGTAGGAGGGTAGAGAGAAGAGACTTGAGAGGAGAGGAAAAGAGTGTGAGAACTGAATGATGGAGAGAGAGGAGAGAGAGGATTGAGAAAAGGATGGAAGGAGGGAGAGAAGGAGATGGAGAATGAGAGAGATATGGAGAGGGAGTGGTAGGGAATAGAGAGAGAGACCTAAGAGGGATATAGAGAGTGAGAGAGACAGGGAGAGAGAGAGACTTGAGAGAGAGATGGAGAGAGAGGGATAGGGAGAGAGAGATACTTGAGAGGGAGAGAGGGAGAGAGAGATAGAGGGAGGGATAGAGAGAGATAATTGAGAGGGAGAGAGGGATATAGAGGGAGAGATAGGGAGAGATACTTGAGAGGGAGAGAGGGAGGGAGAGTGGCAGAGAGTGGGAGAGAGAGACCTAAGAGGGAGAGAGTGTGAGTGTGAGTGATACATTGAGAGAGAGGGAGTGGGAGAGAACAAAGAGAGAGAGGGAGTGGGAGAGACTTGAGAGAGAGACCTAAGAGGGAGAGAGACTCAAGAGGAAGTGATATTTCAAAGGGAGAGAGAGAGAGGGAGAGGGGAGATGGAGAGTGAGAGGGAGAGGGAGAGAGAGAGAGAAGGAAGGATGGAGAGAGAGATAGAGAGATAGGTCTAGAGCTCAAGGAGAGAGAGTGATAAATATAGGTATAAAGAGGGAAAATGAGAGAAGAGAGGGAGGGATAGGTTTAGAGCTTAAGGGGAGACATAGTGATATATAGAGAGGTAGAGAAAGGGACAAAGAAATATGATGATTTATGAAGACTCTTTCATCTCTTTGCTACAAAAAATATAAATATTTCATTATTCATTACTTCTTCTAATGTTTCAAGTATTTTGAGATGAGTGTTATAAAAAAATCACGAAAAAAAGACTTTGCATGTGAAAGTAGTGAGCATTTGATGTTTCAAAAATGAAGTATGAAGTTCAAATGATTATAAATATTTATTGTGGATAATATATAAAAATCACCTATTCTATTGCATAGAGATCTCAATCATCTTTCCAACGCCTATAAAAAGTCAAAATTTCGATAAGAAACACAAAAGTTATGCCCATTTTACTAAAGAGGGTTTTTTAGGTCTTCAAAACAGATATCCGTTTTGTTTTTCAAAAAAATGGTTTCCCGCTTTCCAAAAGGATATTATTTTTGAAAAACAAAATGGATATCCATTTTAGTTTGGTATTACCAAACCAAAATGGATATTGTACCGAACCCATACAAAAACTCAACATTTTGTTTTTGCGATTTCAGCGAGTTAAAAACACTTTTTTTTTCCTCATTGCCACTTTTTGTACCCCTTTTGATCTTGCACATGCCCGGAACCCTTGTTGGATAGTGCATAGAAGAATCTATTAGGGTCGGCACCAATGAGTTGATCAACAATTCTCAAAACCCTTGGGTCTTGGTAAGCTCTTTCAATTTCTTCAAGAGTCAATTTCTTGTTGAATTCATCTAGGTTTAGATTAAAGATAATAGATTTCCACAATCCATGAAGATTATAGTTTAGTGCTTTTGGATTAGATTGTGTAGTAATTTTTTGCATCAACGTTTTGAATCACACTTCATGATTCATCATTAGGATAAGGAGAGAAAAAGGAGAAAAATGTGATGAATCACGAAGTGTGATTTGAAACGTTGATGCAAAAAATTACTACACAATATAAGCCAGAAGCACTGAACTATAGGTTTAGATTGTCAAATGTGTTGGTTTGGTCTCTTTGTGTTATCTCTCTTTGTGGTGTATCTCTTTGCAGAGTGGATTGATTTGAATTGGATCCAAGGTTGGTGTCATGAAAGGGATCACTTGAGAAATCCATGTCCTTTCTTTTAGTTCATGACCTTGTTTCAACCATGTGAGACTTGCAAGTTGGATGGTAATGCAAGGTGGTGATGAAGCTAAACTATGTTTTTGAGATTTTTTTGAATATAAGGATGCAAAGTGATTATGCAAGGATAATGAGACTAATGGATGTAAAGGATACCAATTGATGACCAAGGAAAATGATATGATACTAAGGCTAAGATGAAACTAAACTATGTTTTTGTGTTTTTGGGATATAAAGATGCAAACTGTAAGTACAATTTAAGTCCAAGGCTAATGATTGATAGGATGATATTAAAGCTATGGTCAAAGGGTATTATATGTATCTAAATGAGACTAAGGTAATGCTAAGGATATGAATCCAAAAATTTAAGACAAAGGATGGTAACCAAGCTAATGTAGTCCAAGATAACAAACCCAAATGTCGTTGACCTTTGTGATAATCAAGATGATAATTTTGACAAGGTTGAGTCTAGGCTAGGACACAAGCTTGAGACTCAAATTTAACCAAGATGATAATGAAAAAGGTTGATAAAATAAAATATGAAGGTTAAGGACGAGTTGGATAAGCCGCCATGGACTGTCCAAAAGCTTAATAATCTCCCTATGTTTGAAATTTGAAAGGATAATTGCAACCTAAGGTTTAGGATTAATTATGCAAAGTGAGGATGCAACCTAAAATGCTATGAAAACCTAAGTGAGGATGATAAAATAGGTTGGTAAAGGTTTGCAAGTCTCTGGTTTAGGAGTCAAGGTCACTGCAAAAATCAATTGATCGAATTTTTGATAGGAATCTCTTGAATTTTAGTTTATCAAGTAGTTGCAGCATTTTTTTCTTAGATGTGTCATTTCTAGTTGTGGGTTCCTAATTTGTAGTTGTAGTCTAGATTATTAGTTACAATTTTCTAGTGAGTAGTTGCAATGCAAAATTTTAGTTGCAGGCCTATTTTAGCAGTTACAGTCATAGAATATTGATTTTGCACTTTTAATGGTTTTGACCTAGTTTTCAAGTGATTTTTTGATTGATTTTGATGAAATTTATTAGACAAACACAAAATACAGTCACAAACACTTGTTTTGGTCTAATTTTGGATGTGAAAAAGTTTGATTTCAAGATTAAAAGCTCATAAACAACATGGACAATCCTAGGGTTGGCAAGGAAACCACTAGTTGATATCCCCACTTGGATTTCTCCAGCCACTTAAACAAGGTGGACAACTAGAGACTTGGTGGCACTAGCTCCCCCTTACATGACACTCACTTCTTGGGCTCACCAAGTTTCATTCCCCACAGAGGAATTTATATCTCTACACTTGAATAGTGAAAATGTGTGCATCTTCAGAGGTCTGTTCTCTTCCGATCAATGAGCATATAAAAGGTTTTTGGCCACTAAAACAATTGGTTCTTCATAAGGGCATTCATTTGAGTTGGCCATACACACACCAAGATTAGCTCAAGATTATGGTCAATCAAGAGGCCTCCTAGTCCCTTCCCAAGAAAGGATTTTGATGTAGCTCATGGGGCTACTAGGGGTGTGGCACTTGTTGGTATGACACATCCGCACCCGTTTCTTGTGACTTTTGTCACAAACACATCTTTTATAGAGCAGCTTGAATGATCTTAGCTTTAGCTTGTTACTACTTGGGTTGTTCCCACCTTTGGAAGCAAGTGGAAGGCCCTCTAAAAAAAGGCATACAAAAGCGAGGAAGTATGTTGTTTTTATTGCCCAGATCACACAAAGTATAAGGAGAGAGCATACACAATGCCTTTTCCTCACACTCGCATGGGGTTCATTTTAATTCTAAAATCCAAATGTGGGGGTGGTTGTACAAGTGCCAAAGAAATATTTTGATCTTCAAGATTGCCAAGTTGCATGAGAGGAGAGCATACACATTCAACGACAAATTGCAAACTACAAAACACAAAAGACACTTGTAAATTTTAACCCTTGCTTATGATTTGAAGACACTTGGATTCTCTTTATGCCAATGATGTGTGATGCATGCTCATTTTAATACCCATGAGAGAGAAAATATAGTGTTTGGTTCATTTTAAACCCTTATGAATGAGATATGCATGTTCATTTTACCCTTATGATCTTGAAGTAAGTTGTAGTTTGTAGCAAACAAGGACAAAAAATGATTAACCTAAAATTAAAAATTGAAAGCTCAATTTTTTTTTGTTTCTAAAGAAACATTTTTAAAATTCATTAGATCCAAAGCCACATGCTGAAAAGAAACTGGTAGCACACAAAAACCCCAACCTACTTGAAAACCCAAAAGAAAAAATTAAAGAAAACTATAAAAAATAAAAAATTATACCTATTAGGCGATTGCGTCATTTGGCTATAGTTGCATCACACTGTCACATTGCGTTATATCAGTTGCATCACAATTTCAAATCTAAGTCTCCTTCCCACAAATGCATCATTGTTTTAATGAATGCATCGTTATTTGTGAATTCAACTTCCTACCTAGTAGTTGTCTCATTTCTCTTAACAAATATGTCGTTTCTTTGCAGTTGTGTTGTTGTGCATCTCAATTGCATTGTTCCATACAAAAATCAGCAAAAGCAAAAAGAAAAGCTATATGAATCCTGCAAAATCTTGTCTTCACATTGGGTTCACCAATGTAAGATGGGTAAAAGTCATATAGCCTAGATTCTAGTGACAACCATAACACTTCTAAGACAAAACCCAATCCAAACAAGACAATACAAACAAATCATGAGGAAAATAAAACAATCAAATGAAAGCACTTCCCATGTTTGAATTTGAATCACTTCCCTTACCTCTCCTAAATCTTCTTTTGCAAATATGCCCTCAGATCAAAGCTAGCATGTGCAAGTACCTACAAATTGTAAGCAAGAAAGTTGGAGATAAGTGGTTGTTAAATTGAAAATGGAAGAGAAGAGATTCTTTTATAGACATCCATTTGAATGGACGGATGGGATCGATCTTAAAGAAAGATTCCAAGATCGACGAATGAGAATACATGCAACACAAAAAGTGGAGGTTACAAAACAAATGGTCAAAATTGGAAAGAGCCTAGAGACGATCGAGGGTTGAGATATGAAAATGAGATAGTGGAGAAAGAAAACGGAGGAATTAAAAATTGAAAATAATTAATTCATGAGAAGGAATCTCTGGATAAGTGGAAGCATAAATAATTTTTAAAATTATTTATTTGAGGAAAAGGGCAAGTGGGAGAAAATGGTCATTTAATTAAAGTGATTTATGAAATCAATTTAATTAAATGGGGAAAACGGATATGAGACTTTAAATAATTAATTTTAAGTTAATTATTTAATGGAGGAAAGAATTGTCATTAGATAATTAAATAATTTTGACAATTATTTAATTATAGAGGAATGAGAGACAAATCAATGCATAAAAAAATTATTATTATTATTATCATTTGACTATAAGTGAATGATAAAGGACAAATAATTAAATAAATAATGATTCATTTAATTATTGAAGAAAGGGATTGTTAACAACACAATTAGTTTTTATTTAATTGATCAAGATAGAGCAAAGCTTAAGAAGTGAATTAATTAAATAATTGAGAATTATTTAATTAATAGAGGAATATGATCAAGAAGAATTAAGTAATTAAAATTATCTAACAATCTGAAGACGAAGACCAAGAAAAATGACACTCATAGACTAAGACATTTTTCAGTGTCTACAATTATATAAATATATATATATATATATATATATATATATATAATAATATTAGTTTAATATATGAATATATTTATATACTAATATATATTAATATATATAACATAAAAGGGGAGAGAGATAGAAGGACTTGAGAGAGAGAGGGAGAGGGAGAGAGGGAGGAGGAGAGAAGGGAGAGGAAGAGGATGGGAGGAACTCCAAGAGGAGAGGAGAGAGAGAGAGAGGAGGAAGGAGAGAGAGGAGTGGGGAGATAGAGGGATGAGAGAGAGGACTGAGAGAGGGAGAGGGGATGGGACCGAGCCCAAGATAGAGGGATGGGCGAGAGATGGGAGAGAGAGAGAGAGTGAGATATATGGGAGAGAGAGGGAGAGAGAGAGAGGGGGAAAGTGTGAGATAGAGAGGGAGAGAGAGGCAGAGGGAGAGGGTGAGAGAGAGAGGGGGGACCTAGAGTGGGAGGGACCTAAGAGTGAGAGGGAGAGAGGGAGAGAGAG
>CM021105.1:51005600-51064267 GCA_007115665.2 Sequoiadendron giganteum | reverse complement strand
CTTTTGGTCATCCTAGAAATAATTCTAAATGGGGTTCAAATTAGTGGAATAACCAATGAAATTCTCCTTCCCAATGGAACCCCCAATCGTAGTGGAACCCTCAACAAATGCAAAATCCACCTCCACCTATGACAAACCATTGGGTACCACCATGGGGATAACCTGAATATCCACACTGGAACTAGCCTCAGTGGCAGCCAAATCAATCTCAATGGTAGCATAATCAAACCCAATAGCAGCCTAATCAGTGGCAACCTAATCAAGGAAACAACCAATGGCTGATCCTAACACAGTTAACTTGAATAACATTGAAACAAAGGATATTCATTTAAGGAACAAGGTTATACCATCAAAACCTGATGAAACTAAGGAATATCAACAAAAAAATTTAGTGAAGGAGATAGAAAAGAAATCAAGAAAGATCATTCTAAACAAGCACCATTTCCTTCATGACTTCATCAGGAACCATTAGTTGAGCAAGCTAATAAAAAAGATGATCTGGTTGATCCTCAAATTATTGATGAGATTAAGAAAATAAAAATTGAAATTCCCCTTTTAAGAGCTATTTGTGATATACCATAAATCAATAAGATAATTAAAACCTTGTGTGCTAAAACACCAGGAAAGAAAAATAAATTGCCCCCTACAATTCAAGTTGGAGGGAAGTTGTCTGATGTTTTATCAAGAAAGTTAATTCCATAGAAATATGGTGATCCAGGAAGTCCTGTAGTTACTCTTTGCATTAATGGTGTTGAAATTTAGAACATTCTTATTGAATTAGGAGCTGCCATTAATGTTATTACTACTGAAATAGTAGAAAAGATAAGAATTATGAATGTCAATCCATCAACTATAGTTTTGCAATTATCTGATCAATCAATTGCAAAACCTGAAGGAATTGTTGAGGATGCCATTATCAATATTGACACCTAGGATTATCCTGTTGACCTCCTTGTTTTAAAAAATTAGCAGAGAAAGACAAGTTATCCTATTATTTTAGGAAGACCTTGGTTAGCAACAACTGATGCACTTATTGATTGTAGATATGGTAGTATGACTATTTCTAATGGGATTAGACATAAGGAATTAACTCTGTATCCACCAACAAAACCTTCTTTAACATTTGGTAACCAAATATGGATTGATGATCCTAACTTTGAAGATGAGGAAATAAGGGGCCTTGCAATGATGACCTTGGAAGAGCATGATGAGAAATACCAAGAATCTATGCACATAAAAGAGGAAGACCTGGAAGGTTGTTGTGACTCAGAAACTCTACCATGTTGCCCTTTTTCTAGAAACATAAAATTTGATGAGAGTCGGTTACTTCATCAAATTTCACCGCATCCTTTCCCTTTAAACACTTTAACTAGTGATCCCTTGAATCTTTAGGAAAATACAAAACAAATCCTCATTCAATCTGATAAACCTCTACTTATCAAGAATTCCTTAACAACAAAAAAAGAGGAAGGTTTAAAAGGAATTTTGGAGAAAAATACAGAAGCCTCAGCTTAGGATTATAAGGATATGAGAGGAACTCATCTAGATATATGTACACACCACATTTATACTGAGGATGTCAAACACATAAGACAACCTCAAAGGAGAATCAATCCTACGCTAAGAGATTTTGTGAAATTAGAGATAGAGAAATTACTTTAGGTAGGATTTATTTATCCTATTTCTGATAGAAAATGGGTTTCTCCAGTAGTCATTGTACCTAAGAAAAATGGGAAATGGAGGGTGTGTGTGGAATACAAAGAGCTAAATAAATCTACAAAAATGGATTATTTTCCATTACCCTTCATAGATCAGGTATTGGAAAATTTGTCTGGAAGTAGTTATTTTTCCTTTCTTGATGGGTTTAGTGGCTACAACTAGATCCAAGTAGCTTTAGAGGATCAAGATAAACTGACATTTACATGTCCATGGGATACCTTCACTTATAGGGTTGTACCTTTTGGATTATGTAATGCTCCTGCAACCTTTCAACGTGTTGTCCTTGCTATTTTTTCAAACCTTACAACATGTGTGGAAGTTTATATGGATGATTTCAGTAGCCTTGGAAAAACATATGAAGAATCTTTGGAAAGTCTGGACAAAGTCCTAAATAGATGTAAAGAACATATGATGTATTTAAACCATGAGAAGAGTTTGCTAATGATGATAGAAGGAATTGTCTTAGGTCATCATGTGTCAAAAGAAGGAATTAAAGTAGACCCAAAGAAAGTTGAGATAATTTTACAAATACCCATACCTCAGAGTCAAACAGATGTAAGGAGTTTCTTAGGACACTCTAGTTATTACAAAAGGTTTATTGAGGGATTTAGTAAAATTGCAGGTCCACTCTTCACCTTGTTGAAGAAAGACTGAATTTTTGTGGACTTCATCATGTCAGGAGTCATTTGAACAAATTAAACAAGCTTTAACAAATTCACCCATTATTACTGGTCCAATTTGGGGCAAACCATTTCATATCAATATAGATGCCTCCAAATTTGCAATAGGAGCAATTCTTGGGTAGAAGGATGAATCTAGACCAATGCATGCTATATATTATGTAAGAAAAAACCTCAACCCAATGGAAATAAGTTACACTACCATTGAGAAGGAAATTTTAGCGGTTGTGTTTGTTATAAATAAATTCTGAAATTACATCATTGGATATAAAACTTTTGTGCATACTGACCATGCAACTATTGTGGGAGGACGTATAATTAGATGGTTATTATTACTACAAGAGTTTGATATAACCATTGTTGATAAGCCAGGTAGAGATAATGTTGTAGCTAACTTTCTGTCAAGAATGGTTTTGTAGGGTAATAATGAACCTGTAGAAGATGCATTTCCTGGTGAACATCTATTTGCAATATCTATTCAGTCACCATGGTTTGCTGATATTGCAAATTACTTAGTAACTAGGAAATGTCCTTATTTTTCAGCAAAACAAAAAAAAAAAATTGATTAGGGAAAGCTCCCGATTTGAATGGATTAATGGTTGTTTGTTTAAAATGTGCCCAAATCATGTAATGTGAAGATGTGTGTAGGAAACTGAAGTATATGATATATTGAGAGCATGCCATGATGAACCAGAAGCAGGACATTGCTCCACAATAAGAACAATGCATAAAACTTTGGGAGCATGCTATTTCTGGCCCACTATGACTAAAGATACATCTCATTACATCAGATAGTGTGATTAGTGTCAAAGAATGGGGAGGCCTACAAGATCAACAAAAATCCACTCCAGACACAAGTGTCACTTGAGCCATCTGAAAAGTGGGGTATTGATTTCGTTGGCCCAATAGATCCACCATCAAATGGAAATCATTACATACTTGTATGTACCGATTATGTTACAAAATGGGCAAAAGTCAAAGCATTGCCAACTGCCAAGGAGGAGAAAGTTTCAGATTTCATATACAAGAACATTATACAAAGATATGGAGCACCTAAAGCACTTGTGTCAGATCAAGGGCCACAATTCATGTCTTTGATGCTTCAAGAATTTCTAGATAGATATCAAGTTCAACACAGAAAATAATCACCCTACCATCCCCAAGCAAATGGATAGGTAGAGGTGACCAATAGGGAGCTAGAAAATATTATTACAAAAATAATCGCATCTAGAAAGAATGACTAGTTTGATAGGATAACCAAAGTTGTATGGACATATAATACAACATGGAAGACAACTACTGGATTTTCACCATATGAGCTGGTTTATGGAAAAAAGCTTATCTTTCTTATTGAGTTTGAGTTAGAGACACTGAGAACAATTGTAAATGTAGGGATAGATCTTACTAAAGCTCAGAAGAATAGAATAATGCAACTTAATAAGTTGGATGGGATAAGAACTGAAGCTTTGCACTAGACTAAAATCATTCAAGGCCAAAGAAAAGAATGGTATGATAAAAATATTCGTAGTAAGTAGTTTATTGTAGGAGATTGGGCTTTGTTGTTTGATTCAATGTTTTAGGAATTTAAGGGAAAATTGCATACAAGATGGCTTGGGCCATATGATATTGCACAAGTATATGGCAATGGAGCTGTTCAGTTAATACCTATAGATGGAGAGAGAAAAACAATGTTGGTAAATGGCCATAGGCTCAAGCTTTATCATAAGCCAACATTGAAAGAGGAATTTTTTACAGAGCTTCAAGCAATAATTGAGAATTTTAATAAGGAATAATTTTATTCTTTTGGTGAAATAGTCATTCCTTAGATCCATTTTTAGATGGCCACAAATAAACAGAGTAAATTGAAAACCAGAAATGACGGTTTACTTTGCAAAAAAATTTAAAAAAAAAAAGAAGAAAAAAGAAAAAAGAAAAAAGAAAAGAAAGAGCCTTCTAGGAATAAATATGAATAGTCTTGATAGATCTGGATTAGGTGTGACAACTCATAATAGCTCCTAATCATGCTTGATCAGAATGGAAAAAAAAGAATTGGTGCTTGATAGTTCATAAATAGCTCCTAATCATGCTAGATTAGGAAATAATTGAAATGATTTAAAGGGACACAAAACACTTCTTATCATGTTTGATCATAATAAAAATTTAAGTGATTCAAGCTTATAATAGTTCTTAATCACACCTGATCTGATGAAAGTTCCAATGATTGGAGTTTTCATAAATAACTCATGGTCACTCCTGATCTCTTATGATCGGTTGTTGTTGATAAATTAGGGAAGGATAGCTTTTTCGAGTGATAATTGTAATGATTCATGACAATCAGGAGCACGAAGAAATGATCATGTGCTATCAGAATTTTTAGCTTCATTTATTACTAATTCATTTGTGTAAATGTGCATGTACAGGGTTGAATGAAAAATTTGAAATTAATGACATAACATGTGGAAACAAGTGGGCTCCCACAAGGGTAGAGCTTAGCATGTCTTGCATTAATTAATGCTGATTTTATTAAAGATCAAATTTTGTTGTGGATCGTACAGCTTAAGCAAGCATGCATTACCATTACTCGCCATCATTTTAAATTATCATCATTGATATGTAGGCATTTATATGACCAGACATTTTTCAAAATCTTAAGTACATTAATTATAGCTTATAAAGTTGCTTAGTGGATTAAATTATGATTATTTTAAAAGCCAAATATGATTTATTTTAAACGTACAAATGAACGTCTCATTACTTAATTGGGTTATAAATTTGACAAGATGGATTTCAAGGCGAAATGATGGGCAGTAAGGTTGATACATATGTGACATGTTGTTGTTAGTACCTTGACGAGACATAATAGGCATGCAAGAACAATTAGTTAACATAACATTCACTGATTATATCTCATCATTCATTTTGAAAGGAATTAATGCTGCCATTTCAAAACAAAAGGGAATAGCCATTTCTAGAAATTGGTTTTCGACATTGTTGGTAAATCTTTGAGCTTCTGAAAATTGTGTAGAGTCTTTTGAAAATGGGGTATAAAAGAATGGTGGAGCCAAAGGGAATCACCTTGGATGCTGAATCAAGGAGGTATTTACATCAAGCTGAATGGTTAGATTTCATACTTAAATATGAGGGATACGAATGGGATATAGTACTGAAGTTTATTAAAAACTTCCACATCAATTTCATTGTGGTCAGAGGAGAACCCATTGAGTTATCTGTTGCTGTGATAAGTGATTTATCTAGAATTCTAGTAAAAGGTGATATTATTCAACCTAGGCTTTCCAATTTGCAAGAATTGCTTGAAATATTCCATGTGCCAACTAAGCCTTTGTCAGTCTTTCAAACACACAAAGGGAAGAATAAGGGCATTGAGCGTGGAAGTTTGTAGAAACCTTGGACATCCATTGCACTCTGCATTATGAATTTTTTCACATATGAAGGTCATTTTTCCACCATTCTAGGGTCGCCACTCAAATTGCTAAATCATATCAGACGTGGTGCGACTAAACATGAAGTAAGGGTTGATCTACCCGCTTTTCTTTTTTGTCAACTTACTGAAATAGTTGTTAATTGCAAGGAAAAAGAAAATAGAATGACTCATCATGGTCTAATGCATTTAATAGTTAAACATCATTTCATGCAAAAACCTAACTGGGAAGAAGAATGGAGAAAATTCCTATTAAATACTGATAAGAAGGAAAAAAAACCTAAAATCTCTAAAAGCAGATCTCTTAAAATAGAGAAAACTGAGGTTTTAACGAAAAAACCTAGTTAAACCTATTGGAAGACCTAAAAAGAAAAAACTAGAGAGTTTTACTCCTGTAAAAAAAACAAAGACAAATGTTTTGACAAAAAACCTAGTTAAACCAATAGATAGAACTATTGGAGTTGAGAAGATACAACACCACAGGAACCCAAAAGATCTTTGCAAGCAAATAACCTGTTACAAGGAGAAGCAAAGAGAAGCAAAGAGAAGCAACAAAGGAAATGCTCAAGAATGTGGAGCAATGTATTCACCTGAAAATATAAAATGAATAATGATACAAAAGATAGTTTTCAACTACATATAGATGAAAACCCTAAAAAGGAAAACCCTAGGTTTGCACAATAATAATTAATAAATTAATTAATTATTATGTACCTAATGTTAGCTTAAGTGAAAAAGAGGTAAAAAGGAACTTTACGTAATTAAACAAATATTGTTTAATTAATAAAGTAAATGTCCAATTACTCTAACACCCCCCCTTAAGATAGACATAGGGAGAAGCTAAAACCTAGAAGAAGCTACTGAAAGCAAAAGTAATGGGTCCCGACAACAAGGCCAGATTAGGTACCCATGTACAAAATCAATGCAAACTAAATGAAATGGGATAAAGGAGAAAACCCAGTGGGAACAAAATTCCTGCCCAAAATAGAATGCAAGGAAGGAATGCAATGCACTAATGAAAGAATGATAGGAGGTGGATAACATAATACCCTCCATAGAAAACTTCTAGCATATAAGTACATGTACAATGGTCTCCATATGAGAAATAGAAAGAGAGAAGAAGGCCCCCCCATAATGAAGAAACTCCTGTCACAATGGTAGATGCCTAATGTAGAATCCAAAACAAGATCCTGAAGCGGCAAATGATATTCCTCCCCTTGGGAAGAAATGGATCCATGGACCTGTATCGAAGAAACCCTGTGAAGAATGATGAACCAATCTGTCTCAAGATGTATGCCATGATAGGATGCTGAAGAGTCTCACTATCTGAACTGAAACAAATAATGTCAAATCCAAACTGATGTGGAGAATACTGAAATGCAACCTCTGAATGCATGGATAATGGTGGGAAAATAGTGATAACCTGACTGTCAAGGTAGAGGAGATGAATGTTCTCAAAATAATCCTCCAAATCTGTAATATAGGACTCAACAAACAAGAAAGATATGTCTGCAACATAAGAGTCCAAAGTAGCTATGTCTAGAAGATGTATGATTCCCTGCTGCACTGAATCAAGAACAACAAGAGATGCTAATGAAGTCTCAGTTTGAAGAGTAGGAACTGTGAGACAAACCTCTGATCCATCGGAATATGTAAGGGTGTTTAAATACTCAAGCTCCTCTAAAGTATCATGATCAAAGGGTGTATTTTCTCTCCAAGCAATGGGTAAGAGACAATCTGAAGCAAGATCCTCTGGGAATGGAGATAGAATAGGGTCTCCATAGATCTCCCAAAGATGTGTCCAAAGTGGGTGAGGACAATAAATGTTCGATATAGCCAACACAGTGTTATAATCAACACTAGACAATATAACTCTTGCAATGCGATTTCTAATAATATCTCATGCTAATCTGCCCTCTAAAGTTGCTGGTTCAGGTATGAGATCATACAAATAAGGCAAAATATTAAGCCACCTACAATGTGTAAGTATACCCTTTGCCCATGACTCATAATTACCCCGTTCCAGAAGAACAACTGAAGGATGAGTAGAGAAACCCATGATAACTCTTCAAATGAAAAATTCAGAGACTAATGATCTCAGCAATGATAAAACATATCAACATAACCCATCCAATGCAAACAAACCCCATGTAGGAGCCAAGATGACCAAGTAATTGAGCAAAGTGTAAAAACACACAAAGCTGAATAAAAAATATCTGATAAATATTCTGGTAAAATAGATTGTAGATCTAGAAAGAGCACTGTAACACCTTTTCAACGCCTATTCATTTGCGCAAAACGAACATCGTGGCCAAAAGTTATGAATTTTTCAAAAACTGAATTCAGCTTGCAGGAAACAAATTTTCTAGCAAAAAAGTTTTATTTCTAACTTGATTTTTGGAAAATCTACTCATTGTTTGTAAACAAAAATAAAAACCCATAAATATTTTGATGCTAAAAACAAAACCCAGAAATTGTTTCTTGATCCAACAAGCAGAATACAAAAAAATGATTTTTTTTTTTAACTTTTAGCTAGGAGAAAAATGACGTGTGCCATTTTTTCAACAGTGATTTTCTCTAGATCTGTGCAAGATATGCAAAATCTAAAAGATACCCAGTTTAGATTTCGATGCTGGCTACAAAACCCAGAAATCGTTTTTCCTGCAAATGAGTGAAAACTGAATTTTTGAAGCAAAAATGATGACGGCTCCAATAAAAAACGGCTTGCAACAAACCCTTGTAGCTCCAAAAATCTTCAAAACAAGAACAAACAGCTGCAGATCTGAAGCTCTGATACTATGTTGGAGTTGAGAAGATACAACACCACAGAAGCCCAAAAGATCTTTGCAAGCAAATAACCTGTTACAAGGAGAAGCAAAGAGAAGTGACAAAGGAAATGCTCAAGAATGTGGAGCAATGTATTCACCTGAAAATGTAAAATGAATAATGATACAAAATATAGTTTTCAACTACATATAGATGAAAACCCTAAAAAGGAAAACCCTAGGTTTGCACAATAATAATTAATAAAATAAATAATTATTATGTACCTAATGTTAGCTTAAGTGAAAAAGAAGTAAAAGAGAACTTTACGTAATTAAACAAATATTGTTTAATTAATAAAGTAAATGTCCAATTACTCTAACAAGAACTAAGAGGCAAAAATCACGGAGTTCTATTTCTATAAAGAAGAGAAAAAATGAGGAAAAATAAACCTCAGAGGGTTCTGATATTAAAAGAAAAAGTTCTAAGAAGAGAAAAACTAAGGAAAAATAAACCTTAGAGGGTTCTAATATTAAAAGAAAAATTTCTACGAAGAGAAAAACTGAGGAAAAGAAAACCTCAGAGGGTTCTAATACTAAGAGAAAAAGTTCTAGAAAGAGGAAATCTGTAAAGATTAAAAAATACAAAAGAAAAACCAGGTCAGAAACACAAAGGATTGAAAAAAAAAAGATAGAATCCGAAAAGACTCCTCCAACCATCAATCTTGATGAGTCCGGGGGAGAGGAAATTGAAAAGGATGAGTCTAAGAAAAATGAACATGAAAAAGAAGATCCTAAAAAGGAGGTGTTGAAAGAAACAGAGCCTGAAAAAGAGGAGTTAGAAAAGGAAGAAGGAGGGCCACAACCTCTAAGGCAAATTCCAAAATGTACTCTTCTAGATTTTAATTTGTCAGCTCCTAATTCCCCTGTTCAGGATGTTAATTTATCAACTGCTAGTTCTCCTTTTCAGGATGCTAATATGTCAAATGTGGAAATTGAACATGAAGTTGAAGTACCAAATGTAGAGATTTTTTTAGGAAAGTGAAATGCCAAATATTGAAGTTCAACAGGAGGAGATAGTTCTACTCAATGAGGAAGCATTTATCCATCATAAAGGAAAGCAACCCATAGAAGAGGAAGAAACACCTTATGATAGTGAAAATTTAGAGGAAAAAGAAGAACAAATTCAAACTACTCTTAGGATATCCAGATTAGAAAAAGAATTAGAAGAGTTTAAAATGCAGAATCTGTTATTAGAGGAGAAATTAAGGCAAAGAGATGAGGAGACATTAAAATTTCCAAGAGAAACAAATGACTTGAAAGAAAAATTTGAAAAGAAAGTTAGTCAGTTGTCTTCACAGTTAGAGGAAACAGGGAAAAATCTAACTAAAATGACCACTCATAATGAACAAAAAGATAGAGAGATCTAGAGGTTGAAGACAAACTTGGAAACAAGGACTGAGACAGAAGAGAGGGTACAACCACAGCTGCTCAACAACATGTTACTACTTCAGCCTCCACCTAAGGAAGAGCATAAGGAACAAACAACAGGTCCTAGATACCTTTCCCTAATAGCTATGAAATACAAACAACTTAATAAAGAACTCCAAGAAAAAATGGATAAAGTTACAAAGGAAAAGGAAGAAGCAGAGGAAAGGGTTAACAAGACTGAAGATATTGCATTTGCCTTAGTTAACACCAGAAAACCTTCTGGAGTGTATGGATTTTTTCTTAGAGAGTTGTTCTTGAAATGGAAATTGAATCAGATTGTGTTAAAAAGACCTAGTGACTTTTGGACAAATTATGACTTCATGGATTATTATTTTAGTAGCTACACAAACATTCAAAATCAAATATGTGAGTTCTTCCAACATGGATTTATCATGGGTAAAAATGATGAATCATTGCTTAATGCCTATATAGATGAACTTCAAATCAAATCTTTTGTTTCATTATTGAAAAATCATGTGGAATGGTCAGCTAGAATGGAGGAATACAGAAAAATTCAACAGACATATGGGTTACCAATGAGACCTAAATATCCAAAATCAATATATGACATCAAAAGGTTTAGGTCCATTACAGGGCTCAATGATGTAACACCTCTTTATGTCAGTAATTTGTTAAAAAGAATTGTAACTTTTTAGGATATCGAAGGAAGTCTTCCTCCTATAGCTCTACAAGCATGCGAATAAAGATTTAGGTCACTTCTAGATCCATTAAAAAGGAGAGAGCCAATATCACCAAATAATATCAGATGGAGCTTAACACGGGTGAGGCATGTGATCAATCTGATTCATCAGTAAGAAGAGTTCTAGATTGGTATGAGATTTACAATGCCTATCATTATCATGCCTGCACCTAAAATAAATGCACCTTCACATATACCATTTGAAGTCCTCAAAGCCTGGTATGAAAAGCTGAAAAAGAACAATGGATTTGTTGAGTCTACAAGAACTGCAATGTCATGCAGAGGAGTTTTTGACTATGCCTTTTGGATAGAATCACTCGATAGGGTAACTCATATTCCATCTAGTTATAAACCATGAGGGCATGGTTAAATGCAAGAGGAGGAGAATGATGAGGCTGAGTAAAGACCTTATAATCACTAAGTTTTTACCTTTTTAATACTTTATAATTTGGCTCTATATTAATGCTTATTTAAATGTTAAGTGCATGATTAATATGGTGATTAACCTATAAATTTTTTATGATATGTGCACCTTTATTATGCAGCTAGAGTTGTTATTTATTTCTTAGCCAAATTATAATTGTTTATGTTTAAAAGTGATGAATGGCTGGATTGTTTGTGACTCATCCTTAAATGAGTTATTATCTGTTGATCTCCTTTTGATTCATCATGCTGAATGAAGACTCTACCAACTATAACTAAAGCTCCAAAAAAGCATGCTCAGTTCAGAAATCTGTGAATCAATACAACTGAAGGATGTTACAAGGATCCTCACCAATTATGTTCCTACGCACCAAGATATCTTTTTAGACTAGAATTAGATTAGTTTCCCGCTTATCTTTTGTTTTTGAAATAAAGATGGATATTTATATTCAAATCCAATGCAGTTGGATGTTATATTGTATCAAGTTTTTGATCCTTCTCATGTAATTTATTTTCTTGTTTTAAGTTAGAATTATTTTCTTTGTACTTCGTCCCTGTCTAGGCAGATTCTATGGAAATATAAAGAAGTTGATTTCAACTATGTGCTTGATTTTTCCAGAAGTAGAACAGTCCATTTTTGGAAGGAAGGTGATCCTGTAGATGTTAAGTTCATTTGTTAGTTACATGTTCTATTTTCTATTCTATCTTAGATATTGGAATCATTTTATTTGTCGTGTATTGAAAAAATCTTAGACTAGAGTTGATTTAACTGTTTATGTTTTCCATGGTTTATTTCTCAGTCATTTACAGATCTGAAATATCCTAGATTATCATTTTAATGGAGTATGTGCAAAAAGGAATAGTTACTTGTCAATTTAGTGAAGTTTGGAATGAAATAGTTTATTTCTAAAGCAATTAGTTTAATTTTAATTAAATCTTAGATTTCAACAAAGTAGATAAAATTAATCTTCCATTCTTTCATAAACTGAATTGTCATGTAATAAACCCTCTTTGTTTACTTCCATTTTAAAGGTTATTTAGAGTAAATCAGGAAATAGTAGGATTAAATAGAACCACTTTTGATTAAATAGGTATAGCACATAAAATGCTCCCGATCGAGCAAAAATAACTTTGAACTGCTCCTAATCGAGCCAAAACCATCAAAACCCCCCAAAGCTGATCCAAATCTTATTGCAAATAACTTCAAACACCCCTGGGTTGACATTCAATAGATTAAATGAGTAGGAATTGTGACAGAAACGACTTCCTACCATAAAAAATCATAATGCTTGTGCGGGGAAGCCTTGTGTGGGCCCGATAAAATTTTGAGGGAAGAACATTTAAAGTTTAAAAGGTAAATTGGTATGGGCAAAGTTTTTTTTAAAGTCCTGACATAAATTTTAAAGGTCCCCACCATTTGAAAAGTAAATGTTTTTCAATGAAACAAGGAATAAAGTGAAATAGATACAAGGTACCAAAAAAATATTTTAACATGTAGCCTAGGTAAATGATTTTGATGCACAGTAAATAAATCAATGTATTCATTGATTTTTAAATGAGGTGTAATGTAAAATGGCATGGGGATAATTTTATAAAGTGAATAAAATATTCTTTGTATAAGAAAAAGTCTTCTTTGCTAGGAAAAATCCTTTCACGAGTAAAACAAATGTTTTCTTTAGCTATGCAGCAAGGTAAATGGAGAGCATAGTGAAAAAAAATCAAGGAGAAATAAAAAATTTTCAGCCTTAGGGCCAGACAAGGTGGAGTGAAGTTTTTCATGAAGAGGGGATATCTTTCTATTATAGGGTAAATGGTGAAAGCATAGAGAAGATATTTTCAATAGCAAGCGATAGATAAATGATGGGTCATCATGATGGGAATATTGTTTTGTTTGAAGGTAGGTGAATGCAAGATGCATGAATCATAGTGCAGGTTGAAGATTCTTTAGGAAGCAAAGGCAATTATAGATCAAAGGGAGTTGAAGATGCTAGATGTCTTTCACTGATGAATTTTAGGGCTTCTCCTTCTTCTAGATATCTTTTTTCTTCTTCTCATTTGTATGGGTTCTGAAATTCTAAATTAGGAAGTAAGGTAGAATAGTGTTGAGTTTGAGTTGTAAATGGAGTATGTGAATTGTAATCTAGCTGGGTTTTATGAGAAAATGTTAGCCAATTTGTGCTACAATATATTACTATAATGAAGTTGTCTCCAAATTTGTAAGCTTTTAATCATATGAATTCATTATATCAAGGATATTTGAATTTTTCATTGCAGCTTTCCTGTGGTTGTGTTGTTTGACCATGGTTATCTTTCAATTAAAGAGAAATTACTTTGATCAGATAACAGTGATTTAAAGTGCACAAGTGGGATTAATAATTAGAATTTTATGACAAGTACGAGTGGATTTGTTAATGTAAGGCATTAACATATTTTAAATCCATTGGTTGAACCTAGTTTGCTGGTAGGATCTTTGTTGCAATACTATATTTAACCCCATGGCCCATGATTAGTCACTGATCTATCACAAAGCCTAGGATATTTTTAAAAACAATTCATCATTTTAAATCTTGATGAATCTCTTCTTTGTCATTTAAGTTATATATGTTCCATGTATCTTCATGATATTTGAAAGAGTATAGAGGTTGAATTTGAGAGAATTTCACCTAGTGACCCTCTATGTGTTTGAGATGAAGATATGCAAATTATTTGTTCTCAGCAATGTTCAATGTAAATGAGATTACACTTGAACCTAGTAGAATATAAAATACCCATTACTCATATATTTGAGAACTATCCACTTTCATAGGTCTGTAGTTTGTTGCTTTACAAGTTTATCATATGCTTGGACCTACAATTAGGAACACCCTCCTAAGTCCTGTGGAGCTCAAAGTGTAGAAGACTTTCATAGCCTTGTTCATTGGCTTTTCATGTCTTCAACTTGTTGATAGTACAGATTCCTTGTCCTAAACATTGTATCCCATAGTTTAGGCATTGTGTTTCTCCTTAGGGTTGAAGGTTGCAAGAAAAATAACCAACAACCATCATATTGGGATGTATCAAGTGCATCATCATGATGGGATGCATCGTCATACGATTGCACAACATGATGGATCTATGTGACCAAATGATCACTTAATGAATGTAAGGAAAAAAGTATTTGACTCCCTGCATTTAAAACAATCTCAAGGTAAGGTACTAGATTTGGGGCAGAAATAGGCAGAGCTGGAAGAATTGGGGTGGCTCAGTGTGCTCTAGGTCTATCTTGTGGCATCCCATTACCCACACCTTGGAAATCTCGCATGTCAAAGTAATTGAAATGCCTCCCTATGAAAAACTCAACATATAATTTTTGAAGAAACTACTAAGGGATGCCAATATTGTTGCTAGTCGGTTTATCAAAAACCATCCACCAAAGTCTCCAAAAATTAGCTAATATGCCTCTATGTGTGCACCATTTAATTGAAAATGTTTGCTTCTACACATTTAAGGGTTGTCCTATATTTGGACTGATGAATAACTGGGCTAATTGGGATATGTACATATCAAGTTCCCTCACGTCATCATATGATAACCCATTGGCATAAAATTTCTTTTGTTCCTCTCGCCACTATGCAAACCTATTGTGTTGATTTGCCAAACTTTGAACATTTGAAATGATTGTTTCTAATTTTGTTTTCATATTTGATAACTTAGGGAGTGTTTCATAAATTCGACATACATTTCTCAAGTGATCTAAATTTCTATGAATAGATTCATGTATTGTTGGCATGTTTTGGTTTGGAAACATCAGTCGCGGTGAAGTGGGATTTGGAGGGTTTTCATGTTGAGCAAGGTTGGGATTAGCTATTCTTAAGCCTGTTAATTGCTAATTTTTTTTGAAAATTAACAATCATTTAAATGCAATTAAAAACCTATTAAAAATCCCATTTTGACTAAAATTCACAAAAAAACAATGCAAAACTAATATAAATTTTAGGAAAACATTAAAATCTATAAATACATTTGAAATGTGATTGATCTGAGCAAAAATATTAACCTCCAAATGGATATCTGAGTCGTTGAATGAAAAACCCACGTATAGACTATGGAATAAATGAGCTCTCGAGTTTTTTGCTTTTGATTTTATGGAAGAGGAAACATTTAGTCGTTTCAAAAAAGGATATCTGTTATGAAATTGATATCCGTTATGAAACTGATATCCATTGTGAAATGAATATCTATATCCTTAATGTAGTTTTTCAATAATTGGTCAGGTCCGAGACTCAACCACTATATACACATGTAAGTTTTTTAATAATTAGCAGTTTTAAAAAAAATCTAAGGTAATCATTTATTATTTTATATTATAATATAAAATTATATTATATAATATATTGTATATATGGGAGACAATGAGGATTGAGAGCTCAGTGGAGGTGATGAGTGGTGGGAGCAAGACTCTCGAGACATTGAAGAAAAGGCTAGTCATCCAACCCATAGTGCATGTGGACCCGAATACCTAGTGATAGTCAATGTAATAGAGGCAAGGATGATGCATGCAAAAGTGTCTGACGAAGAATAGGCGCAGGTGTTAAAATCTCTGCTTTAGTTTTTTCTGGTATTTTTCTCAAAGCTGATAATGTACGGTCGATGGTTTGCGATGGTTGTTTTGTCCAACATGGAAACCCTCATTTTGTAAGTAGCAATGGGAAAGGAGTTAAAATAGCCGGAATAAGAGTAAATATAATGTAATGGGTAGGCCAGATAATCATTGGTAGTCTCCAAGCCATGGTGGCAGTGGATGTAAAAATCTTTTTTGATATTAATATAAAGGGTGCTACCCCTAGCAACTATTTATTGAGATAAGATAAGATAAGATAAGAACATAACATAATAATAATAATAATAAAAGAAGAAAAAAGAAAAAAAATCTAATGATTCTAGATGTTACAATCTCTTACACTTCAAAAGAAAAAAATGATCCACTGACTCTGGATGTTACAATGTCTTTGAGGCATCTTTGCCTACAATTGGATTGTTTTCTACAACATATGTTGTTTTTTGATTTTATATGTGGATAGCACTCCGATATAAAGTGGCACAAGTTACAGATAACCTTTCTAGAGGTCGAAAGACATAACAGATTCATATCAAATTCTTCCAAACATCAAAGACCAAATTGATCTTTACATATATATATACATATATATATTTACATACATATATATTTACATACATATATATATATTTACATATTTATATTTACTATCTATTAAAGACCAATTACCACCGCTTCTCCAACCCGAAGTTTACAAAATTGATTACTCTTGTGGCATCTCATATATTGGCAAAATTGTTTGATCTATTAGCACTAGTTCCAAAGAACATAGTGTTGATATCTATAGACACTCAAAATATCTTGATTGATATCGTGCACTTGATTCTGATCTACTAACATCGATTCTTCCTTAATCATTTCCACACTGACCAATTAATTGAATAATCTTTATTTAATTAATTCTCAATATAATATAATATTATATTATTATATAATATTATAATATAATATTATTATATTATATTATATTATAATTTAATATTATAATATAATATAATATTATAATATATTAAATATATTATTATAAAATATTAAATTAAATATCCTATAAATATTATATTAAATATCCATGTTATATTAAAAAAATATAATTATATTAAAAGATTATTATAATATATTAAATTAAATATGTGGTCGGTCTTAGACTTGACCAAATTAAAAAAAAAAACTAAACATAATAGATATTCGTTTCTAAATGAATATCCATTTCATAACAGATATCTGTTTCGAAACAAATATCCATTTTGAATGGATATCCGTTTCAGTTTTTTTTTCTTTGACACCATATACTTTCTGCCCGAGCCTAGAAAAAGTCAAAGCAAATTTTCGCGTTTTTGAGCAAGTTACAAACACCTTTTTTTCACACCGCCACTTTTTGGACCCCCATGATCTTGCACAGACCCAACTATTTGAACCATTAGAAAGCTTGTGAAGTGATCTATCAAGCAATAACTAGCTATTTTGATTGTGAAGTACATGGAAGGGGTGAAATTTAGTGTATGAGTGGTACATTATGTAGGAGGCTTGGAGTTGTTCACTCTAACTAATACATGATCTTTAATTATTTTACAGAGAAATAAATGGGGGAGATGATGTATTGTGGAATATATAATAAGGATACTTGTTATAATCCTAGCATCCATTAATGATTTTTAGATTTTTTGAAACTCATAATGTTTTCTATAAAATCATAATTGGTCAAAGAGAATCAAGATGAAAGACAAGCATTTCATTAGCTTACTCCTTTCTTCCTTCATGCGATATCTTGTGAGGTTTCTAATGGTTTTGAGTAAGGCATGTTTCTAAATGCTTGAGTTTATTTATTTGCACTCATATGACTACTCTTCTAGTAATTTGGGTTGGCCTATAAATCCACATGGTTGGGTTGTAAACTTGTCCACAATTGGTTTTGAAGCATGGATTCTTAGAGATATCACTTGGATATTAGAGACTTCCTAACCCTCTTTCATTATTTTATTTATGTTGTAATATGATCAAATTATGCATTGAGATTAATTTGTCACTTATGATTTATTAGAATTTACTAAGATATTCATCCATGCATTCTACGGATTGATGTAATGATTTGTAAACTTATTAATTTTATATTATTTTCTATGAAACCGGACATTGAATCAAGTAAATTCATTGGTATAGAAAATATATTTTTATGAGTAAATTAAGAAGTATTATTTTCAAAACAATTATCTCAAATGAGTAGATGGAAAGTTAGTGAAACCAATGAACCCATGTGTGCATTCCTAGAATTTTAGTACCAAAATATACAAGAAAAAATACGCTTTAAGCCTTATTCTTGATTATTTTAAATTCTAGTCATCACGCATGTGCTAAGGCATGATCACATAAATTATCTTAATGAGAATTTGTGTAGAATCAATTCCTTTATGCAATCATGTTGTAGAATAATATTATATTTTTTCTTGGAAGAATATTTTTCAATTTTATGCATTTTAAATTATTTTACTAAAAAGACACTTAATTTTAATACTAGAATTAATTCTTATGTTAGATAGGGTGATTCATCATGGTCAATGGTAGTTCACCTAGTCAAACTAATGAGAAAAAGGCACAAATTGTTGTCTATATAAGTGAATAAAAACAAAGAGTATAAATAACTTTTAAAAAAACATAAAAGAAGAAAGCTTGTTTCTCAGGTTTAGTTAATATTTTATTTATACCTTGAGATGTTTAAAATATAGTGTTGTGAGTATTTCCATTATGTTTTACCACATATTATCCCTTTATGTTGAATGCATATAATTGTGTGTACTAGTAAAACTCTTTCTTGGGCAGTAAAACTCTTTCTTGAGCAGTAAAACTCCTTTCATAGATGTGCAGGCATATATATTTGAGAAGCTCAACTTAAGAAGTCCGTGTTCTATGTGAGAGTAGCTCTGAAACTCACGAGAGAAAGAACTGTGTTGTGTGTTAACTGAAAGAACGAGAAGCTCTTGAAAGGGAGGAAAAGTCATGCGTTTCTTGTGTGTTGAGTCTACAGATGTGGGTTGCAGTTAAGACTTTGTTGGCTTTCTATATGCAGTGTTTTTTGGGAGAACTTATGATTATTTCTTTGTTGAAATTTTGTGTTTTTTTTATTAGTTAAACTGATGAATAATGGAGATAAATTCTACGTTGAACATGCAAAGTCAAGTGGTAGCTGAGTAATTGAATGGGTGTGATGTTCAACAAAGTGGACAACTCACAAGGGTGGTCAAATCCATTTGATTGATAAGGTCTCTTAAATTTAATATTAGTGGACGGAGAAAATATGCATGTAATACTTATAAATAATTCTAATATATAGAAGTAAGATTAAAAAGCTCCCACTAAAATAGTATCAAATCAAACAATTATTTATAGATTATTACATAATATGATTTCTAGGTTGAAACAATCTATTATGGAATCTTTTTCTCACAAGTTAAAAATTTGTGGACAAAATGAAGCTTAATGCTTATGGTTTATCTCAACTAGTTTCAAAGAAATAACACATGTGGCTAAAGTTAAACTCCATGAACACATTAATAGAATGATGTCGTCAAACCTATGAAATGCCTTCTAGAATGCCTTGAAGAATGAAGGGGAGAAGAAACTATAAGATGAATATGCAAGAATTAAGGCATTGAAATAGAGACCAACAAATTGAGGAAGAAGCTAGTTGAGGTACAATCTTGTATGGGCAAAACCCAAAATGATTTCTACTATTGTAATGGTGAAATAAAATAATTTTAAGCTAAAAGTAGGAAACAAGATCAATGAAATAAAATAAAGTTAAAAGATGGTAAGGAAAGATAAGAAGTCTCTAGAAAAGGCAGTCTCTATTAACCTTATAAAGGACGGCTACAAGTCTTTGTGGGACAAAATAGTCAATATTATGGTAGGTGGAAGAAATGTAGTATTGTAAGTTTATGGATTATGTAGATACTCAAATCTTGTTAAAGTCACCCTGTATAACAAATATCCATTAATTAAAATAATTTGTTTAATCATTAATTATTCTACTTAAATAAATTGAATGATTATTATTATTTAATTAATTTAAATAATAAAATGATTATATATTAAAACAAGAGACACATTGTGTCTAGTTCTTGTCAATTGGTTTGTGTAGTTAATGGAAATATACATATGAGATCTTAATTATTTTTGTCAAGCAAGACAATAGATGTTAGAATACATTTGGCTGTGAACTAAAATAGCTCCAAATTAAAGTCATAGTAGCATGATTTTTAGATCAATAATGTTGTTGAACATATTGTGTTTGGTTCATATCAATGATTTGATTGTTGAAATTATAATTGGAGTGATTCATTAATAACATATTTTGTTTTGTTATTAGATTGAAAAAATAGTGCACTATTGTAATAATTTCAAGTCATTAATTGTAGATGATTTAAATTCTTCTTAGTTATTTTTTACATTGAAATAATAAAATGACATTGATAATACCACACTATTTCAATGAGTGGGAAACATTATTTTCAAACTTATAATTAATTATATTTAATGCATAATTATATTTATTAGTCTTTTTCCAAAATATTAGTGTTTTAAAAGTCAACACAATTTTATAGAAGGAATTTCACTTAAGACATAATTATTCCTTGTATTAATTTACCCTACCATCTCACAATACAAAAGGGATTATTATGACACTTATAATTATGTTCAATTTCATTCAATCAATAACAAAACATTAATAGAGTTGAAATTTGAGTCTTAAATTAATATTTGAATAAGACTTACATTATTGATATTCTTGAGATTTTATCAACTAATTGGGTGATCCTACACACCATAGTAGATCTAGAATATCTTCACCATATTCTTGAATAAATTTGTACACAAACAACAAGTTATTCATTGGAATTCTAGCATCTAAACCATAAACTAGCTCACATGGTGACTTCCTTGTGGAATTTTTGATGGTCACCCTATGAACCCATAATGGCAGTCTTGAATGCCAAGACTTTTTTTCTTTCCCAAAATTCTATTTATAATCTTCAACAATATTTTATTGCTTGAATTAGCCTGTCCATTGACTTGAGGATGGTATGGAGATGAATATGAAATATTTATTCCATAATTATTACAAAATTTATAAAACTCATCAAACCTAAAATACTATATGTTCCATTAGAAAATCAGTGACATCTTTTCTTGTTTCCTTTTTGGTTGGATTTGTCTCAACCCATTTGGTGAAGTAGTTTGTTGCAACCAAAATCCATTTAAATCCTCCACTTGATCTCTGTGTGATTTCACCAAAAGGATCCATTCTCCATTATAGAAAATGGGTATCCCCTATCATAGATCTCAAAGTTAAAGCTCCACCATAATTTAGTTTACCAAAAAACTTCTAGCAAGCTTCATAGTTACTAATCACCTAATGAGTTTCCATAAATAATGATGGCCATCAATACCCAACTCTAAGGATTTTATGTGTAGTAGTCTTAGCCATAAAATAACCTCCACATACCCCATTGTGCATTTCAGTAAACACCTTAGTGGCTTGATCTTCATCTAGACAGATCTTAATAAAATAACATCTCTATTTCTCCAATCTAATTCATCATTGACAATTCCATACATTATGTCTTGTAATCTTAAAGTCCTCTTCTAGTTGTCAAACTTCTCATTTGGACACCCCATATTTTCCAAATAGTAAACTATATTCTTATACCATGGAGACAATTATAGACTACAAAGCTTTGAATTTGCAAATTGTAGTTCACACAATTAATCTATTTTACTCCTAGCTTGGATTATGCCATTATTTTTTATAATCCTTAAGCTCTACCAACCTAGTGATTTAGAAAAAGTAAGAAGCCTCTAGAAAAGATAGTTTCTATTAACCTTATATAATATGTCTATAAGTCGTTTTTGAAAAAATAGTGAATATTATGGTAGGTGGAAGGAATGTGGTATTTTAAGTTTGTGGACTATGTAGACACAACAATCTTGTTAAATCCATCACGCCTAACAAATGCCCATTGATTAAAAAAAATCATCTAATCATTAATTAATCCACATATTAAATCATTAATCATTCCACTTATTTAAATTAATTGAATGATTCTTATTATTTAATTAATTCAAATAATAAAATGATTGCATATTAAAACAAAAGATGCATTGTGTCTAGTTCTTGCTACTAATTAGTTTGTGTATTTAATGGAGATAAATATTTGAGATTGTAATTTTTTTTATCAAATAAGGCAATAGAGACTGTTAGAATACATTAAGTTGTGAACTAAAATAGCTCCAAATTAAAGTCAAGGTAGCATGATTTTTGGATCAATAATGTGCTTGATCATATTGTGTTTGGTTCATATCAATGATTTGATGGTTGAAATTCTAATTTGAGTGAAGATTAGTGGTTAATAATTTGCATAAATAATGCATTATTGTAATAATTGTGAGTCATTAATTATAGATGATTTTAATTTTTTCTAGTTATTTTTTGCACAAAAATAATAAAACAATATTGATAATATCACACTATTTCAATGAGTGTGAATTGATAGTAGCAGGAAAATAAAACAGAGAAGATGACATGAATGCTACAACAAACAATCACTCATATTTTATTCATGTATAAACAGTTTACATTGCCTCTATTTATAGAGGATTTCATGCTTACGATTCTCCTAATATTAAAGAGATACAAACAAAATAGAACACTACAACATAAGCCTATGAGATGTGGAGAACGGACTAGCAAATATATAGGAAATAATTTGACAACAAACTAACAAATTTGACAATGAATGAATAAACTCTTAGTTCAGTTTCAACTGATTGTATACGTGGGAAGTGACTATGTACATGGGAGAAATTAGATTGTTTCAACATGAATCAATTTTTTCAAACATACAATTAAGTATAATTAATGCATAATTATGTTTTTTTTTTAAATATCAATGATTTAAAAGTCAACAACAAAATTTTATAGAAAGGGATTTCACTAAAGACATAATTATTGCTCATATTAGTTTACCCTACCATCTTACAATACAAAAAAGATTATTATGATAACTATCATTGTGTTCAATATCATTCAATCAATAATAAAACATTAATAGAGTTGAAATTTGAATCTTGAATTAATAATGGAATAAGACTTGCATTTTTATATACTTGAAATTTTATCACAAGCATTTAGTGCATCGAAACCATATTTATTTATGCATTGACTTTTCTTAACATGAAATAAAAAAATTGAATATAATAACATCCAATAAATACATTAATATCAATTAAAACTAGCAATCGCACCTGTGGGGTGCAATGGGTACGTCGAAGAGATACCAATATTTGAAGCCCTGCAATGATGGCATACCATGAGATTTCAATATTTGAAGGCATTTTGTCAAACAGTTGACATCTGTTGTGTATGTTGTTTCCTTAATGCTTTGGCGGATGTCCATATTGTGTTCAAAAGCTCCCATTTTGACATTGTGAAGGAGGATGTTGGCAAAGGTTGCAGAGTCTGGCTTTAGAGCTGCCAATTCCACTATCTTGAAACTTTGTAACGAAAGTTCTAAAATTTGAGCATATTAAATGTGTTTATCGAGATTGTACAGAGCTCAGTAAACTCCATATAGCAACAAACACATTACCATTCTCACATCCCTATTTGTTTGTTGTATTTATATGACTTCAATAGCATAGACAGAAAATAACAATTAATACAAGAGTTGGCATAAGCAAGACAATATATGGACTGAAATTTGTTTTCAAATAAAAAACAAAACAAACACATGAAAGACAATAGTAAAAGACATAACTTAAAAGTTGCCATATG
This sequence comes from Sequoiadendron giganteum, assembly GCA_007115665.2. NCBI lineage: Eukaryota > Viridiplantae > Streptophyta > Pinopsida > Cupressales > Cupressaceae > Sequoiadendron > Sequoiadendron giganteum. The sequence continues at coordinate 51,040,631 of CM021105.1, read as the reverse complement.
AGATGCAAATAAATAAAAACAATCTCATTCATAAACTGTACCTCATACTAGTGTATGCATTAAAAGACTAATAATATAATATTTTAACAAATGATCTATAAGCTTGTGACATAAGTGAGGAAAATGAGTCATCAAAACATTGAAATATGAAGGAGACATTGTTGTGCAAAGGTGTATTGAGGCATTTTATACCCAAAAATGCACTAAAACACTACATAGAAGAAGTTTTATGTTTTAAACACAGTCGTTGTATTTAGATTTGTGACTGTTGTATAGATGGGAAACAAGAAAAGATAGTTTGGAAAGGCGAGCAGCTAAGCAACAAAAACTTCAATTGTCTTGTGCTTGTTGGGCTCTGCTAGAGGAAGCTTTGGAACGTTTACATTGAGCACACCATCTTGACATATGGCTGAAATGGCCTCCATATTGCAGTAGTCAAGTAGGATAAATTTTCTTGTAAATTTGCCGACCTTGTGCTCCATACGGATTAATTTGACATGATCATCCCTCTCTTTCTTTCGCTCTCCAATGATTGTCAACACATTCTCATCCTGCACTTGAACCTATTTGTTTTCAAACATGTAACAATCACTTAGTCTTGGTGGCGAGTGATATGAAGCTTTATCATTCCCAAAATGCATAATAATTTGAGGTTTTTAGTGTTTTTAAATGGAAATACCTTGATGTTGTCGCTTTGAAGGCCTGGCATGTCGATTATGAAGGCATAATAGTTGGGATACTCTTTGATATCGGTAGCAGTGGAATCCATGGCCGTGTTGTCCAAAATATAATTGTGTGTGGGTTTATTTAGGTGTCTGCCCATATTGTTAGGGACTTGAAGAAGCTCGAGAGCAAAGTTAAACAGAGGCTCCATCTTTTCCCAAGATTCTACATTGTCGTCAAATTTCATCTTCAAATTAGTCAATAGTATGCAAATGCTAAATAAACTTTTAAAAAATTACAGAGAAAACATAAAAGAAGACCCTTAAAAGGGATTGGAGAGAACTTTTAGAAGGTTAGTAATTGCTAAATTCATATTAATGTTAAAATTTGGTATTTCAAAGAAATAATAAGTTAGCAGAGGTCCATTAGTTTGCAGTAGTTGGATAATGAGGAAATAACTTGTATTCAAAAAATTTCTTTAAAATATCTTTTGACAATGGTTCTCCAAATAACCTCTTCATTTTCTTATGAACATATGGTCCTACAAAAAACACTATTATTCCCAAAGATATTTTTTGCTACTCTGCCAACTGCAAATTTGAACAAACTGTGCTCTGTTGACCACATAAGTTTCACTGCTTCACTTTCTGCCATTTTGTCTTCTAACAAATTTATCTTCATGTAGTCCTGTCGTGTAGTTCAAAATATATTTGTGTTTCAAAGAAGTAAGGCTAATGTGATTGAGAACTTTGCCTTTAAAATAAAATTCAAGTTCCAAAATTTGGAATTCTGATATATTGTTTTAGTTAGCTTTTGGTCTATCCTTATTTGAATTTGAGAATCAGAGCTTTTAAGTTTAAGAACAAAAATCATCTCTATTTCAGTTTGATAGTTTGAAATTTAAAATTCAAAATTTAAAGCATGAAAGCTTTTGTTTACTAAATTGTCAAAAAACTCATACATATTACAAGACGTGGAGGCATAGGTAAGGCATGTGAAGTGTCTGACAAAATGCATTTTTAAAATGTGGTTTGATAATCATATAGAACTAGAAGCAAAGACCAGGCACTAAAAATGTTAATGCAATTGGCAGGAGTCATGCGTTATCAATCTAAAATGGTCTAAAATAGGATAGAGTAGCTATAAACATGCCTTGAGTATAATTCAATGTTGATAAGCTTGTGTGTCTTGCCTATAGTGCTATAGGTGCTACCAGAGGGAATGTGCATCGTTACAATAAGAAAAGCTCACACATTGAAATGTCCACTTGGGTGCAGTAGGGCAGCACTGGAGTTTGGCACTAAAGCTTAAAACAAAACAATAGATGCCATTTCACAGCATTAACCTTACTACTTCAAAATCTGATATATTTACAATGTTGGTTAATTTCTATAGTCCATCAAATGCAAAGTTAAAAAGTTTTTAAAGAATCAAGTCTTTAGTCAATAAACCACCCTTATAATGTGGTCAATGAATCGGCTATTTACTAAGATTGAATGACGTTAATGTAGCAGTCATTTAAAAAACTTAAATGGAAAAAGTATACAAATGAAAGAGAACTTGAAATAATGGAATGGTTAATTGCATTTATAAGAATTTATGCAGTTGAATACAAAGATATAGATATATTTTATATTTTGTACAATTCCGTCACGCAGCTCGAGTAGTATAATGTGTAAATAACTTATAACAAAAATATATGGATAAACTAAAATAAGAATAATGTGCATACGAAAGGGAACTGCACTTGATTTGATATAAAATTGTAAAAATAAACATATAGATACAAATTTGAAAGACCATTATTTTAATGGAATGCTTAATTCCAATTCTGGGAGCCTCGAAACAGAGCATCCATCAAAGAAAAAGGACAAGGAGATTTTGTCAGATTAATGTTACAGATACCCTGGTAGATGAGTATGCAAAATGTAGAAGCATAGACAGGGCACATGAATTGTTTGACAGAATTTCTCAAAGAAACGTGGGGTGCAATGGGTTAGATTATCAAGTTGTGAGCAAACTGTGGTTTTCTAGAAAGCTAGAATGGAGACTTTGATGTTAAGCTTTGTGGATTTAGAAACTACAAGGCAATAGAAATATTTGAGGCATGTCTTGTCTATTTTGATTTCATTTATTTCATGGTTATTTTAATATATGAAATTTAAGTATTTATAGATAAAAGAAATATTTATATATAAGAATCTATGTGTGTGCAAATGAAATGATAGAGCTGAATTTATTTACTAGTAGCTATATCATTTAAACTTCATTTTTGTTTTGTGATGGAAAGCAGTGAATATTAGTCTAAATTAGTCATATCCAAGATGCCAATTTAAGGAATTTGTAAGAAGCTACCCAACTGAAAGAAAATAAAAATCACATGACAAGTGGCATCACTAAAATGGATAAATTTAGTGAATATATCTAGATTGGAAACAACAGATTTGAGGAAAATAGACCATAAGCATAGAGTTACATTTTGAAAATTTGAAATCTGAAATTGGGCATTGTTATGCCAGTCATTCGTGGATCCTGAAATCTGTTATTATATCTTAAACCTAGCACTAAAATTGTAAATGTGAATCTGAATTTTTGAAAGCTCTAATTTGGAGTTTTAGCTGTATAAATGTCCCAAAATTAAAGTTGTGAAGGTAATTTGAACTGCTGCAAATCAAGCTGAAGCGCAGACAGGTCATGAGAACTGTTGCTAATAAAGCAGTCAAAGGCAATAAAATTATCAAGAACATTCATAGTGAAGAATTACTATCAAATTAAGTTCATCATATGAAAAGTTCAAAATTTAATTTCATTGAAGAGATAAGAGTCTCTAGAATTATCAGCATACAAGTTGCACTCCTAATACCTATTTTAGGAGAGAAGAGAAAACAGAGGCTAAGAAAACTTGAGTGCAGAATGTTGATTTCTGCCTTGGGTAAAAAAAATTCTAATAACTTAAACAAAGAAGTATATACATTTGAACAGTTCACTTTAAGAAGATCAACATTCCTCAACATGTAGTTGTTTATATAAGATCCGTAGATTGATTTGAACACTTCCCCTTCCATAGACCCATATTATAAACAAGTTTGAAATATGCAAAAAGTCTGAAGAAAAGAATGAGGAAAGGAAGTTTGAAATATCAACATTCTAGACTTTCTGGTTGCTGAGGGACCCAAAGCTTAAAAAGCATATGTTTTTACATTACCTTTTGGTGTACTAAAGTTGTCACTGTTTGGTAGTAATCGTATAGGTTAGTTTTGGTCTGAGTACTCGTATAATGCTCACTGTAGGTCAAACACAGTTTCTTTTGAAAAAAAATTTGAAGTCCTATATTAAACATTTGATGTAGATGAATTCCCAGTACAATCACCAGTGTTAAATTTATATATAAAATAAATGCCGTAAATTTGTAATGGTCTACTTGTATACAATGGAAGTTGGAAGGGGGTATGGCACGAAAACTATAGTGTGAAAAATAATTACCCAGAACAACATTTGAGATAAAAGAAAACATAGAAACAAAGGATTTGGTTGTCAAGATCCCTAAGAAGGTGAATGAAACTAGGGCAAGTGACGTACCTCAAGATTATGCACAATTTGAGTCTATCTATGAATAGAATGAAGTGAACCAAATACAATCTATAGAAAACCACAAAAAAATTGTTTTATTTTAGATTGACATGCCAGTAAAAAAAATTATAATAATGGGCAGCTTTTGAAATAGAGATGAAACAAAGAAAGTATCGTAGAGAATTGAAACCAGGGAAAATGACTTACCTCAAGATTCTTCAGAATGCCTAAGAGGTGTGGAAGGTCAATTAGGAATGCAGCGTCAGGGCACCTTGTTACAAAATCCTATCTATGAAGACTGGAACAAAAAATATATTAAATTGGGCAAGTTGTACATGGCATGCTCTATTGAGAGGGATATAGTTGGCACTCTCCTATTACCCGTCTCTGTGCTGATGAAATTTGACAATACAGATATACACATAATATGAAGGAGACAAAAAATATTGACCTAAATTTAGGAAAAATAAATGCCACAGTTTTATTATTGATGGTCACTGATACTTTTGCAGTTAAGCAGTTGTGCAAGCCTATTGCTCACCAGCTGCTCTATTTATCGGCTGGTCTCTGACTCTATTGCTTGTCTACTGCTGACCAGATGCTCTATGTATTTGTCGGTCTTTAACACTATCAGGATTGTCTAATGCTTTATTTTTCTTAATAAATAAATATTATCATTTGAGTAGTCGTTAATGAAGAACTATCTTTAGATTGCATTTAAAGTGAACATACTTGTACTTATTGGTTACCTGAATTGAAGTAGGGCATTTCAAATGGTTGATGTTGATAGTTCAGACAATCGAGCTTCCTCACGAATCGTACATGCAACATATGGGCTTTGCTGCATGTGTGTGTATCTTTCGAAAGTGAATGGCAGGTGGATTCAAAGGCCGAAAAGATGAGTGAGCCTGGAAATTGCCGTGAATGTCAAGCCCTGTCGATCAATGTTGCTGATGTTAATGGTGGCCATCTGAAGTGTAAGCCCTTGTGATTTGTGGATGGTTAACGCCCATGCCATTTTAAGTGGGATTTTTCATCGACCACCACAACTAATGCAGGTAATAGGGACATCTTTGGGATTGTTTGTATCCCAGGCAGGACCAATGTAATTCTAGAATTGAACAACAACAAAGAAAGGGAGTTGGGGCAGTTTTTCAATCTCCTTGTACATTATTTTTTGTACTATGCTGAGAGCTCCATTAACAAGGCCAATATCCGTCCACAGATTACATGATAACATAACCTTTTGGTTGAAAAAAAGTAGAATCTTAGGTTGGAGTTGGTCATCATCTGGATTTGGGGTGAAAGAGCTCCCTATTTGCTCAGCAGTGGCAATGGCAATAGGCTGACCTAGAGACAACAACATACGTTTATTATGGAGTGAAACCTTTTCATTGGTTGCATAAAGATGTATGGATGATATGAAAGCAGTTTGTTCAGAAGGGGAAAGTGTCAAGCTTGACCTTGACATTAGTAATTGCCAATTTGCAATAGTAGGTTCAACCTTTCTTAAATTGCATAAGAGATCACGGAATAGAAGTTGACTAGGATCCTCTCCCGCTTGACGAAATATTTTGTTTAGTGTAATAACTGTTTGGAAGCTACGCCATAGTGTGCCCCCATAGGAAGTAGAAGAATACATAGGAATGTCTTTGACCGGTGGTAGTTGGCCGAGGTCTCCAAAAAATAGAATTGAGCGGCCTCCAAAAGGGCTTTGGTTGTTTGTTGGGAAAGCTTCGTGTAAGCGATGGTCGATTCGCTCAAATAATCTGGGGCCGACAAAGCTCATTTCGTCTATTAAAATGTAGCGAACAAAGTGCAATCTCTCTTGGAAGCTTGCTAGTGTTTGGCCCTGCAAGGGAGCAAACTCTTTGATGGGGATGGGCAATGTAGAATGAATAGTTGATGGTCCAATGTTGAATGCTACAACACCTGTTGGTGCGAGAAGTAGTAGTGGTGTTTGCCTGGTTGGAGTGGAAGAATCTACTACATACCTGAGCTGTTTGATTAGGTGTGATTTTCCAGTACCTGCAGTTCCTTGAACTATAATTTTGAGTGGTGGCTGGAAAGTAATGGAGGATAGGTGTGACAACACTAAATCCAGTGTTTTGTTTTGTTCTAATGAAAGGTTGTGTTGGGCATTTACAAAGGGTGGAACGGGGACTTGATATCTTGTGCGGTTTGAGTCTATGAAGTTGGATGCTGCATTGAGGTCTATTGGAATTATGGAATGAGTATTCCAGTCATGGTTAAGGTCTAATTCACGGTTGCCTAGCATGTAAAGTGCATCCAAGTGGAATGGATGGCCTGGGTGAACACTTGATAAGATTTACCACTCAGATTGGTTGCATTGATGTGGAGGTTCTGCATCGTCTGATGGAGATTCAGGTTCTATATTAGAGGTTGTCTCTAGTTGACTACGTCAAGCATGCCATGGATGGTAAGTGCATGCCATCCTATCCCACTATGCCAAAATTTCAGCTAGTGTTGAACCAAGGTCAATTGCAATGTTACAAAAAGGTTTGTAGAGAACCAATTCACTCCAGCAGAAGTCATGGAATCTAGGGTCGTCTTTAGAGGGAATGCTTGTGAAGCGAGGGGAGACTCGAACAATTGCTTTAGAGGAGCACTCTTTCCAATGGTTCACTTTACGTGTTGTTTTGAAGCTCCATTTTTGAGTGACCTCTATCAGTGGCATTGCCTCCAAACTAACAGGACAAGCCATGTATGCATCAATGTAGTTTGTGTGCGGTGATGCACATGTGCCTGAGAGTGGAATGTGTTGATAGGTTTTGTGGTTGACATTTAAAGAAACGAATGTTTGGCTACACAAGCAGAGTGGGAGTTTTAAGAGAAGGTGGCAACTTTCTTGAGCACTAATATCGTGATCCACAAGGTTGTCAACAAGAATTTTCCTAAAAGCTATTGGTGTTGGCTTGTCAAGATCAAAAGTTGCTGAAATACGAGAAAGCATTGCATGGTATGTTTCGGATTTGGTTTCTGCTTTAGCTGCATATTTTGCGATATACTTGAGCACTGCATCTATTGAGATAATGGGTTGGCAATCTACATTTGCGCGCCAAATGAAGAGGATAGTGGGGTTGTGAAGATTAACTCGATCATCATTACGAGCAGGGGTGTGCTTTGGCTGCCCACTCTCATTTGAGAGTGTTGAATTATTTTGCAAGGTCCAAGGGGCTTTATAGTGGCATTCAATGGCATCTCCTTTTCTCTGCAATCATGTTTGCAAGGTACAACGTGTATGGCACTGAACACAATTGAGCAATTCATTGTAGTCATTTGAAGGGGTGGATAACATAATCATTCTTGTATCCATCAGGCAGGGGTTGTTTAAGGAGGACCTTCGAATTTTTGCAAATGAGCTTTCGTTGGGACGTGGGTTCCAAGCAGAGACAATGTTGTCAATGTAGTCGATTGCTTGTTGTATGGATTGTAGATTATTCCATTGCAATCTAGCAAAATTGGGTGCATCATTGAGCCAAAGGAAACCGTGGACATGTGCAGAGCTACACTGTTGCCATTCATACCTAGACACCAAAAAATATTATTATGGAAATGATGAATGAAAGACATAAATATAAAATATTGTGGAGTGAATTTACCTATACCAGTAGTCATTTGTGCAAAGAATATTTTCCAAAACCTCCTCACGAAATGCAGTAAATCAGTGATGCATGTAAAGTGCACAGAGGTGTGGGTTTTGCACTATATTTTGGATCCTCCACCAAGCAGCTGTTGAAGGATTTGTAGGTGCAGCTGATGGCATGGCATTGTGTAAATCTGGCCATTTAGTATCTGTTGCACTAAGGGTGAAGAATATAGTTGGACAACCAACTTGAATAACCATGTCTAATAGCTCCCCTCGTAGAGTCTAGAAGGGGTGGGTACCATGAATTTTAGAGCCAAACCACATAACCTAGTCTACAAGATGTTCATCAGGGAGGTCCTTGAGTCTTTGGCGCAAGTCAAATATTGTTGTTGGTAGTCTACTTTCGAAGTGTTTTTGAACAAATACGGAAGTTGTGGCCTGGCTACGGTGACACATAATAATATTTAGTATGAAGTATCTAAATTGTGGGTGTTGGCCGAATCTATTATCATGGTATCGAAGAAGATGGAGAGCATATTCATGTAGCTTGACCTCTTTCTTACTTTGTTGATTGAATGCAGCTCTACCTTTTGGAAACAATGTCGGGAATGCCATAACAAACAAGCCTTCAATGGTGTATTCATTGAGAGGTGTAAGAGAAATTGGTGGCCAATCAATAGTAGGAGGTGGTCGTCCCTCGCCTAGTTGCAACAGGGCTCGCAATTCTTGCACTTCAGTACGTGCAGGGGGTAGGTTTGCGACAAATGAAGTTGTTGCTTCTGCATTCTCTTGCAATTGTTGTTCGCTTATATTATCTGTCTCCATGAAGCTAAAATCAGGGGGGTCTGAAGTTGAGACTGTTGCATTTAGAAGCTCAGAGATGTCAGTGGAGGCAATAGGCAAGGATAAGAGAGAGGTCTCATCTAACTGGACATCTTTGTAGTAGAGGTCATAATGGATCTTATATTGCAAAGCTTCATGAACATTTGCTTTGCAAACATAGAAATTGTAATGTTGGGAGTCAATATTTTTCTTATTGACTATGAGTATATCCAAGTCATGAATATGTTATGGCAAGTAATTGGAAATTACTGTAATATCCTGAGGAAAATAGATATTGTGGCAACTATATTTTAGTTGTCCCCCTCTTGCATAAGTAACTTGGAGAACAAGGCTAACCCTTGATATAAGCATTTCTTCAATCTGAGATAGGCGTTGTAAACAAGTAGGTTGTTCTCTAGGGTCCATGTTGTTCCACTGTGAGAAACGATTGCCATTTTTTTCAGAAATGCATCGTGAATAAGTAGTATTACCATTTAATAGCCTAACCCTTATTCCTGGATATCGTTCCATGCATACTTGGCATGCTGATATGTTTGATAGGTTTTCCAACTTTGAGCGGAAAGAATTTCTAGCGATCTAATAGTTTGGAGGAAATAGTGGAGGATGGAGGTTTTGGGAGGGAGATCAAGGGTGAAATGTAGATTGCATTTGAGGTGGTGGGGGTTGCACAGGGGGAGGGTAATTGGAAAGACAAGGCAGGGGTGTGGAGGAGCTTGCAAGGTTACTTTGATGGTTTTCTCTACTTCGTCTATTAATAGAATCCTTATTTGCATGGTACCATAATCATTTTAGATGGTTATGATGAGACTGTTGTGCTTCCATACTCTGAGCTTGGTTTTCCATGGTAGTGGTTGCTAAGGAATAGACCATTGTAATATTATTTTGCATTAGATAATGAGAAAGTTGAAATAACACATTTAAGTTAGGTGAGTTAAATTCGCAAGAATACCAATGAAGTAATAAGCATATTACAAAACATGTGCATTAGACAACATTGTCACATTGAAAAAGACTTTGTATTCAATTCATGTGTTATTTTAGGCACACATCATTACATATGGTGGTATGGACAACAACAAAATTTGTACTACATAAGCAAAGACAATACAGTATTGTTGAAAATAAGAGGTACTTGTAAACTTTAAACAGGTTTAATTGCTGTAATTACAAAGCTTTGTACTTCTTTTCCAACAAAATAATTCATTGTGATGGCCACCTCAAAGAGAAACTGGTGCCCAAGGACTTGATCTAGCACGTGTTTAGTTGCATCAGGTTCAGCCATAAGTAGTTGAAGATTTTTAGTGGAAACTCCAAACAAGCTGTTTGCGGGCCCCTCGAATGCAGTAACTTTAATAAGAGAACCTGTGCCATCGTCCAAGTCCACTTTGACCATGTAGCTAAGGTCACATTTAGGGAGATCAATAGAACACTTTGGGCAATGAAAGCTATTGGGCTTCTTTTGTACAACCTTCTTCTTACATTTCTTATTGTCTACTAGTAGAGGACAAGAGAGGTAGTAAAATTTTTCCATGTGGACCTTTGATATGCTTGCTTTTACACAAACATTTGCTTTTTCAAGGTAGTTTGTACTATTGATTGATGCAATGTCAATAGGATTTGCAAACTTGTTGGAAGATAGATGATCTATTGAGAGTGAAAGGAAGGGTGTCTCACTCCCTACAATGGCATACCAGTCATGCAATGTTGACACTTCTAACAGTTTTGGATTTATGACAATTGTAGTGGCAAATATGGTATCAAGAGCTTTTCCACGCCAGGAGGTTATATGTCCACATTTGATCAAGATAATGGGAGGGGTTGGTAGAAGAGACAAAGTAGATATCTCTTTACCTTCAAATTCACAATGATGACCCCAAAGTGTAACATCAATGCTCAAGCATGACATGTCTGTGATTATTGCAGTGCACTTTATTGTTTCAGTCCCATCTCTCTTACGGATGGTTGATGTAGCGGAGATAGACAAAAGTATGCTAAGAACATCAACAATGGAATTAATAGGTAGTGATAGTAGGGAATCTATGCTTTTGATATGCAAGCTATGCATGGGGATCGTAGAGTCCACACATGGGGAAGGTGTAATTGTTGATGATTTGTGTAGGAAAATTTCAAATGGGTTTGTTGAGCTACTATATTTTTTATTAGCAACTTGTATGCGACCATTACAAATAATGTATACAGAATTAGATTGCACAAAATTATGGAATTCATCAACAAGTTCATTCAAGCATGTGACATGTATGTCAGTGCCTTCTTTGTCAATGAAGTCAAAACCAAAATCTTTTCCTTCTCGATTAGCATTGTGAAACTCATGGATTGGACTCTTTGTTAATACTCTACCCTCAATGGACCAACGCTTATAGTATGGGGTTAAAAATTTGATGGGAAGTATCTCAAAAGTGGGTATGGTTGGTTCTCGGGTAGATATTGCATCCTGTTGTAATCCAAACGGTCCTTGGGAGCTAGTAGATGCCAAATGACTTGTTGCTTGTAGAAGAGGAGTTGGAGTGCCAACAAGTGGAGATTTATTCGATACCATTTCAAGATTATTGATAACTATAGCCCTGCAATGTAATGATGTAAATGATTTAGGAACATCACACTAGTGAATGAAAGCAATATTAAAAAATAAAGTAAGGTTGGATGTACGTGTATTTGTCGAAAACTTTGGATGTATATTCTGTAAGATGGATAATAGACCCAATGACCATCACTTTTTCGATAACAAGATTGTTGAACTAGGTAGGAAGCAAAGTAGGATGGGCATGGACACCATCAGAGAGTTCAACCCGGTACTTAACATCTATTGAATGAGCATGTTGTATTGTGTTTATGGACGTGACTTGTAATGAAGGGTCAAGATCAAACATGCCTGCAAGAATATCTTCAACGACATTTGGAGTCAAAGTTGCCATCGAGAAGGTGAAAGGTAGTTGAAGCTTTGTGCCTGCGACGTAGTTGTGAGTGTTAGAATTGGGTTTTATGACACGTCAAATAAAGGTGTTGCTTAATTGTATGAGTGATGTTAATAAGGGAAACCACAATTGCAAGGTAAAGAAGGGAATCGTACAATTGATAATATATTGTCACATAGTTTATCTACATGTTTTACAAACCAATGGTTTTTTAATGGGTTAAATTTTATGCAAGCTATATAGTACAAGACATATTCGAAGTATTGTTTGTTTAGTTTTTAAGATTAACCAAGACCTAAAATATTGTTATGGAAAGAAGTAATTTAAGTATTTATTGAACATTAATTTCAATCAATGAAATTTGAAATCACACTATTTATGTGAACGGTAAACAAATATATTTCTAATATTGGAGCCCTTTTGGGGAAAAATAGTACAAGGAAAATTTACAACACTTTCGTGTTCAAAATAGTAATTACCAAACTTATATTGGAAGAGCATATTAGACACGAGTATAGAAGGCTATATTGTTTCTTTACATTGCAGCCATAAGTAGGCATAGTATAGGCCCAAAATTTTAAAACTTATAATGGACTAAAAGGTGTCAAGGTAACTTTGGAATGCAGTGATTATCATAGGAGCTGCAAGAGTATTATAGTGTTGATCATACTTTAGCTCGCTTATGAAATTGCACAAACCCTATAATTTTGCACAACTAGATTGGTAAGTTGATACTGAGGCCTGAAGCATCTCAACATCGAAATCATCAATAGGACTTTCTATCTGGAATGCAAGTTTGAGTATGTCAATGATGTCGTCGCAACTATTAGTTACTGTTGTAGAAAGATGTTGAATGGTTGTGTGAACTGAGTCTGGTTTACTAATAGTAGATGATGACTCTAAAATTGCTTGTGTTGGATGCACTGTAATGGACAAGCTTGGTAGCATAGGAGTAGTTGAATGTGTAGCCATGACCTGGCATGAGTGAATGTAATATATGTATAAGTTGGAGTAAAACATATATAGGTAAGCATGTAAATGAATGCCCGAAACATGCTATTTAATTATAAAGGAATAAACAATTTAGAAGTAGGGAATATTATATGTTGCACTCTAAAAACAAGGCTTAAAACAAACATTTAAATCAATATCATATATGAAAACAGGCAGAGAAATGTAACATATGTGTTATATAAGAAATTCATTTCAAATTTTAAAAAATATGTTAATTTGATAGATAATAACATAAGTGTTTAGAAAGAATTAGAACACTTTATATTTCTTTCATATCATTAATTTCTATCAATATGATGTGTTTTTCATAAATAATCTAGGTCTTGACTATGTTTGTCATGTTCTAAAGTAAACAAAAATTTATTTCACAATTTCTGGAAATATGAATGTAGAAAGGAAAATAGGAATATTTAAATTTGCTAATTTGATATGTAACAACAAAACAGTTTAGAAAGCAATACAGCACAACATAGAATGATGTGGCAAGTGACTTACCGTAAGATTTTGGAATAAATGTGTCCTACTGCCAATGATGCGGAAGAGATAAAATGGGCAGAAGTTGCTAAAAAGTAAGACAAACCAAAACGAATCTGCTCACAGCTTTTGTTTCAAGCTATTCACAATAAACAAAAAGTAGATCTAAGTATATTGGAATTGAGAGGTTTTGTTGAAACAAAAACGAAAAAGTGAAAAACACCAAATAAACATAAAATTCATTGGACACTTATATTATAAACGTCTGTATTAAAAATCACCAAGTAAATATAAATCTCATTGCACACTCAAATTATAAAAGTTTGTACGTGAAGAAGCAAATAGGGATCCACCGCCACCTCAAAAACACCATGGAATATACATATTTAGTAATCCGAATCCCAAGCAAATTATAGTACTACAACTTACCGATTCATTTTATAATAAAATAAAGGTTTAAATAACCATATTATTTCAAGGCAATCAGAACAATTGACCATGAAGTGACATTTATGTTTTACCTACACAAAAAAATGACTACAAAATTTCAAATATTGTAAGGGAGTAGAAGACAAACACAGGTCTCTAGATTAAAACTAAAGAGTTCAGTGAATGTCATAAGTCACAGCATTTCACCACTTGGTCATAAAAAAGGACTTTAGTAATTATTGTTGCTTAAGCAATGATGACATTTAGCTGCTTCAACAATTTTTAAAAATTGAACAGGGTAGAGCTCAAATAAATTTTGCACACTACTATTGTTGGAATTTAGTTGCGCCAGTAATTACTAGTTTCTAACAATTGACCATCATAGCCCTCAACTAAATTTGGCACACTACTGTGTGAGTTTTCTCAAAATTATTAGGACACTATTACAACACATACATATGTAGACTAACGAGACTGATATTTTATGTGAACTGCAAATGAAAGAAATAAAAATGTTAAAAACAAATACATAAATTCCCATGTATAAGTACGGCACATAGCAATAGAAATTTATTTTCAATTGTAAAACAAGTTCAGACTTTCCAGTAGCAAATTTCATAGAAAATACTAACAAAACCTTGACTTAAAAAAAGTCCACGTTGTATAAAAGAATATTTTGATCTTCTTAATATTAATTATGATCCAATGTTAAAAGCACAAAGGCTCATTGTTGTCTAAAAGAATATTTTGATCTTCTTAATATTAATTTTGATCCAATGTTAAAAGCACAAGGGCCCATAGAGTTGGATTATTTTAAAAGCACATTTTGCATGTCAACAAGTCTAAAATCACAATTGGTCACAAAGATCTCAAGAGTTGAGATATTTTAAATTGAAGTACTTGTAATGGGAATTTTTTGATGATATTCAAGATGCATCAAAGAAAAGAGAATGACAGATTTAAATTAAAAGAAAACATTTTCTACAAATATTGGTTATGCAGTTTATATTTGAGTGAAGTACTTGTAAATGAAAATTTTAAATGATACATTAGTAACGCAGAAACAAAAACTGTTATGATGCATTAGAGAAGAGAGTGATAGATTCAAATTAAAGAAAACATTTGCTACAAATATTAGCTATGCAGATTATATTTGAGTAAAATGGGAGGAAATTTGTTAATAGATTAAGGTGGGAGCTCTGCATTTTCTATGATGGAAAAACAAATCCAACATTCATATGGATATGAATCCTTAGTTTGAAAGAGCTCGTTATGACAACTTCCACAAATCAAATTCTCAAAACCAAGTGAACACAATTATGATATCAAAGCTCACAAAATCTCAATGAGGTAACAACTTATGTGTATAGCCAGGACTGGTAAAAGGAAAAAGAGATAGTTTGAGAACAAAAGTAGATAACAATGGGATGTCACAATCAAAGCCTTATTCAAAAATTGAGCTAACAACCTATGTGTATATCCACGATTGGTAAAAGGAAAAAGAGATAGTTTGAGAATAAAAGTAGATAACATTGAGATGTCATAGTCAAAGCCTTATTAAAAAATTGTAGGAAACAATGTCATAATTTGAGAGTATGGTATTAACTTATTAAGATAGAGGGTTGGTAGACCTCATTACTAAAAGTTTTTTTCAACAGAGGATCAAAAAACATTACAATAGTTCATAACAAACTTTATCAATCCCAAAGCTTTGTGCTAAAGTCAATAATGATAGCACAGTTAAACTGCCATAGGAACTTGACTGTTCATTTCTTTTTTTAAATACTATCTGGTAAGCCCAAAAAAGGTTACTGACATAGTCATGAATTTTATTACTATGTGAAGGCCAAAACATCAACTAATTTCCCTTTACAATACCACATAAACACTCTTAACAATCAACATATTCTTTCACAATGCTCAGAACTACAACCTGTGTAATTGAAGGATAAATTGCAGATGTTTAATGTTGGCAACTATTGTACTGTAGAGTGGCCATTTTTTAAAACCGAGACAAACTGTTTGAGAAAACCAGATGCAACAATCAAGGTCTTGGCAGCAATATGGGAGGCAGAAAGGTTGTTGATTGCTCTGATAATCAATTCTTGCACTCATGGAAAATCTTTTGGATTAGAAACATTAACAACTACAAAATGCATGAGCAAAATTTTTGCCAAAAAATTAAGAAGAGCATGGAGTTTATTGGTATAATATTATTACATTTATTGTTTTACAATTTGGCCAATAAATTAAGACTTACTGAAGCTGTACAGAAATTAAAACTTCAAAAGCATGGACTTCTTTAGTTTATATGAAATTTTGGTGAATAATTTTTAACTTTTCATTAATCTAATTTTTGAATGAAAACTATGGTTGAATTCTAAATGGGTTTTGCTCCCATGAACTTTTTGGCATCCTAGATGGTAGAACTAGATAAAAAAACATTGAAAAGATCATACAGTCTACTGTCTATGATAGTCTTTAAAATTTGAAAAAAATAATACTAAAGCCTCTTACAAATGAACAAAAAGCCTTCATTATAGTCTACTTGTGGGCTGAGTCATGATGGTTAAAAATTTCAAAATAATAAATCAGAAGTTACAACTATAGATGTACCACATACTTGATTCAATGACCCTGAAAGTGAAATTTGAAACCCTAAGCTTTGAAGGAAGCTAAAAGCCTTGATAGTTTAAACATGTCATGAAAGAGTGTAAATGATGTTTTAAGCAGCAGTGAGCTTTTCTACAATTGCAAATTATGGTGGCTTTTTTGCACTTAAGGAAAGATTATCAACAAAAATTGTCATGATTTTTTTTAATAACCTGTTCCAAAGTTATTTTAAGCATACAGAATAAAACCTTAAGCTATTATTATTGAACATAGGTCCCTCCCATTGGTGGCCTAGTGAAGCAAGAGGCCTGGTGACCAGATCGTAAATGGTAACTGAATTAAATATACCATACAAGAATGTTAATTGCCATATATGTTAAATAATTCCCTACAAATGGATAGTTTGCTACTTCAAACATACCATTCAAGAAATGCCCATTCCCATATGTGTTCAAATTAGGTACACAGAATTCTTTAACAACAAACAAAAAACAGAGCCAAAAACAGAATTCTTTAACAAGAACACAAGGCTTGAAGACTTCAAATCTGTTGTTTAAAGTCAAGATTGTCTTGTAATCTGTTGTTTAAAGTCAAGATTGTCTTGTACATGAAAGAATTTGATGGCTATCTCAGCAACAATTTCATTATTCTATCTCTAGGTCCTCTTGCCACAACAACCTCACTGTGCCAATCCTTATTGCCAGGAGGGGGACTAATTTTGTACACTTCCATGAGCTCCCTGCTACTGCCTTCAGAATGTTTAGTTTTTCTTGTTTCAACAACTTTCATTTTTCTCTATGTATAATTAGAAATTGATATGTATATGAAATTTAAATTAACCTTTTCGAGATAAATTTAAGTTAAAGAATTTGAAATCAGGTACAGATATGGGTAATGCTGATAATGGCAGAATTCTGGAGGTGATCTGGGTATGTTTTGGGTACTGTTCATACAGAAAAATCCAAAATCCAAAATATTTTATTAAATTATTTAGTAATCAAATATATAATATTTGTAATACATAAACCATTAATATTGGTAAAAAGTGAAAAGCTGCTTTTAAATTAAAAAATTGACCATTGCTGGAATCAATATGGAATTGGTTTGGAATTGCCACATCCATCCTAGAATTGCTTGGGTACGCCTTGCAATGTATCCATACAATTCTGAAGGTCAAATCCAAACCTTTCCCAGATTCCAGAGGCGATTCAGATGTGTACTTGATTTTTGTACGACTCATACCTGGAAATGCTTTGTTTCCAGCCAACTTGGTAAAATAGAGATAAACAAAATAGGGATTTCAGAGAAAATAATTATTTATTTTTTCATGGTTTCATATTTGCCTCTCATTCAGAGTTTTAATTAAAAAAAAAAAATGAATTTTCATTATTTGATCTTAATTACACAAGAATTTTAAAAATATCTCACTAAACAAATTATGTTAGATTTTTTTGGCTCTCCAAACTGAACCTTTTGGCTTAGGTCTGTTCTTACGTGTATCATACATTTTGGCCAGATGTTCACAAGTTAAAAAAACTAGTCCTCTGATGTGATTATTCAGTTGCACATTTAAAGTCTGTTTGCCTTATTTTGTTTCTTGTGGTCATTTATTCACTGGTGAGATCTAGGTGAATTTAGGGGCCGGAGCTAGGGGTATAAATACCTAGCTTGAGTCTGAGCTTGCCTGACTATTGTTAGAGCTAGTTGCCTCTGTTAAGTAGTTTGTAGCACCGCTAGCTGCTGCCTTTGTTGCTTGATTGTTATCTTTAGTAATCATCGGCCAAAATGGGTGAGCATCTAGGCTATGACAGGAAAATCAGGGTATGGCAGATGAAAGCTAAACCTAAGGCAGTCGTATTTGGTTAGGAATGTTGATCTGTAACTGCGTCATCCCCCCACCCTCTCTACCACTCCCACCCAACCCGGAATAAAAAGTGGGTGGGAGGCTATAGCTAAAATTCCCTCCCACAATATTAGCTTTCCACCCACCCAATTGTAGTTCAGCAGCAAACCCCCGGATATAGATTGCACCACCCACCTACACTATTCACTGGGGTTCCAGCCGACCCCTGGAAGATAAATGGTTAGAATCCCAGGGAATCATAGTTAGACCACCCACCCACCCTGTGGGCAAACTTATACTCCTAAGACTGCTTTTTTTGAAAACTCAAACAAGAGTGATATGGGCATAAGATTTGGTGACAAAGGTGGTGGCTAGGGTTCCAGCGCAACTTGAGGTCTGTGGCAGAGGAACGAGCTGGTCGGAAGCTTGGAGGACTAAGAGTTTTGAACTCTTACTGGATAAATCAGGTATGGTATGACATGCACATGGACAATAAATATTGGGATGCATGGTTCAATCTGTGATGTCTGTGGTGGTATTTTATTCTTTGTGTTTTGGAAGTCACATATGATCGTCATTCACTAGAGGAGATGTTGCTAGCATGCTAAGTATTTTGTTGTCAATATGCAAGTTATTTTGAGTTTTGACTATGTTTTTGCAACACAGGACTCAACCTATAAATATTTTGAAATAATTCTTGTTGATGAGGCACACAAGGCTATCCGAAATGATCCTAGAATAAACTGGATATGCAATCCTGTTCACAAGCACAGGGAACTTCGAGGACTAACATCTGCTGGGAAGAAGTACAGGGGTCTCCGAGGAAGAGGTCACCTCTTCCACAAGAATCAACCTTCTAGGCGTGCTACTTGGAAGAGAAGCAACAGTCTTTCTCTTCGACGTTACAGATAGATTGCAGGCCCTTGAGAGGCTATTATCAGAGAATTGTCTTGAGATCTACATTTCTATACATTTCAAGTCTTCTTTGTGCCATTGTTGAGTCAAGTGCTGGCATAGTCTTTGTAGAACTCAGTGGTCATTTTTTTCTCAGACAAACAATTAAATGCGATTGCTTTCAAATGAATTTTGTAACGACTTGTTTTGAAAAATGTTTTTATAAGACCAATTGTATTTTATAATATCGATAATTTGTATAAGATTTTTCAATGCAACATTAGCCTGGTTATTAATTGTTTTGTTTCGTGCAAAGTTAAATCTATGTTTAAAATTATTTTCATCCTCTACTAGTTTCCTAGAAATTTATCATAAATACAAGGTGCAGGCTGCTTGATCATATTTGCTTTAAATGATCTCAGAAATAATATTACTGCAATTGCTATATTATGGAAGATAATTTGATAGGCTGTTTGTATTTGGCTATGGATTCATCTCAAGTTACAGAAGCCCAACACATTATTAATTTTTGTTCATATTCTGTTTTTGTCATGGTTGATTTAGGTGGTTTTCTCTGTAGTTTGAGGGTTCCTCTGTTTTTGGGGTTGGTATAAGTGTTATTATTTCTTTTGACTTTGTTAGCTATTGACACCCCTTAGCTCTCTGCTACAAATGTTGTTTCTCTGTTAATGGTGTGGGACTATAAATTGCTCCATTACAGTTTGGAAGCCAAGAATAATGTGGTAGGAATGCTGTTTCTCACTTGATGACACCATTACTTCTCTGTTCAATAATGGGCAATGAGTATGTGTGAAAAGATCATCATGGGATTACTTGCTGCATTTTCTGCATATTCTTAGATATCTTTTCCTTTGGCAAGGTTGCATTTAGCTTTAACAGAACTAAAATCTTGTTTTTAAGCCAAGGTATTATTGTCTCGGGAGTTTTGATTTCTAAAACAAGCCTTATTGCTGATCCAACAAGCTAAAAAGAAAAAAAGCAAATGAAACAATGACAAAATCACTTAGTTACAACCGAAACTATTCAGCTTTTTATTCACTGTGTATAAATTTCAGGAACTGAAGTAATAAACATTGGGATTATAACACTTGAAATTGCATCAGATTTGTTTTATTTTATTAGAACAAAAGGATACTAAATTTTTAAATAGAAATTAGTTGGGTAAATTTTACTTTTTTTTATGAGAATTAAAAATAGTGATTTTTTTTAAAATAAAAATTAGTTGGATAAAATTGCTTTGTCTTAATTAAATCCAGTGAATTGTTTTTTTGAATAAAAGTTTAAGTTACGGCGACCTTTTAATGAAGATTAGGCATTACTATAATTTTAAAAAATGAAAAATATTTTCTCTTGTTTAATTTTAAGTTTCCTTTAGAAAAAGATAAATTGTATATATATATATATGGAAAATAATTTATAGATATTAGATATGGTAATTATCACTATTATCATTTTTATATTACTTTAAAATAAATAGAATATATACGTACATAGAGGACATTCATTTCCCTTGCATAAATATATGTAAAAAGGGATAATAATCACACAAATAATTGTTAGGCAAATAACTGCAATAAATCTAATTTAGCATATTCTTAGACCTAAAGGGAAACACTATTACCCTCATTTGGTTGATAGACAATGGGCCCAGTAAATCTTATGTTCGAACCAATCTCATTCATTGTCTTAGGGTGTGTGAGGGACTCTACACCCCTGATTAGGTTGGTCCTCCACCTAGCTCTTGAATGACGTGTCAAAGGTGATGCACAAGCAACGTCCCTGATGCATGTAGTATTCAATCATGCAAGTGTATGGTTATTGAGCAATAGTGTTTTACTATGCACATTGTAACTTTCTTCAAAAAAAAATCCAGTTGTGATTTCATCTTCGTGCAAAATTTATGGCATTACATTTTGGTATCAAAGCCTAAGTTCCAACTCTGGGAACTCTGGGCATAGTTAAGGGTCACATTAGAATGTTTGGCACGATGTTATTAAACTAGAATTCAGGAGATATAGGATTTGAGTGAACAAATTGGTCTTGATCATAGTATGACCTCATTGATAATAGAGAATGTTGTATAGCTATTCCTTCTCCCCCATGGGTGACTTGAGTTAAGTCCCCTACTAACTTTGTTGCAAAAATTTATGCCATTGATGATTTGTTTATTTATTCATTATTATTTCTTTATTTTGATCTTATTTATTTATTTATTTTTGTTATTATTTATTGAAATGCTCGAAACGGTTAAAGTTATTTGATTTATTGGACCTCAAAATTGTTCCTTTTTCTTCAACGACTATGCAATTGACTTATTTTTTATGTTTTAAATTTTGAAATTGTTTCATGGTGGCCACAGTTGAAAGTTTTATCTTCTTTTTTGAAATTTGATTGGTTGATTTTGATCAAAAATTTTAATTGTTTCCTTAATGAACTTTCCCTATTTCACAAATTTTATCAACATTATTATTATTTGTTTTTGCATAATTAGTTATACTCCTAAGGGGGAGGTACACATTTAAAAATCAACTAGGAGGAACATAGAAATTGGTTATTACATTATAGTCACCCTGAGGCTATGGAATTCCATCATGAATGGGTTTGAACTTGATCCTTCCTAAGAACCCTTAAGACTCAAAATCATCTAGAAGTTGCCCCAATTTTTAATTAGTGTTAAAGTTGTTATAATATTTCCACCTCTTACAAATACCTTTAATTATTTAACTAAACCCTAGGTAATAATATGGGTGTCGGGCATTGTTATGGGTTACAAAAGATGGCGTTCTTTACCACCACTTAGGGGACAAGAAATTAAGAGGTTCCAAATTATTCTTATGATCCCCTTAAAATATATAGGTGGTTTAACCATTAAAACCTACTCACTCTAAGTGTACTATAAGTAGTGGACACACTAGTATCAACATAGGGGTAACAATATTTTACAAGAAAGTCTAGGTGTTATCAACTTCATGTATTTGATGTATATCTATCATCTCTAGTTGTATGGATGTAAAATATTTATGTTGTAAACCCTTAAATAATGGATTATAAGTTGAATGTGATGTCACAACCCTTGAAGTCAAAATTTTACACCTAATTTAGGATTGTCATTTATTGGTTCTAGAAATGTTAGGAGATATTTTAGTAGGACGAACATGGAAGCGGGCCAAGAAGACTAAGATTGCAAACGTACCCAAGATCAAAGTTAAGAAGAGGCCACCAAGTGAAGAACCAATGATTTCAGACACTGAAACCTTGGCTATGGCTATAAAATGACTAAAGAAAGAGAAGAATTAAGGAAAATAATCGCAAGGGAAAAATCCAATTGAATAAAAGAAATTACTTATATAGTGGAAGAAGACATGGCTATCTTAGTTAGTGAGGCATAAATCAAAGAATTTTACATAAATGCAGTTTGTGGCAAGACCCATTTTGGACTAATACTAATCTGTGATAGATGATCTCTTCATGTTTTTCATGAATAGATGCTACTTATTTCATGATCCATGGCTATGTATCGATTTCTATTATATATTTATATTCTCACCTTATTATGTGTATATATGAATGGTAATTGATTACATCTAATGCTTATTATTACTACCAAAGGAGTAGATTGTTCAATATAGTTTCCTCTAAATATGAACATGTATGTTAAGTTTGGTTCTTTCAATGATAGAAGTTATAATGGTACATAATAGACAATTGGAAGACCCACAAAACTAGGACATAGAGATAGCCTATTGAATTTTCTTTAATATAGAGTAGGATGCATGATCATTACATGTTAAATGGTTGGAAATTATCCATCACCCAATAGAGAAGTCAATTGTGCTTTCATTTTATTATAAGATTAGCAAAGTTGTTTTAAGACTAAGACATGTCTAACTTAATTAAACATGCAGGTCCCATGCAAACATCCTATTAAAGGATTAAAAATTATTAGAATAATTGTATGGATAATATTGAAGTGGTTTCAATAGATCTTCACCTTAAGTAATGCCTTAGTAAATTACTGATGAATGGAGTATTGGTGGATGTTAAACCTTTGCACTACTCATCCTCATAAACAGTCTTATTTCTAAATTTGTGTTGTAGATAGTTACATTCATGTTATATACATTATTACAAATGAATGTGATGTGGCATGGTTATAAATTATGTAGTAGGAGATGGGTAACTAATGAAAGAAAAATGATTCAATTTTGGTATAATAGATTATGGATACATGTGGATTAAATTAAAATTACTCTTTTTATATAGGATGCCTAATAGACAACGTCAATATGGCAGTGCTACAAGGGGTGCACAACCTCCTCCATCTCATCTTAAGCCTCCTACTCTAGGGAACACACCTCAAGAAATCTCATCAAGTCAAAACTCACAAATTCTCCATGCCCTACAAGAAATGACCGAAGTTCTCCAGGAGAGATTACCTCCAAAAGTCAAGGCTCCTCAGGTTGAACGACCTCAACCTCCTGTAGGAGATAATGGTGAAGAGCATCATGAAAGTGGCAAAGGCACTTGTTTGGCACCTAATTATGATACCCAAAGGATAAATATGGATGAGCCTCATGATTTGGGATGATAAGGCCTCACAGGTGCACAACTTGAGGAATGATAGATGGAATTAATGCGGCAAGTGAATAAGCTTCAAAATGAAAGGCTTAGGGAAAATCATGTCATTAGAAGCGTGAACACAAGGTTAAACAAGTTTACTCCTATGATTCATCCTAGGATTTTTCAAATGAAAACACATATGGAAAGGGGGACTCGAAGGCAACTTCATGGGAATATCCATGAGTTTCACTGATTGCATCCAAGGTTGCCACATCAACAACAAATTCAAGGTTGGAAGGGAAAATGACAAAAAAGAATGCATAAGGGTCATTCAAAGTAAAGTCAATCCCCAAGTGTTCACATTGATTCTAGGGCCTATGGACCAAGTGTGGGTCCATCAGGGGCACAACAAGTTTCCAAGAGACCACTTGATTTTGATAGACCCAAATCAACACGAGATAACGAACTGCCATCGGTTCAAGTAAAGTTTAGAGGTTCTTGTTTTATACGCAGAGAAATGGGGCACAAAGCTAAGGAATGCCCACATGGTACTAGAATAGATAAACATGAGAATGAAGCTTTTGAGGAAGTAATTGGTATTGCTGGTACTCTTCCCCCACCACCTTGAAAAATTCCAGGAGGAATTTCACTCTCAAGGGGGGGAGGATGCGAGGACCACTATGAGGTCTACTATTTTGACACGTAGTTAGACTTTATTTTGATTCGAGCATTTGGATATGATATGTGTTTAGAATATTTTGGATGATATGGACATTCAATAGTATGCTTCCTTGTTTTTTATGAGATTTCTTGATGATTATAGATATATGTTATGCTCTCTATATTTACATATGCTCATGTTAATATTCCGGTCATGCAAATAATGGATAAGTGTGCTTATGATATTATATTAATGATATATACAATTCAGTTGAATGATTATGTGACTTATTCTATAAAATTGTAATGATATAGTTGTGAATTGATAAAATATGTCAATTAATAAAGAAAATGATAAATTGTCGATATTGATTTTTCATTTAATTGATGTTAGAGGATAATTATGCTGAATAAATATATATATGAGATTATTGATTTAGTTTATTCGATTATCATGCATTGGATATATTGACATGTGGTTTTGAGTTTGCAGGTACATGCACATGGCCAATGGGATTGGAGGTAACCAAGGGTGCTCGATTGTGTTAGCCAAGTGAAACCACTATAGTGCATTTGGAGAATGGATCATGGCCTCTTTGTGTTGTATTTTATTTGTGATTAAAATGATTTAATGTTAAAATCTTGTGATTATTTTTCCTTCTAAATTCAATCAAACTTTTGATTAGGGTTTTGGGGCATTTCAAAAATTATTTTATTATGTTTGAATTTTATTTCTTTTTGAGGGTTTAAAAATATTGAATTAGTCATTAGAATGGGTTAATTGACCCTAATTTAACCCTTAGGATGGTTACCTATGGGTTAGGGGTCAAATCACACCCATAGCTTTTGAAACTAGCAAGTTGTGACCCTTCTTAATTGGCCATTAAGAATGGTGACGGATTTTGGGGATGGGATGGGAGTGTTGGTACCAAAAACTCATTTGTGAGATTTGAAAGCCTTGTTGAGTGTTGAACACTCTTCGGCCTTTCAATTCCCCAATATTTCTCACACATGTGTGAGAAATTGTGTGGAGGTGTGTCCATAGGAGTGGATAGGATATTGACATGTGTCAATATCTTCTCCAATGGTTTCCAACCCTTACTCCTAGTTGAATACTTTTCAAACCCAAAAGAAGGGTTCTTTTTTGGCAGTGTGCTTGGGGAATGCTTTGAAAGGGAAACTTTTGGCTTGAACTTGGAGGAGTAGAAGATAAAGAGTTCATTTTCAACTTACCTTCATTTGGCTTTGGATTTGAGGTAGGTTTTACCTTACTTGTATGCATGTTTCTCCTTTTTATCCAAGTTGTATATGGAAATGTAAGAAGATTGTTTATGTGAATTGGTTGTTCATTTTATGTGCGTTCTATTTCCACGTGCTGGGTTGGGATTGTATAGGAGAAACTCACCTAATGTGGGAAGAGTATCCTTGTCGGGGATAGGAATGAGTAGGAACCTCTATGGGGAGGTTGTTTCTCCTTTGAGAAGGAGAGGAAAAAAAGAAGAAGGGGTATGGACTTACCCAAATTTAGCTCATAAAGACTTGGTGTATTGGCAGATGTTTGTATGTGTAGACATGCAAAACTGACATCATATATCTCGCTCTAACTAACATCAAATTCTGCTATTAATTAATTAAAGCAATTTATTGATTAATTAACTAAGGTTCATTAAATAAATCAAAATTATTTAATCAAATCCTTAAATTTCTTCTCTTTTGATTTATCAAATGTCACTTCTTAATATCCCCTAAGTTAATTAATCTAAATTAATGGACTTCTAAATCATGATTAGCATTCTCTAGCTTTTGACTCAACTAGAGTCAAATCTAAACTCCTAACTAACCCACCCACTTGCATCAATAAATCAATTTATTGATTTATTAAAAAGAGTTATTTTCCCTCAATAACTCTCATCTTTGACTTTTTTGAACAAAGATTATTCCCCCCAAAACTCTCAACAACATGCATTTATTAACATTTTTCAAATTTGAATGGGCACATTGGCCAAAAATTGCACAAGATTTGACCAATCCCATTATGACAAGTGTCTCTATCCTATTGGATGGGATTTAGTCCCAACTTGCCTAATTTTGGCCTCTCTTCTATCAACTTTTCCTATAATTTTGGCCTCTCTTCTATCTTGATCTTGGAAAATTTTGGTGCACACTTTACAGTTGCTTATGGTAGACATCTTGACATGGGTCATTTTCATTGATCCCATCCTATCCAACGCTATTTGAGCTTTGAAGCATTATCCGAATGAGCATTCCTCTATTCTGAGCACCCTTATCTTATCGCAAGATAATCCATATCCATTTGTATCCAAGAATCCACCCATGGTCGTTCAAACATTGCTAGACACTGGGGGCAGATAATTACATCTTTCTTTGTGAATAAATCTTGATCTATATCCTCCAACTTATGTGGAGATCTGAGCATTGGAAAAGATGAAATCAACTTGGTCAAATCATTTGTGAGCCAAAATCCAAGTCACTGGCCCATGGCATATTTTGACGAGAAGACGTTCCTTATCAAGCTTTATCTTTCGTCGAACATCAATCCAAACAATCAATATGAGTCGCATCTAACTTGTGCATCAGCATCACATGAAATCATCAAAGCTATTTTGTTCCAAATCAAGCTTCATCAATCTTGATCAATCGAATCCAATCAATCATCATCTTGTTTGACTTAACACACTTAGTCAAACTATCATCTTGTGCACGAGTGTACTCTAGGATAACACAACTTCCTTGGGTTTACAAGTTCATTATCATCTTTGTTTGGCTTAACACACTTAGCCAAATTATCAAATCCATAATCACCTTGTTTGGCTTAACACACCTAGCCAAATTATCCTTTTTGTACGAGTTTACTCTGGGATAACACAACTTCTTGGAGTTTACGAGTGCATTATCACTTTTGTTTGACTTAACACACTTATTCAAACTATCAATCCATCAGTCTGATTGATCAACATTAAGCTTGGTTTTCAATGAAATCCAAAACAGAGCACTGATATCATCACGTATCCATATCCAAATTGTCAAAATCATGCGAAAAATTCAAAAACATTCAAAAACTCATTCAAAAAATTCAAAAATATCTAGAAAATTCATCAAAAAAACTAGAAACATCAAAAAACTCATTCAAAAATCCAAAAACATTCAAAAACTCATTCAAAAAATCCAAAAACATCTAGAAAAATCATCAAAATCCATAAACATGTCGAAATATCAGAAAATCTTCAAAAATTTCATCATTCAGTCTTGTTAGTTTTTTCTACCTTGTCGAACTACGTCGTCTCTGAGCTTGAATGTAGGCAAGGTTGATCTTTGATCATCCCTCGAGACGGTTAGGTCAGTCCTTTAGGCGTCTGTCGCATTGGCAATCCGTTTGCCCATCTAGTCTGCATCTTAAGTCAGTCCTTTAGGCAATAAAATGGCAATCCATTTGTCCATATTATCATCTAGTCAGTCCACCACCAGTCGAACTACGTGGTCTCTACGTATATAACGTAGGCAAGGCTAATCTATGGATCAGCTCCTGAGACCCCTAGGATAGGTCTTTAAGTTAGTTTGTTCGTCGTAAAATCTCAAAAATACCAAAAACATTTGTAAAACATCTCAAAATTCCAAAAACAGCCTCAAAACATTTGAAAAAACCAAAATGGTGCATCCATTCAATCTCGCTTTCACCCTTTGGTGAGTTAGTCAGAAGCAAGTTTAGCAGGTTCTAAAGTGAACACCTAATCGTCAAAGTCTCGAAGGTCTAAGTCAGTAAGTTAGCAAGTTGGTCAACTCGGAGTATCAATAGCTTATCACGCAATCAGTCTCACCAAAACCCTGATCACTACATGTCCTAGGATGAAGCTTTCCTGCGATGGACATAAGCATCGAGTACCCCACAGTAGTTTAGCTTGGCTAGCGATACGAAGAACATTAGCTTGTTTGTTTACTTTATTTTGGTCTTTTTGACTTATCTTATTTTGCGCTCATTCCAAGGACCTCTCGATGATGCCTAAACAAAATAGGTTTAGAGAGAAAGGAATGGGGCAATGATCATTATCTTTTTATCTATTGTGCTTGTTGGATATTCTTGTAAAATAACTTCGTCACACATACTTTGTTTTGTTTGTAGGAAGGATGTTTTAGGTATCTTGTTGACCACATAAGAAGGCTTGCCTTCTTATGTTTTGGCCCGAGATGTCCAGAATATCTTAACTGCATTCTGAATAAGGTTATGTTTGTCAAGTGTGAACAAGAATACTCCTATCTGATTCAAGTCAAAGTCCATCACACTAGGCGCAACGCCATCCTGGTTCTTAATACCTTGATGCATCGCACCTATGTGTGTTATCAAACATAAAGAAAGGTATGCTCTTTTCCCATCCCTGGATAAGCAACACATCATCATCATTCATCGTCATATCCAATAAAGTCCCGATGACTAGGAGACTTGTTGGACTTCTTCATCTTCTTGAATCCAATATGGGATAGATTTGCTTCATGTTATTTGTGCTTTAAAATCATTTCATTTGGTATTTCTAGTTGTTTAAATGTCTTAATTTAGCATATCTAGTATGGAGCAATATTTCATAGGGTTTGTTGGATTTTGCCATGTTAGTTTGATTTACATGATATACTAACATGTTGTAGAATTTAGCCACCACAGTATGGAGATGTATGATATGAGGAATTTTGATGGATGGGTAGATTGGAGAGGAAGAACAAAATAAAAATATGTTGTTTGGTTATTTATATTTGCTAATAGGTCTCCCCATATAGAAGTGATGTCCACCTCTATCCCTACCTTTGGATTCATAAAGAATTCCTAAGTAAATGTGTGAATCTTGGTTGGGAGTATTTTGTTTTGGAGTGTTGTCATTTGGAAATGACTTGTTGCTTTATTGTTGTGTGTACCCTATAGCTTGGTTACCTCCTAGCTCAGGGGGTGGTTAGTTTTCCAACCCAAGGTTGGGAGGTGAGCACACCTAAATGGCCATGAAAGAAAGTTGTGATATGTGTTTTTCTTGTAGGTTGAAAAACACCAGCCATTGTTACCTAAAGCCATACTCAAGTTTCCTTCTTTGTGTAGTATGTTTGGGACTTTAAGAGGAAAATAAAATAATGTAATAGAATGTGAGTGTTATAAAAAAAATTCAAAGAATTTCCAAGTTAATCTGTATGAGTGTTAACAGTTGGTTTTGTTCATAAATGTAAGAAAAAGAAAGTCCCTATTTGTGGTCTCTTTTACTTTTATACAACAAACTATGTGTGTGCGCCAAGAATAAGCTTTCTTGAGTTGAGTATGAAAGAAAAATATCTATGCATGTCTAAATATTTTCTGCAATAGTTATTCCCTTTCTAACATCCATAAGTATTAATGAGAGTGAATGTATTATTTTTTTGGAAAAAAAAAATGGTAAAGTACAGATCCATTTGGCAGTGAGTAAGATGCTTAAAATTTGTGAATGGTGTACAAGTTGTTACCATTATGTTATCAAATCTAACTTCTAAAAGGTAGACAAAAACGATTAGATTTGTAATGTCCTTGGTTGCATCTATACTCTAAAGTGTAGTTCTGAATGTATTTCTTTATGGTTATTAGTTTGTGGAATGAAACAACAAATAATAATAATAATAGCATGAGATGCAATAAGTTGTTGCACTTTTCATTTAGGCTATGATATTTTGGGTGCATCAAATACACCAATCTAACTATGGTTGTATACATCATGTTTTAGATCTCCTTATGTTGCCATAATGTAATGCCTCGCCATGCAACCCTAGAGGAAGTTTCCAACAACCACTTAAACAAGATAGATTTTTTTTTGTTTAAGTGCAATTAATAAGCAAGTTCATTAACTAATGACAACAACCTCTAAGGTTATGGGAAAGAGGTTATATAGAACCTCAACAAAAAACATGAATATAAACCATGTCAATTAATTAATTAATAAATAAACCACATGCATTCCAAATAAGATAATTGCATCATCATAAGAGATAACTTCCAAATTTGAATTAATCCATAATTAAAAAATAGGGTTACAATTCTCATACCTCGGATGAGGCAAGTCCAAGAAATAAGTTTATAAATACAAATTCCACCTCAATATCAAATGAGGGGTGAAATAATACAAGATCAACTGAAATGAAATAAAGCAAGAACTGAAACTAAATCCAATGAGCTCTCCAACTGGAAATCTCATCCACATGAACATAAAGAAAGAACCAAATGGATTTAGGTGCACCCCACCCAACCAAGTGGAACCCAAAGGCCCACCCCCTATGCTACGAGATAGTAACAAGGAATCCTAGCCAAGACATCTACCTCTAGACACAGACTAACACATAACTGAACCAAACTAACATATCCAATCACATGTAACACACAAGTAAAACACCAGTACCTCATAAGTACAACATAAGTACAAAACAAGTACCACTCAAGTGCAACTCTAACATGGTCGCATTGCTTCTAGATACAAAGCAGATCAAGTATGTTATGAAACCATACAGACGAAAACAAATACCAACTATTGTCCTGGATAGAGTGTCATAACATAGGTCATCATGAGTTACCGACTACGGATCGTCAAGATGGTGGCCTCAAACCGATCCCCAACCCTCATACTTACTAATGCGGGATCAAATACCTTACATATAGATAGGATAGATGACCTTGCCATTCAGGCCTTCCCACTCATCCCAAGTCTACATGAGCGCTTGTGTCTATGAGTGAGGCCAAATTATTTTGATTAGTGAGAATTTAGTCCTAATCTTCTAAGTATTGTTTTAGTTATCACTTGATTAAACAAATTCCAAAGGTTACCCAATCTTACCTCTTCCGGGCTCTAGTCCCTAACGGAAGCCACTCTTCTACTTGACAAGACACATACCATCCATTCACCAAGGGTACAAAGTGCAACAAACAAGGTATTACAACCACTCCAACTCTAGGAGGAAACCTAAAAATAAACTCACTCCAACACTCGAGGCAACAAATCACATAACAAGGTCACTCCTTACAAGGAGATGCGGATCCCATAATCCACTCCTAAACCAAGGAGGTACAAAACATCCCCGTTCATGAGAATTGGGTTATTAACTGAATATGTACCATGCACTACCCAAGGGACTCACGATAGGTTGACAAACATGACACGACAACCCACATAACTGAAACCCCATCTGGAAGACTTATTAAACTCTATAACTTAATTCCCCCAAACGAAGATGAAACCCGTTCATAATCACGACGAGCAAGAAGATGAGAATTAAATTCTACTTTGGATTCACTAAATCCATTTCCTCATTATCATTCAACAATTTATCGCATTAAAATAAACTTAAATTAAGAATGTCTTGACAAGACAAAGGACAAAATTTAAACCAAACATTTTATTTCCTAATTGCCTTTAAATAATAAAATAAGCATTTTCCTCTATAACTCACAACATATAGCTTTAAAATAAATAACCATTCGTCCTTGCATACTAAAACATTTTAGAATAAATTAATTAACTTCATTATAACACATTACTTGTAAATCCAATATTTGTTTTATTAAAATATGATAAAATAAATCCATTAATTTTGACTATAGCCTGTTGGTCTAAAATTTTCATAATTATATTTAAATCAAGCCATTTGAAAATTAATATTCCCCATACATATTAAATTTATGCCAACAATAAACATATATTTTATTATAATACATATAATAATGTTTTAATATTATAAATTATAATATAAAATATTATTTAAAATATTTTAATATTACAAAATATAATATTAACATTATTTTTATATATATTCTTTTTTATTTTATTTTCAAATATTTTAATATTTAAATACTATGAAAATATAATATTTGAATATAAAAATATATTCTATTTAATTATCTATTCTTTATTTTTATAAAAAAGAAATAACTTAAAGAGTCGATCGCATTTGCTTCCTCGGGCCACATGCCGCATTGGGGTTAGGGTTATGGCTGGACACGACCGCATTTTTTCCTCAGGCCCTAGTTTGCACGCGATGTTTAGTAGGGCGGCAGGCGGCTAGGCAATGGCTGTGCCCAGTCGGCCACCACTAATAGTGGCACGGTTGTGCAAAGCACAACCGACCACCATTAGGGTGGTCGTTGCGCAGCCATGATGGGTGGGGGGCTACGTTGGGCGCAACTCTCTCCCCACGCACCTCCCATGGGGGCGCGGGGACTCACCTCCCCAAAACAAAATAAAATTTATTTTGTTTTTATTTATTTAAAAAAATAAATAATCTCTACGGATTTTCCAACTGGGTTTTATCCCAAAATATTTAACAGCACCCTGCTTCAAAATAAAATACAAAACATATATATATACCTAATATATATATATATATATTTAAAAATGAAATAAGTTAAATTAATTGAGAAACTCATATGTAAAAAGACCATTTACAACCCAAAATACAATTGATTTTTTTGAACAAATTTCCAAGAAGGGATTTCGTTGCAAACAAACTCAGATTTCAACATGGGTTTTCTATTTGCAATCTACAAACAAAATTTAAATGATTTCCAACAGCATATTCAAACTATATAACTTTTCAAAATGAAACTATTAATTGAATGAACCTAATTTTTCTTGAGCTTGTGAAGAGATCGAAACGATGTTCACCTTCCAACTTCAACTCCATAGATTTTTACAGCTTCAATCCAAAACCCACAAAAATGCAACGATTCTACCTCCCCTCTATTTTTTAATTTTCAAAACTTCATCCCCTCAAATTGTGAAGAAAATTTCTATAATAAAGAAATTCCAAAAATATCTCCAAAATATCAGTGCAACCACCCTCATAAATTTTAGAAAATAGAAATAGAAAATATCTCTAATTTCAAATTTTTGAATTCAAATTTTCTAATTTGACTTTTTAATATTTTCTTTAATTTTCGATTTCAACCAAAATAACAATGATTTCCAAATGAACAATTTAACTTATTTCAACAACATAAATTTAATTAATTACTAAAATATATTTAATCAATGATTAAATTATTTATTAATCAGATAAATTTATAATGAAATAAATTACATTTTCGCATAAACTAAATGAGGTAATCGGCAATTTAACTATAAAAGCATATATTTTAACTTTTTTCTAACTTGCAACTTTAAACTGAAATCAAAGCCAGATGACAAAATTAAGGCAACTTCACCTGACTAACAACAGATGACACACTAGGACTAGGGTGACGGCTTGGCACAAAAAACCTAGCTACTATCTCCCAATCAAATACCGTTGGGCATTGGACACGTTCAAACCTGTGAAACCAGGTGGAGTCGATGTCATGTACCTATCAACCTTCAAACAAAGAGTATATCCACACATATAAAAATTTCATAATTAAAACACACCATGAAGAGGAATTCTCAGAATTGTAGGGTGCTCGCAAGTGAGTGATTCGATACCATCCCCTTCACCAATACAGTGTAACTAATTGAGAATTCTAACATATTAATATAATCCAAAGCATAAAATATCTTTAATTCAAAATCCATAGTGCTAATCCCAAAACATGCCAAAATGATATCATAATAAAATACAATTAAATCAAAAGACAACATTAATGTCCCTTATAGATAGCGATCAAATAGAAGTCGAGTACCATAGTTTAGGTACAAACAAAAAGTACAACATAAAAGAGCATAACATTGTTCAATCAAAAGGACAAAATAGAGGGGTATTACATCCTCCCCCCTAGGTCTAGGCTTACTCCTAGAAGCTTGCAAATAGTAGGGATCACCTCCATATAACTCCCTCATACAAACTGCACACAAATGAAAACCTCAACCCCTGAGGGTGAGTATCCTGCACTGAGAAACCAACTTGAAAAGTGTTCTACCACGGACAAACCCTAGCACAGTGGCCCTATTGGCGACAAGAGTAACACTCCATGCTACTACCAACTCCTCTACCTACTAAAGATGTAGTAGACTGTTGCACACTACCCTAGTCAGCCACATGCTATGAACTTTGGGCTAGCTAACCAAAACTGAAGCATTTTGCACGCCTCCAATTTTTGTTCCCCTACCTCGGTTGGAAACCTTTACGTTTCCCTTGCGATACCTGTCGCTGTTGTTGACAACCTTGTGATGGTCCCTGCTAAGATCAAGAAGGTGCACCTCCCTGAGGCTAACCTCCTTGAGCACTAGACACTACTGCTCAACCACTACCATATTGAACATCATTGTGGTCTCCTAGTGTCCTAGCCAAGTTCGCTATCGATAATTCCATCTGTCTCAAGGTGTGATACTCAATGCCTCGATGGTGATGCCAGTGGTTGGATAAGAAAGGGCCTCTAAACCGCTCTAGGAAGGTCTCCCAAAATACTGAGTGAATATGAGTATGGAGCTTCTACTCCTCTAGACTCCACCATGTGGAAGCGAGTCCTCATAGATGTATAATAGCACACCATGCTTTGGTATTACTACCATATGGGTGCAAATAAAAACATTGGTCGAGGCCAATGATCCAAGTCTCAGCCTCTAAGTGACCTTTGGCTCCATCAAATAAAGGTGGACATTCCCTGAGGAAATCCATGATATGTACTGAGTCTACTATCACTACTTGCATTGGAACTACTCTCACACTAGGATTATCCTGTGCATCTACCTACCTCAGACCAAGGAGTGCCAAAGCCTCAAGTGCTCTATGTGTCTAGCCTCAATCCCTGCTGGATCTTGTGAACGATTACCGACCCCTGGTGCATTTTGAGATGCCTAAGGTTCTTCCTAATCAAGAACAACTAATACATGAGGAGGAGAGTAATGGTAACTCCCACCATGATCACCTATACGGCCATGACCATGCCCTCTACCTCTTCCATGTTTGGTAGGTATAATCCTACAAAG
>CM021105.1:50982241-51005500 GCA_007115665.2 Sequoiadendron giganteum | reverse complement strand
TTGGCAATTCAGTGAAATTGGTAACCTAACTTGTCCATTTGAAGAAATGGGGTCTCCCAGTGATTTACATCACCGAGAGACCCCATTTCTTGGACCCATTTTTTCAAACAAGCCACTACATTTCCAATTTCACTAAATTGGCAAGCTAGTGGGCCCACTAGCTTTCCAAGTTGGTGAAATTGGCAACCTAACTTGTTTTGTTTGAAAAAATGGGTCCAAGAAATGGTGTCTCTCGGTAATTTACATCATCGGGAGACCCCATTTCTTGGACCCATTTTTTCAAACAGGCCACTACATTGCCAATTTCACTGAATTGGCAAGCTAGTGGGCCCACTAGCTTGGCAATTTGGTGAAATTGACAACCTAACTTGCCTGTTTGAAAAAATGGGTCCAAGAAATGGGGTCTCTTGGTGATTTACATCACTGAGAGACCCCATTTCTTGGACCCATTTTTTCAAATAGGCCACTACATTTCTAATTTCACATTATCCTTGAACCCTTAACCCTAAACATTATCTTTGAACCCTTAACCCTATAATTAAACTCTAAATCCTACATTAAACCTTGTACCCTAAACCCAACACCCTCAACCCTATACCGAATATTCTAAACCCTAATCCCTATACTCTATATAGTTAACCCTACACCCCCAACCTTGAACACTATACCTCAACCCTACACCTTCAACCCTCATCCTTATACCCTATACACTCAACCTTATAACCTAAGCCCTAGACATCATCCCTTAACCCTATACTTAAACCCTAAACCTCAATCTAAAACCCAATACCCTCAACCCTATACCCATTATTCTAAACCTTAATCCTTATACCCTGTACACTCTGCCCTATACCCTCAACCCTATACCCATTTTTCTAAAACCTAATCCTTATGCCATATACACTTAGCCCTATACCCTCAACCTTGAAGACTATCCCTGAACCCTCAACCCTATAGCTTAAACCCTAAACCCTACACCCTCAAGCCTCATCTCTTTACCCTACACCCTAAACCATAAACATTATCCCTCAACCCTAACTTAAATGGAAAACCCTACAATCTCAAGTCTCTCCCTCCTACCTCCTACCTCCTCTCCCTCTCTCAAGTCTCTCTCTCACTCACTCCCTCTATCTCTCTCCCACTCCCTTCCTCTCTCTCTCTTGATTCTCTCCCTCCTATTGCCTCTCCCTCTCTTAGGTCTCTCTCTCTCACTCACTCCCTCTATCTATCTCTCCTCTACCCTCAACCCTAAACCTTAAACCCTTACCATTAAACCCCAAACCCTCTACCTTATACCCATAACCCTCCCTCCCTCTATCCCTCTCCGACTCCCTCCCTCCCTCTATCTCTCTCAACCCTTTCCCTCCATCTCTCTCTCAGGTCTCTCTCCTACCCCTCTCCCTCTCTCAACTCTCTCTCTCTCTCTCTCTCTCTCTCTCTCTCCCTCTCGTCTCTCTCCTCACCTAAACCCTCTACCTTCTACCCTTAACCCTTAAACCCTGATCCTTAAACCCTTAACCCTCTACCCTTAACCCCCTTAAAATCTCCCTCTACCTTAACCCTCCCTCCCTCTATATCTTTCCCTCCCTCCCTCACTATCTCTCTCAACCCTCTCCCTCCTACCCCCTCTCCCTCTCTTAGGTCTCTCTCTCAGTCACTCCCTCTATCTCTCTCCCCTCTACAGTTAACCGTAAACCCTAAAAAATTTACCCTTAAACCATTAAACCCTTTATCTCTCTCCCACTCCCTCACTCTCTCTCTCTCAAGTATCTCTCTCCTACACTCTCTCCCTCTCTCAAGTCTCTCTCTCTCTCACTCACTCACTTTTTCTATCTCTCTCCCCTTTACCCTTAAACTCTTAATTATGTACCCTCTACCCTTAACCGTAAACCTTAAACACTTAACACTTAAACCCTCTATCCTCTATCTCTCTCCCACTCCCTCCCTCTTTCTCTTTCTTTCAAGTCTCTCCCTCCTATCCCATCTCACTCACTCACTTCTTCTATCTCTCTCCCCTCTACCCTTAACCCTCTACCCTAGCTTTCCAATTCGATGAAATATGGAACGTAGTGGCCTATTTGAAAAAATAGGTCCAAGAAATGGGATCTCTTGGTGATTTAAATCACCGAGAGACCACATTTCTTGGACCCATTTTTTCAAATAAGCAAGTTAGGTTTGCTAATTTCATCGAATTGCCCAGCTAGTGGGCCCACTAGCTTTCCAATTTAGTGAAATTAGCAATGTAGTGGTTTGTTTGAAAAGATGGGTCCAAGAAATGGGGTCTCTGGTGATGTAATTATTTCAAACACGACAAGTTAGGTTGTCAATTTCACCAAATTGGCAAGCTAGTGGGCCCACTAGCTTGCCAATTCAGTGAAATTGGAAATGTAGTGGTCTGTTTGAAAAAATGGGTCCAAGAAATGGTGTCTCTCAGTGATGTAAATCACTAAGAGACCCCATTTCTTCAAATAGGCAAGTTAGGTTGTCAATTTTACGGAATTGCCAAGCTAGTGGGCCCACTGGCTTGCCAATTCAGTGAAATTGGCAATGTAGCGGCCTGTTTGAAAAAATGGGTCCAAGAAATGGGGTGCCCTGGTGATGTAGATCACCGAGAGACCCCATTTCTTGGACCCATTTTTTCAAACAAGACAAGTTAGGCTGCCAATTTCACCAAATTTGCAAGCTAGTGAGGCCACTAGCTTGCCAATTTAGTGAAATTGGAAATGTAGTGGCCTGTTTGATAAAATGGGTCCAAGAAATGGGGTCTCTCGGTGATGTAAATCATCGAGAGACCCCATTTTATCAAACATGCAAGTTAGGCTGGCAATTTCGCCGATTTGCCAAGCTAATGGGCCCACTAGCTTGCCAATTCAGTGAAATTGGCAATGTAGTGGCCTGTTTGAAAAAAAAAGGGTCCAAGAAATGGGGTCTCCAAGTGACTTACATCATCGGGAGACCCCATTTCTTGGACCCATTTGTTCAAACAGGACAAGTTAGGTTGCCAATTTCACCAAATTGGCAAGCTAGTGGGCCCACTAGCTTGCCAATTTAGTGAAATTGGAAATGTAGTGGCATGTTTCAAAAAATGGGTCCAACAATGGGGTCTCTCGATGATGTAAATCATCGAGAGACCCCATTTCTTGTACCCATTTTTTCAAATAGGGCAAATTAGGTTGCCAATTTCATCAAAATTGGCAAGCTAGTGGGCCCACTAGCTTGCTAATTCAGTGAAATTGGTAATATAGTCGCCAATTTCACCCTCTCACGTCTCTCTATCTCTCTCCCCTAAACCCTAATCCATATACCCTATAAACTTACCCTTAAACCTTCAACCCAATGCCATCAACTCTATACCTAATATCCTAAACCCTAATCCCTATACCCTATAAAGTTAACCTTATACCTTCAACCCTATACCTTAAACCATAAACCCTACACTCTCAATCCTCATCCCTATACCCTAAACATTATCCCTGAACCCTGAACCCTATAATTAAACACTAAATCCTACATTAAACCTTGTACCCTAAACCTTAAACCCTCAACCCTAAACCCAATACCCTCAACCCTATACCGAATATTCTAATCCCTAATCCCTATACTCTATACAATTAACCCTACACCCCCAACCTTGAACACTATACCTCAACCCTACACGTTCAACCCTCATCCTTATACCCTATACACTCAACCTTATAACCTAAGCCTTGAACATCATCCCCCAACCCTATACTTAAAACCTAAACCCTACATTCAACCTTGTACACTAAACACTAAACCTCAATCTGAAACCCAATACCCTCAACCCTATACCCATTATTTGAAACCCTAATCCCTATACCCTATACACTTAGCCCTATACCTTCAACCCTATACCCATTATTCTAAACCCTAATCCCTATACCCTATACACTTAGCCCTATACCCTCAACCTTGAACACTATCCCTCAACCCTCAAGCCTCATATCTTTACCCTACATCCTCAACCTTATACCCTAAACCATAAACATTATCCCTCAACCCTATACTTAAACAAAAAACCCTACAATCTCAAGTCTTAACCCTATACCTTATACCCTTAACCCTACAACCTAAACCCTAATCCCTATACCCTATACACTTAACCTCATACTCTTAACCCTGAACATTATACCTCAACCCTCAACCCTTAAACTTGTACATAAATCCTAAAACCTAAACCATCAACCCTAAACCTAATATCCTCAACCCAATACCCTCAAATATATACCCAATATCCTAAACCATAATCCATATACCCTACACACTTAACCTTATATCCTCAACCCTAAACACTACCCCTCAATCCTCAACCCTATACCTTAAACCCTAAACCCTCATCCATCATTCCTATACCATATACCCTCAACTTTATACCTAATATCCTAAACCCTAAACCTTATTCCCTATACAATTAACCCTATACCTTAAACACTAAACCTTACACTCTCAACCCTCATAGGGGGAGAGAGGGATTCGGGAGGGAGGGATTGGGGAGAGAGGGAGAGAGGTTGGGAAGGAAAGAGGAGATAAAGATAAGTAGAGAGGGAAGGAGAGGTAGAGATACATGAGAGATAAAGAGTAGATAAGGAAGTATAGATGGAGGGAGAGGTATGGAGGGAGAGAGAGGGAGGTGACAGGGAGGTGAGATAGAGAGAATTAAAGAGAGTTTGGTAGGGAGTGATAGAGGGATATGCAGGTAGAGAGGGATAGGTGAGATAGAGAGAAGTAGAGAGAGATAAAGATAGAGGGAAGGAGGGAGGGTGGGCGAGAGAGGGGAGGAAGGGAGAGGTAAAGAGGGATATGCGAGATAAAGATAAGTAGAGAGGGAATATTGACATATAGAGATGGAGAGAGTTATAGAGAGGGAAAGAGAGAATGGTGAGATAGAGAGGAGAGAGTGAGAGAGAAAGAGGGTGAGGGAGGAGTGAGAGAGAGTGAGAGAGAGAGAGGTAGAGGGAGGGAGAGGAGAGATAGAGAGTAGATAGGGGAAAATGTAGGGAGAGATATCTAGTGAGAGAGAGAGAGGGCTAGGGGAGACTAAGATAATTAGAGAAAGACAAAGAGGTAGAGAGAAGTAGGGAGAGAATAAGGGAGGAAGAGAATCGATATAGAGAGCTATAGAGAGAGTGGTGGGGAGTGATGGATGGAGAGGTAGGTAGAGAGGTATTAGGGAGATAGAGAGTAGAGAAGGAAGTAGAGGGAGAGGTATGGAGGGGGAGAGAGGGAGGTGAGAGAGAGGTGAGAGAGAGAGAAATAGAGAGATTGTGGTAGGGAGTGATGGAGGGATATGCAGCTAGAGAGGGATAGGTGAGATAGAGAGAAGTAGAGAGAGATAGAGATAGAGGGAAGGAGGGAGGGTGGGTGAGAGAGGGGAGGAAGGGAGAGGTAAAGAGGGATAGGTGAGATAAAGATATGTAGAGAGAGAATGGTGACATATAGAGAAGTTGGAGAGTTACAAAGAGGGAAAGAGAGAATGGTGAGATAAAGAGGAGAGTGTGAGAGAGAAAGAAGGTAAGGGAGGAGTGAGAGAGAGAGGTAGAGGGAGGGAGAGGAGATATAGAGAGTAGATAGGGAAAAGGTAGGGAGGGAGACATCTAGTGAGAGAGAGAGAGAGGTATAGGGGAGATAAAGATAATTAGAGAGGGAAGGAGAGGTAGAGAGAGAGTAGAGAGGGAATGAGGGAGGGAGGGAGAGAAGAAATATAGAGAGGTGTAGAGAGAATGTTAGGGAGTGATGGATGGAGAATTAGGTAGAGAAGTATTAGGGAGGTAGAGAGCAGAGAGGGAAGGAGAGGGAGAGGTATGGATGGAGAGAGTGGGAGGTTAGATAGAGAGTAATGGAGAGAGAGTGGTAGGTTGTGATGGATGGAGAGCTAGGTAGAGAGGGAGAGGGGATATATATATGTAGAGAGGGAGGGAGAGAGGGAGAGAGATGTAGTGAGGGAGAGAGGTGAGATAGAGAGAAATAAAGAGTGTTTGAAGGAGAGGTAGGTAGAGAGAGGGAGAGAGGAGATAAAGATAAGTAGAGATGGAAGGAGAGGAGAGAGAGAGGTGAGATAGAGAGAAGTAGAGAGGGAATGAGGGAGGGAGGGAGAGAGGTGTAGAGAGAGTGGTAAGGTTTGATGGATGTAGAGGTAGGTAAAGAGAGATGGGAGATAAAGAGTAGATAGGGAAGAAGAGAGGGAGAGAGAGGGAGGAGAGAGAGAGGTTAGCTAGAGAGAAATAGAGAAAGTGGTAGGGCGTGATGGAGGGAGAGGTAGGTAGGTAGAGAGAGAGAGGGGGGGGAGGGAGATAGAGACAAGTAGAGAGGGAAGGTGGGAGAGAGGGAGAGATAAGTGAGGTAGAGAGAATTAGAGGGAAAAGGAGAGAGACAGAGAGATTTCTTGAGATCAAGGGAGAGAGAGAGTCAAAAAAAGGGATAGAGATAGTGAGAGAGAGGTCTAGAGTGTAAGGGATAAAAATGAGTGAGATAGAGAGAGAAATAATACAATTTTCTGATTATTGAAATTTGACCTCCTGATTATTGAAATTTGACTAAGTTTGAAATTTGTGAGATCTTCCAAAAACTAGAAGAGAGAGAGGGGAGAGAGGGAGGAAGGGAGAGAGAGAGAGAGGGAGTGGAGAGATAAAGAGTAGAGAGAAGGAGAGAGTGAGAGAGAAAGATGATAGAACTTGTTGACTACTAAAATCTGACCTCCTGATTACTAAAATTTGATATGCTGATTACTGAAATTTGACTAAGTCTGAAATTTTAAAGATCTTCCAAAAACTAGAATTTGCATTATAACTCCTAGAGATCTGAAACCACTCTCAAACATCTTGGAAGTATATACATGAAATATAACTTAAACTATAAGAAAGTAAATGTCCATATATATATGTCAACTTATACTTAAATGTTTATTTCATGTATATAGTTTCCCTGAAAGATAACAAGAGGAAAGAGATAAGAAAAAGAGAAAAAAAAAATTCAATTTAGACCAAAATGTGAGCGCATTATAATGCGCTCGCGTTTTGTCAATGCATTTACAAAATGCAAAAATTCCATTCACAAAACATGTCAAAACTAAGATATAACGCGAGCGTAACGCGAGCGCGTTATATTTTGCTTTGGGAATTCCTGAGCCTTAGGCTTGGTATTTTCCTTGGAATACCAACCCAAAGGCTTGGAGGGCATTCCCAATGACCGGCGACGTGTTTATAAAAAATCTTCCATATTCAACATAATTGAGTTCGTGCTCACCGTCAAGATTGCACGTGGTTCAATATCAAAAAAATCAAGCACATTGGTAACATTGGGTTCTCTCTTAGCTATCCAACAATGTAATTTTTTTCACTTTCTGAAAATATTAAGCCTTTCATCCATAATTTATTTTATTTGTATGTCTTTTTTTCGCCAAAAAGCAGTGTTTGGTAATTTTTTCATTATAAATTAACCGTTAATCAATTTTTTAAATAAATTATTTTTTTAGAAACTAGACTCCATTCTACAAATTTAAAAATCAAAATAAAAATAAATTCAATTAGTTTCCAAAATTTGTAGGGGTAGCACGGCCAAAATTCTATTTTTCAGGAAATGTCCACTTCGAAAATTAGTAAAAAATTAAATATTCATTGAAAAATTATCAGAAAAATCGTGCATCAACTACACATTGTTAGCTAACTTCTGATTGTTGTGATTTTAAAAATACTAAAAAAAAGGTCACCATATGAGGGTCGTACAAGAGTTGCTATGCTATGTTTTTCTGACAAAAACAACACTAATTTGTGTACGTCCCTCATTTGAACCCCTTAATCTCAACCATTTTCAAAATAAATTAGTTGTTTAGAAAGTAGACTTGGAGAACTTGAATCCTTCTTTTTGTTCCATCTCAAAATTTTGAGTGTAAGTATCCTCAATTTCACATCCAAGGTCAGTATTTCCTGATTTCAGAAAAAGTTGTCCACTTAAGTCCCCCTTTTGGGAACCATCTTGGTGCACTTACCTAGTCATACAACATAGCCCTTGCCACCTCCGATATAGACCGATTCTTCCTTTCAGCAACCCCATTCTGCTACGGGTTGTAAGGAACATTCCATTCTCTTTTGATTCCTTCCTTGGTACAGAACTCCTAGAACTCTTTCCCTTTGTACTCGCCTCCATTATCTGATCAAAGAACCTTTATCTTCCTGCCTATCAAATTCTCCACAAGAGCTTTGAACTCTTGGAAACGACTGAAAACCTCATCCTTGGTCTTCAAGAAGTATACCCAGGTCTTCTTGGAGAAATCATCAATAAAAGTAACAAAGTACTCGTATCCTCTGAGAGACTTTGTCGACATTGGTCCACATATATCTGAATGTACTAGATCAAGAACGCCCTTGGATTTGGTGTCACTCCTTGAAAAATTTTCTTTCACAAAATTCCCCAACAAACATCCTTTACATACATCATCATGCTTTGTGCTCACCTCTGGAACACCTGTCACTATCTCACGAAGCATTTTAAGTGCTCCATGATGTATATGGCCCATCCTCCTATGGAATAG
The DNA here is from genome assembly GCA_007115665.2 of Sequoiadendron giganteum. Taxonomy (NCBI): domain Eukaryota; kingdom Viridiplantae; phylum Streptophyta; class Pinopsida; order Cupressales; family Cupressaceae; genus Sequoiadendron; species Sequoiadendron giganteum. Next base: position 50,996,952 of record CM021105.1, on the reverse strand, counting down.
CTCTCCTTGATCTCTAGAACTACCGCTGCTCATCAGTGCCTTATGAGTATCAAACTGCAACGTAAAGTCAACCGCTCCTAACTCCAATAGCTATGGGTGATTTCCAATCCTTGTGCTTGATTAACACATTTTCCCCTCTAAAGAGTACATTGTAGCCTTTATCATGAAGGACAGATACAAAAATAAAATTCATACCCAAGCTTGACACATGCAACACATCATGAATGGGAATCAACTTGCCATTCTCCCTCTGAAATAGAACAATCCCTTTCCCAATTGGATTTAGCTTGGACATGTTCCCCCTAAAAATATGGATTCTGATGCCCTCCTCCATGTAACTGGAGAAGTATTCTCTAACACCTGTCATATGAAATGACGCCCCACTATCTATATACCAAACACCCTATGAGGTTGAGCTAACCATACAAGCTATGAGTGCAAACTCATCCTCCATTCTACTAGAGAGCTCATCTGCACTTGTTGAAGTTGTCATCTACTTCTTGCCTTTCTTTTTGTTCATCTTCCTTTGTAGGCAATTGCTGACATAGTGGCCAAACTCATGTCAGCCATAGCACTTGAATTTAGACAAGTCCTTCTCACCTTTAGGATTTGATCCTTTGTTAGACCCCTTCTTTGCTTTCCCTTTTCCTGCTAGGGCAATGTTTTCTTGTTCTCCCTCACTTCTCTGACTCTTACTGCTGGTACCATTAAAAAGGCTTAGTCTAAGCTCCTCTTGAGTGAAGTCACTCCATAGTTGATCCCAAGTTGATAAGGTGTCTCATCCATTAATAACTTGAACAAAGACATCCCACTACTTAGTAAACCCATTTAGGGCTATCCGTACTAGCTCGTCATCATCTAGTTTATCTCCAATAGCTATCAACTCATCCTTGACAAGTCTAAGTCTGGTGAGGTAACTTGAAGCGTCTTCTCCCTTGCTCATCCGGGTATTCCTTAAATTTTCTCTGAGAATCAGTTTCCTGTTAGTGGTAGCATTTTGGTACAGATTCAAAATGGTGTCCCACATCTTCTTCGTTGTATCCAACTCTGCAATATGTGGAGCAATATGATCCTTAACACCATCAAGAATTAGCCTCCTTGCCTTGGCATCTTCCTTCTTAAATGCTAAGAGTTGTGTTGGATCTGTAGGTATAGCTACAACACTGGTCACATATTCCTTAATACCATTCTCTTCTAGCAATAAAGAAATTTCAACTTTCCAGACACCAAAATTTGAAGCTTCATCCAATTTGTCATGATCTCTCAAACTAGCTAAGGCCATCTCAAATGATAAAATAAATAATAATTCGAAAGAGGTCAAACTAGGTTTTATAAACCCTCGATTTTCCTTTGCCTAGGGTAAACCTTTTCTACCCTCAACTTAGCTCTGATACCATGTGAAAATTCTATTGCAGTTACTGATTATTAATCTCCTATCTAATACAAATTATTTGACTACTGAAAATTAATTCACAGCTAATATTGAATAATAACACAATTGCAGCTTCACAAATAAAAATACGAAAGAAACATGCAACACAATGAACACGATATTTTTGGACAAATTGTCCTTGGAAAAACCCTGGAGGGAAAACTAGTACTGTAGATGAAGAACTTATATTAAATTTCAGCAAATTAAGAGAAACATAAAAATGCTTGCCTCTTACTGGCAGAGCTCCGACAATCTCCCAATTTCTCCTGCTGAGATCCTACAACTTCTATCCCCAACGCTATCACAACGCCCTTGCTATCACTACAAGACTTATTTGCTAACACTACAAATTCTTCTCAAACTTATATTCTCCAAATGCCCAATGACTCCCTTTTATACTATTCTCATTGGGAAACCAATGACCGAGATTTATTCTCAATCAGTGGTTGAGATTAATAACACCTTAACAAACCCTAACTAATTAGTTTTATAGGTGTCTCTAAAAGAGTCATTTAAATAAATAAATAATTGTCTTCATCTCAACAAATTGACCAAAAAAACAATTATTTACTTATTTCTAGTAAATGGACAAACAACAACTGTCCAAGCTAACAAACTAACAATCTGGACTTCCGAGCCATAGAGATTCTCAGATTGAGTTATGATTCTTTGCCTCCAACTCTTAAGCCCTATTTTTCTTATTTGTCATTCTTTCCTAAGGATGAGGTAATAAATTGCGAATATCTCTTAAATCTCTAGATAGCGGAAGGATTGATTCCCCAAGGAGGAGGCCAGTGGGAAGTTGGTTGGGGTTATTTATATTAGTTTTAACCAATCTGTGCTTGCTTTAAGTATGGGACAGTTCACTGGATCTAATCAAATTTTGCAAGATCCATGACTTGCTACTTGATTTGGCAATTGACATATCTAAAGGAAATGGATGTGCATTTTCTGTTGAAGATGCTTGCACATCTGTGAAAATAATTTTACTGCTCAAACAAGATATAGATGATATGGTCATCCAACAAAGCAGGGTTTCTTGTACCAGGTCTCTTCACACTCTGTCATTATATAAAAATTCCATTGAAAAGATTGAGACAAAAATTTTCAGCCCCTTGAAATTATTAAGGTTTCTCGACTTGAGCCAAACTAAGATCTCTACATTGGCCCACTCTGTTGGAAGGCTAAAACTTCTCAAGCTCTTAAGTTTATCATGGACAAGAATTGAGGAGGTACCGAACTATGTGAGGAGGCTTAAGAATCTTGTCTTGCTCGATCTATCTTGGTGTCGATGTCTACAAAGGCTGCCTGAGTGGATAAGTGAATTGAAATGTCTTCAACACCTCAACATACAAGATTTCCATTATGGGTTGCGCAGTCACATGCCAAAGGGAATATCAAAGTTGGACTGTTTGTGGGTACTCAGATCAAATGAGTTGAGCCTCTCTATTGAAGAGGATGAATTGTTAAAGTTGGAGGATCTTGCCAAATTAACCCACCTCCAAGAATTAAGCATGGTTCTTAAGCAGTAAAAGGAGTTGAAGAGTTTCCATGATAGAACCCTTGCGTAGCTACCACATATGCGCCATCTATCCATAACATCTGAATTCTTTGGAGAATTGCATTTACGGCAGAATATTACTTTTCCATACCGAGTTGGGTATGTATGCTAGGAAATCTTAGGATACTTACATTATGGCATTGTGAATGTAGCATTTATCCGACATTAGAAACAATGCCTAACCTGTTAGAGTTGACATTAGTGACTAATGAGAGTTGTAGAGAAGTACCAAGGGCGGTTGGAAAGTCATGCGGGTTTCCCAATCTACGCTTTCTAATTATATCAAACTTCCCTCTTTAAGAGGAGTTGCGGGATTTTGAGGATGGAGCGATGGCCGTCCTGTAGAGATTGTATTTAGAGTGGTGTCTGAGAGTGAAGAAATTTCCAAAGGGATTGGAAAGGTTGAGAACACTGAGAGAGTTCTACTGTAGCGGGTTAGGAAGTGATGAATTTATAGAGACATTGCGCAACGGTGGGGAAGTTTGGAATAAAGTCAAGGCAAAAAATTCAGATGTCCGCATCATGGAATCTTTTGTCTAGTTATTTTGTAAACTATGAATTTATTTGATTATAGTACAAAGTTAATAGTTAGAGAGCAATAGTTTATTCTTACATTAACATCACTTAATTTTGTTTTTTTCTCATTCTCTTAGAAAATCTATATTAATTTACTTAATTTAAGATTTGGTAAGGATTATGAATATAGAAGAATAAATAATAATATTTATGCCGAAGGCGTCCCCACGCGTAACATTTGCAGCCCATTTCGTATCGGATGATGCAGAATGTTGGAGACCCAACGCCTATGATGGAATGCATCACAGTCGTTCATCATTTTCGTGGCCTATTTTCCCCGCTCTTGCAAAATCTTCATTGCTGGTATTGACCTTTCATTTCTCCACCTGGCAAGGGCGAAAATGTAGCAGTAGAGCAGTTATTGCAGAAGGAAATATCTCAAATAAAAATCGCACAACAGTTATTGCAGAAGCAAATATCTGAGATAAAAATCTGCAAAAGAGTTATTGCAGAAATATCTCCATCTTTACAGCACGACACGGAGGTTAGTCGAATGGCCCTTAAATAGAATGGTCAAAACCTAAAAAAAATTTCATTGCAATCTTATAACTCTTAGAATTGATTGAAGTTGTCGGGAGAAACTGGTTTCCTCTTTTTTTACAAAATACCTATCATGTTAGGGTTTGCGGACTTGCTTATCTACTAGATTGGACAAGGCTTTATCTACCGACGGAGTGGGTCATAGTTATGGTCCTCAGAACTCGCTTTAACTTCTTCTAAAATCAAATGCATAAGCCTTTGTTGAGATGGTTATCTCGTCAAACTCTTGACAATGACCACATGGAGTTCATCAACATATGCACTGTATTTGTTGGAGTAATCCTTTCTGGATTTACAATAGATGCAATAGGTGTACATGCAACATCTGGTGCATTTATCTTTGGTCTCATCAAAGAATGGCCAATTTCATAAACTAGTGTACAATTGTTCAATGGTTCATTCTTATTGTTATAATCCCAATGTTTATCTGATGCAATTTCAAGTGTTATAATCCCAATGTTTATTACTTCAGTTCCTGAAATTTATACACAGTGAATAAAAAGTTGAATAGTTCCAGTTGCAACTAAGTGATTTTGTCATTGTTTCATTTGCTTTTTTTCTTTTTAGCTTGTTGGATCAGCAATAAGGCTTGTTTTAGAAATCAAAACTCCCGAGACAATAATGCATTGGCTTAAAAACAAGATTATATTTCCCAGCTGGTAGCGAACCATCCAAAAGTGTCACATAGAGAAAAATGAGAGTTGTTGAAGCAAGAAAAACTAAACATTCTGAAGGTAGTAGCAAGGAGCTCATGGAAGTGTACAAAATTAGTCCCCCTCCTAGAAATAAGGATCGGCACAGTGAGGTTGCTGTGGCAAGAGGACCTAGAGATAGAATAATGAAATTGTTGCTGAGATAGCCATCAAATTCTTCCACGTACAAGACAATCTTGACTTTAAACAACAGATTTGAAGTCTTCAAGCCTTGTGTTCTTGTTAAAGAATTTTTTTTTGGCTCTGTTTTTTGTTTGTTGTTAAAGAATTTTGTGTAATTTGAACACATATGGGAATGGGAATTTCTTGAATGGTATGTTTGAAGTGGCAAACTATCCATTTGTAGGGAATTATTTAACATATATGGCAATGAACATTCTTGTATGGTATATTTAATTCAGTTACCATTTACGATCTGGTCACCAGGCCTCTTGCTTCATTAGGCCACCAATGGGAGGGACCTATGTTCAATAATAATAGCTTAAGGTTTTATTCTGTATGCTTAAAATAACTTTGGAACAGGTTATTAAAAAAAATCATGACAATTTTTGTTGATAATCTTTCCTTAAGTGCAAAAAAGCCACCATAATTTGCAATTGTAGAAAAGCTCACTGCTGCTTAAAACATCATTTACACTCTTTCATGACATGTTTAAACTATCAAGGCTTTTAGCTTCCTTCAAAGCTTAGGGTTTCAAATTTCACTTTCAGGGTCATTGAATCAAGTATGTGGTACATCTATAGTTGTAACTTCTGATTTATTATTTTGAAATTTTTAACCATCATGACTCAGCCCACAAGTAGACTATAATGAAGGCTTTTTGTTCATTTGTAAGAGGCTTTAGTATTATTTTTTTCAAATTTTAAAGACTATCATAGACAGTAGACTGTATGATCTTTTCAATGTTTTTTTATCTAGTTCTACCATCTAGGATGCCAAAAAGTTCATGGGAGCAAAACCCATTTAGAATTCAACCATAGTTTTCATTCAAAAATTAGATTAATGAAAAGTTAAAAATTATTCACCAAAATTTCATATAAACTAAAGAAGTCCATGCTTTTGAAGTTTTAATTTCTGTACAGCTTCAGTAAGTCTTAATTTATTGGCCAAATTGTAAAACAATAAATGTAATAATATTATACCAATAAACTCCATGCTCTTCTTAATTTTTTGGCAAAAATTTTGCTCATGCATTTTGTAGTTGTTAATGTTTCTAATCCAAAAGATTTTCCATGAGTGCAAGAATTGATTATCAGAGCAATCAACAACCTTTCTGCCTCCCATATTGCTGCCAAGACCTTGATTGTTGCATCTGGTTTTCTCAAACAGTTTGTCTCGGTTTTAAAAAATGGCCACTCTACAGTACAATAGTTGCCAACATTAAACATCTGCAATTTATCCTTCAATTACACAGGTTGTAGTTCTGAGCATTGTGAAAGAATATGTTGATTGTTAAGAGTGTTTATGTGGTATTGTAAAGGGAAATTAGTTGATGTTTTGGCCTTCACATAGTAATAAAATTCATGACTATGTCAGTAACCTTTTTTGGGCTTACCAGATAGTATTTAAAAAAAGAAATGAACAGTCAAGTTCCTATGGCAGTTTAACTGTGCTATCATTATTGACTTTAGCACAAAGCTTTGGGATTGATAAAGTTTGTTATGAACTATTGTAATGTTTTTTGATCCTCTGTTGAAAAAAACTTTTAGTAATGAGGTCTACCAACCCTCTATCTTAATAAGTTAATACCATACTCTCAAATTATGACATTGTTTCCTACAATTTTTTAATAAGGCTTTGACTATGACATCTCAATGTTATCTACTTTTATTCTCAAACTATCTCTTTTTCCTTTTACCAATCGTGGATATACACATAGGTTGTTAGCTCAATTTTTGAATAAGGCTTTGATTGTGACATCCCATTGTTATCTACTTTTGTTCTCAAACTATCTCTTTTTCCTTTTACCAGTCCTGGCTATACACATAAGTTGTTACCTCATTGAGATTTTGTGAGCTTTGATATCATAATTGTGTTCACTTGGTTTTGAGAATTTGATTTGTGGAAGTTGTCATAACGAGCTCTTTCAAACTAAGGATTCATATCCATATGAATGTTGGATTTGTTTTTCCATCATAGAAAATGCAGAGCTCCCACCTTAATCTATTAACAAATTTCCTCCCATTTTACTCAAATATAATCTGCATAGCTAATATTTGTAGCAAATGTTTTCTTTAATTTGAATCTATCACTCTCTTCTCTAATGCATCATAACAGTTTTTGTTTCTGCGTTACTAATGTATCATTTAAAATTTTCATTTACAAGTACTTCACTCAAATATAAACTGCATAACCAATATTTGTAGAAAATGTTTTCTTTTAATTTAAATCTGTCATTCTCTTTTCTTTGATGCATCTTGAATATCATCAAAAAATTCCCATTACAAGTACTTCAATTTAAAATATCTCAACTCTTGAGATCTTTGTGACCAATTGTGATTTTAGACTTGTTGACATGCAAAATGTGCTTTTAAAATAATCCAACTCTATGGGCCCTTGTGCTTTTAACATTGGATCAAAATTAATATTAAGAAGATCAAAATATTCTTTTAGACAACAATGAGCCTTTGTGCTTTTAACATTGGATCATAATTAATATTAAGAAGATCAAAATATTCTTTTATACAACGTGGACTTTTTTTAAGTCAAGGTTTTGTTAGTATTTTCTATGAAATTTGCTACTGGAAAGTCTGAACTTGTTTTACAATTGAAAATAAATTTCTATTGCTATGTGCCGTACTTATACATGGGAATTTATGTATTTGTTTTTAACATTTTTATTTCTTTCATTTGCAGTTCACATAAAATATCAGTCTCGTTAGTCTACATATGTATGTGTTGTAATAGTGTCCTAATAATTTTGAGAAAACTCACACAGTAGTGTGCCAAATTTAGTTGAGGGCTATGATGGTCAATTGTTAGAAACTAGTAATTACTGGCGCAACTAAATTCCAACAATAGTAGTGTGCAAAATTTATTTGAGCTCTACCCTGTTCAATTTTTAAAAATTGTTGAAGCAGCTAAATGTCATCATTGCTTAAGCAACAATAATTACTAAAGTCCTTTTTTATGACCAAGTGGTGAAATGCTGTGACTTATGACATTCACTGAACTCTTTAGTTTTAATCTAGAGACCTGTGTTTGTCTTCTACTCCCTTACAATATTTGAAATTTTGTAGTCATTTTTTTGTGTAGGTAAAACATAAATGTCACTTCATGGTCAATTGTTCTGATTGCCTTGAAATAATATGGTTATTTAAACCTTTATTTTATTATAAAATGAATCGGTAAGTTGTAGTACTATAATTTGCTTGGGATTCGGATTACTAAATATGTATATTCCATGGTGTTTTTGAGGTGGCGGTGGATCCCTATTTGCTTCTTCACGTACAAACTTTTATAATTTGAGTGTGCAATGAGATTTATATTTACTTGGTGATTTTTAATACAGACGTTTATAATATAAGTGTCCAATGAATTTTATGTTTATTTGGTGTTTTTCACTTTTTCGTTTTTGTTTCAACAAAACCTCTCAATTCCAATATACTTAGATCTACTTTTTGTTTATTGTGAATAGCTTGAAACAAAAGCTGTGAGCAGATTCGTTTTGGTTTGTCTTACTTTTTAGCAACTTCTGCCCATTTTATCTCTTCCGCATCATTGGCAGTAGGACACATTTATTCCAAAATCTTACGGTAAGTCACTTGCCACATCATTCTATGTTGTGCTGTATTGCTTTCTAAACTGTTTTGTTGTTACATATCAAATTAGCAAATTTAAATATTCCTATTTTCCTTTCTACATTCATATTTCCAGAAATTGTGAAATAAATTTTTGTTTACTTTAGAACATGACAAACATAGTCAAGACCTAGATTATTTATGAAAAACACATCATATTGATAGAAATTAATGATATGAAAGAAATATAAAGTGTTCTAATTCTTTCTAAACACTTATGTTATTATCTATCAAATTAACATATTTTTTAAAATTTGAAATGAATTTCTTATATAACACATATGTTACATTTCTCTGCCTGTTTTCATATATGATATTGATTTAAATGTTTGTTTTAAGCCTTGTTTTTAGAGTGCAACATATAATATTCCCTACTTCTAAATTGTTTATTCCTTTATAATTAAATAGCATGTTTCGGGCATTCATTTACATGCTTACCTATATATGTTTTACTCCAACTTATACATATATTACATTCACTCATGCCAGGTCATGGCTACACATTCAACTACTCCTATGCTACCAAGCTTGTCCATTACAGTGCATCCAACACAAGCAATTTTAGAGTCATCATCTACTATTAGTAAACCAGACTCAGTTCACACAACCATTCAACATCTTTCTACAACAGTAACTAATAGTTGCGACGACATCATTGACATACTCAAACTTGCATTCCAGATAGAAAGTCCTATTGATGATTTCGATGTTGAGATGCTTCAGGCCTCAGTATCAACTTACCAATCTAGTTGTGCAAAATTATAGGGTTTGTGCAATTTCATAAGCGAGCTAAAGTATGATCAACACTATAATACTCTTGCAGCTCCTATGATAATCACTGCATTCCAAAGTTACCTTGACACCTTTTAGTCCATTATAAGTTTTAAAATTTTGGGCCTATACTATGCCTACTTATGGCTGCAATGTAAAGAAACAATATAGCCTTCTATACTCGTGTCTAATATGCTCTTCCAATATAAGTTTGGTAATTACTATTTTGAACACGAAAGTGTTGTAAATTTTCCTTGTACTATTTTTCCCCAAAAGGGCTCCAATATTAGAAATATATTTGTTTACCGTTCACATAAATAGTGTGATTTCAAATTTCATTGATTGAAATTAATGTTCAATAAATACTTAAATTACTTCTTTCCATAACAATATTTTAGGTCTTGGTTAATCTTAAAAACTAAACAAACAATACTTCGAATATGTCTTGTACTATATAGCTTGCATAAAATTTAACCCATTAAAAAACCATTGGTTTGTAAAACATGTAGATAAACTATGTGACAATATATTATCAATTGTACGATTCCCTTCTTTACCTTGCAATTGTGGTTTCCCTTATTAACATCACTCATACAATTAAGCAACACCTTTATTTGACGTGTCATAAAACCCAATTCTAACACTCACAACTACGTCGCAGGCACAAAGCTTCAACTACCTTTCACCTTCTCGATGGCAACTTTGACTCCAAATGTCGTTGAAGATATTCTTGCAGGCATGTTTGATCTTGACCCTTCATTACAAGTCACGTCCATAAACACAATACAACATGCTCATTCAATAGATGTTAAGTACCGGGTTGAACTCTCTGATGGTGTCCATGCCCATCCTACTTTGCTTCCTACCTAGTTCAACAATCTTGTTATCGAAAAAGTGATGGTCATTGGGTCTATTATCCATCTTACAGAATATACATCCAAAGTTTTCGACAAATACACGTACATCCAACCTTACTTTATTTTTTAATATTGCTTTCATTCACTAGTGTGATGTTCCTAAATCATTTACATCATTACATTGCAGGGCTATAGTTATCAATAATCTTGAAATGGTATCGAATAAATCTCCACTTGTTGGCACTCCAACTCCTCTTCTACAAGCAACAAGTCATTTGGCATCTACTAGCTCCCAAGGACCGTTTGGATTACAACAGGATGCAATATCTACCCGAGAACCAACCATACCCACTTTTGAGATACTTCCCATCAAATTTTTAACCCCATACTATAAGCGTTGGTCCATTGAGGGTAGAGTATTAACAAAGAGTCCAATCCATGAGTTTCACAATGCTAATCGAGAAGGAAAAGATTTTGGTTTTGACTTCATTGACAAAGAAGGCACTGACATACATGTCACATGCTTGAATGAACTTGTTGATGAATTCCATAATTTTGTGCAATCTAATTCTGTATACATTATTTGTAATGGTCGCATACAAGTTGCTAATAAAAAATATAGTAGCTCAACAAACCCATTTGAAATTTTCCTACACAAATCATCAACAATTACACCTTCCCCATGTGTGGACTCTACGATCCCCATGCATAGCTTGCATATCAAAAGCATAGATTCCCTACTATCACTACCTATTAATTCCATTGTTGATGTTCTTAGCATACTTTTGTCTATCTCCGCTACATCAACCATCCGTAAGAGAGATGGGACTGAAACAATAAAGTGCACTGCAATAATCACAGACATGTCATGCTTGAGCATTGATGTTACACTTTGGGGTCATCATTGTGAATTTGAAGGTAAAGAGATATCTACTTTGTCTCTTCTACCAACCCCTCCCATTATCTTGATCAAATGTGGACATATAACCTCCTGGCGTGGAAAAGCTCTTGATACCATATTTGCCACTACAATTGTCATAAATCCAAAACTGTTAGAAGTGTCAACATTGCATGACTGGTATGCCATTGTAGGGAGTGAGACACCCTTCCTTTCACTCTCAATAGATCATCTATCTTCCAACAAGTTTGCAAATCCTATTGACATTGCATCAATCAATAGTACAAACTACCTTGAAAAAGCAAATGTTTGTGTAAAAGCAAGCATATCAAAGGTCCACATGGAAAAATTTTACTACCTCTCTTGTCCTCTACTAGTAGACAATAAGAAATGTAAGAAGAAGGTTGTACAAAAGAAGCCCAATAGCTTTCATTGCCCAAAGTGTTCTATTGATCTCCCTAAATGTGACCTTAGCTACATGGTCAAAGTGGACTTGGACGATGGCACAGGTTCTCTTATTAAAGTTACTGCATTCGAGGGGCCCGCAAACAGCTTGTTTGGAGTTTCCACTAAAAATCTTCAACTACTTATGGCTGAACCTGATGCAACTAAACACGTGCTAGATCAAGTCCTTGGGCACCAGTTTCTCTTTGAGGTGGCCATCACAATGAATTATTTTGTTGGAAAAGAAGTACAAAGCTTTGTAATTACAGCAATTAAACCTGTTTAAAGTTTACAAGTACCTCTTATTTTCAACAATACTGTATTGTCTTTGCTTATGTAGTACAAATTTTGTTGTTGTCCATACCACCATATGTAATGATGTGTGCCTAAAATAACACATGAATTGAATACAAAGTCTTTTTCAATGTGACAATGTTGTCTAATGCACATGTTTTGTAATATGCTTATTACTTCATTGGTATTCTTGCGAATTTAACTCACCTAACTTAAATGTGTTATTTCAACTTTCTCATTATCTAATGCAAAATAATATTACAATGGTCTATTCCTTAGCAACCACTACCATGGAAAACCAAGCTCAGAGTATGGAAGCACAACAGTCTCATCATAACCATCTAAAATGATTATGGTACCATGCAAATAAGGATTCTATTAATAGACGAAGTAGAGAAAACCATCAAAGTAACCTTGCAAGCTCCTCCACACCCCTGCCTTGTCTTTCCAATTACCCTCCCCCTGTGCAACCCCCACCACCTCAAATGCAATCTACATTTCACCCTTGATCTCCCTCCCAAAACCTCCATCCTCCACTATTTCCTCCAAACTATTAGATCGCTAGAAATTCTTTCCGCTCAAAGTTGGAAAACCTATCAAACATATCAGCATGCCAAGTATGCATGGAACGATATCCAGGAATAAGGGTTAGGCTATTAAATGGTAATACTACTTATTCACGATGCATTTCTGAAAAAAATGGCAATCGTTTCTCACAGTGGAACAACATGGACCCTAGAGAACAACCTACTTGTTTACAACGCCTATCTCAGATTGAAGAAATGCTTATATCAAGGGTTAGCCTTGTTCTCCAAGTTACTTATGCAAGAGGGGGACAACTAAAATATAGTTGCCACAATATCTATTTTCCTCAGGATATTACAGTAATTTCCAATTACTTGCCATAACATATTCATGACTTGGATATACTCATAGTCAATAAGAAAAATATTGACTCCCAACATTACAATTTCTATGTTTGCAAAGCAAATGTTCATGAAGCTTTGCAATATAAGATCCATTATGACCTCTACTACAAAGATGTCCAGTTAGATGAGACCTCTCTCTTATCCTTGCCTATTGCCTCCACTGACATCTCTGAGCTTCTAAATGCAACAGTCTCAACTTCAGACCCCCCTGATTTTAGCTTCATGGAGACAGATAATATAAGCGAACAACAATTGCAAGAGAATGCAGAAGCAACAACTTCATTTGTCGCAAACCTACCCCCTGCACGTACTGAAGTGCAAGAATTGCGAGCCCTGTTGCAACTAGGCGAGGGACGACCACCTCCTACTATTGATTGGCCACCAATTTCTCTTACACCTCTCAATGAATACACCATTGAAGGCTTGTTTGTTATGGCATTCCCGACATTGTTTCCAAAAGGTAGAGCTGCATTCAATCAACAAAGTAAGAAAGAGGTCAAGCTACATGAATATGCTCTCCATCTTCTTCGATACCATGATAATAGATTCGGCCAACACCCACAATTTAGATACTTCATACTAAATATTATTATGTGTCACCGTAGCCAGGCCACAACTTCCGTATTTGTTCAAAAACACTTCGAAAGTAGACTACCAACAACAATATTTGACTTGCGCCAAAGACTCAAGGACCTCCCTGATGAACATCTTGTAGACTAGGTTATGTGGTTTGGCTCTAAAATTCATGGTACCCACCCCTTCTAGACTCTACGAGGGGAGCTATTAGACATGGTTATTCAAGTTGGTTGTCCAACTATATTCTTCACCCTTAGTGCAACAGATACTAAATGGCCAGATTTACACAATGCCATGCCATCAGCTGCACCTACAAATCCTTCAACAGCTGCTTGGTGGAGGATCCAAAATATAGTGCAAAACCCACACCTCTGTGCACTTTACATGCATCACTGATTTACTGCATTTCGTGAGGAGGTTTTGGAAAATATTCTTTGCACAAATGACTACTGGTATAGGTAAATTCACTCCACAATATTTTATATTTATGTCTTTCATTCATCATTTCCATAATAATATTTTTTGGTGTCTAGGTATGAATGGCAACAGTGTAGCTCTGCACATGTCCACGGTTTCCTTTGGCTCAATGATGCACCCAATTTTGCTAGATTGCAATGGAATAATCTACAATCCATACAACAAGCAATCGACTACATTGACAACATTGTCTCTGCTTGGAACCCACGTCCCAACGAAAGCTCATTTGCAAAAATTCGAAGGTCCTCCTTAAACAACCCCTGCCTGATGGATACAAGAATGATTATGTTATCCACCCCTTCAAATGACTACAATGAATTGCTCAATTGTGTTCAGTGCCATACACGTTGTACCTTGCAAACATGATTGCAGAGAAAAGGAGATGCCATTGAATGCCACTATAAAGCCCCTTGGACCTTGCAAAATAATTCAACACTCTCAAATGAGAGTGGGCAGCCAAAGCACACCCCTGCTCGTAATGATGATCGAGTTAATCTTCACAACCCCACTATCCTCTTCATTTGGCGCGCAAATGTAGATTGCCAACCCATTATCTCAATAGATGCAGTGCTCAAGTATATCGCAAAATATGCAGCTAAAGCAGAAACCAAATCCGAAACATACCATGCAATGCTTTCTCGTATTTCAGCAACTTTTGATCTTGACAAGCCAACACCAATAGCTTTTAGGAAAATTCTTGTTGACAACCTTGTGGATCACGATATTAGTGCTCAAGAAAGTTGCCACCTTCTCTTAAAACTCCCACTCTGCTTGTGTAGCCAAACATTCGTTTCTTTAAATGTCAACCACAAAACCTATCAACACATTCCACTCTCAGGCACA
>CM021105.1:50967687-50982141 GCA_007115665.2 Sequoiadendron giganteum | reverse complement strand
CAAAGAGGGAAAGAGAGAATGGTGAGATGAAGAGGAGAGAGTGAGAGAGAAAGAGGGTAAGGGAGGAGTGAGATAGAGTGAGAGAGAGAGGTAGAGGGAGGGAGAGGAGAGATAGAGAGTAGATAGTGGAAAAGGTAGGGAGGGAGACATCTAGTGAAAGAGAGAGAGGGATAGGGGAGATAGAGATAATTAGAGAGGGAAGGAGAGGTAGAGAGAGAGAGTAGAGAGGGAATGAGGGAGGGAGGGAGAGAATAAATATAGAGAGGTCTAGAGAGAATGTTAGGGAGTTATGGATGGAGAAGTAGGTAGAGAAGGATTAGGGAGGTATAAAGTAGAGAGGGAAGGAGAGGGAGAGGTATGGATGGAGAGAGTGGGAGGTTAGATAGAGAGTAATGGAGAGAGAGTGGTAGGTTGTGATGGATGGAGAGCTAGGTAGAGAGGGAGGGAGAGAGGGAGAGAGATGTAGTGAGGGAGAGAGAGGTGAGATAGAGAGAAATAAAGAGTGTTTGAAGGACAGGTGGGTAGAAAGAGGGAGAGAGAAGTGTGGAGGGAGAGAGAGGGAGGTGAGAGAGAGTTTAGCTAGAGAGAAATAGAGAGAGTGGTAGGACGTGATGGTCGAAGAGGTAGGTAGGTAGAGAGAGAGAGAGGGGGGGGAGGGAGATAGAGACAAGTAGAGAGGGAAGGTGGGAGAGAGGGAGAGATAAGTGAGGTAGAGAGAATTAGAGGAAAAAGGAGAGAGAGACAAAGAGAGAGATTTCTTGAGATCAAGGGAGAGAGAGAGAATCAGAAAAAGGGATAGAGATAGTGAGAGAGAGGTCTAGAGTGTAAGGGATAAAAATCAGTGAGATAGAGAGAGAAATAATACAATTTTTTGATTACTAAAATTTGACCTCTTGATTATTGAAATTTGACTAAGTTTGAAACTTGTGAGATTTTCCAAAAACTAGAAGAGAAAGAGGGGAGAGAGGGAGGAAGGGAGAGAGAGAGGGAGTGGAGAGATAAAGAGTAGAGAGAAGGAGAGAGTGAGAGAGAAAGATGATAGAACTTGTTGACTACAAAATATGACCTCCTGATTACTGAAATTTGACATGCTGATTACTGAAATTTGACTAAGTCTGAAATTTTAAAGATCTTCCAAAAACTAGAATTTGCATTATAACTCCTAGAGATCTGAAACCACTCTCAAACATCCTGGAAGTATATACATGAAATATAACTTAAATTATAAGAAATTAAATGTCCATATATAAATGTCAACTTATACTTAAATGTTTATTTCATGTATATAGTTTCCCTGAAAGATAACAAGAGGAAAGAGATAAGAAAAACAAAAGAAAAAAATTTCAATGTAGACAAAAATAACGCGCTCGCGTTTTGTCAATGCATTCACAAAACGCAAAAAATGCATTCACAAAAAATGCACAATTTTTAACTCAAAATGCACACATTTTTTGAAATTTAAACCATAACACGAGCGCGTTATAACGCACTCACGTTAGGCTCGATAATGACCGAGCCTAGGCTCGGGCATTACCAAGCCATAACGCGAGCGCATTTTACTATAACGCGTTCGTGTTTTTGCTATTTTGGGATGAAAAAGTAAGCTGTCCACGAAATTGCTACCCATTTCCATGCACCTGCCTGACTAGGATATGCCACACTACTTATGGGTAGAGGCATGCAGTACAATAGTATACATATAGAACAGGGCTCCACATAAGGTATTAGGAAATATGATGGGTATGTGCAGGTCATGATGGGCCAAAAAGTGGCAATGAGAAAAAAATTACATTTTGGATCGACTCAAAATGCGAAAATGCCGAGTTGACTTTTTTTAGGTTCAGCTGTCAGTACATTGCTCCAAAGCAATGCCCAAACCTAATTTTGCAAATCAGATATCCGATCCAAATCGGATATCCGATTTGGAAAGCCTAGATAAATAAAAAACCCAACTATTAAAAGTCATTTCACATAATTTGGACGCGGGCGCAGAGGGAGAAGAAGAACTCTGATATCTGTTTTCACGAGAAATCCAATTTGAAAAGTAAGTTTTTGGTTTTTTTTATGTTTTAACCAATTTTTCAATTAGATTCTTATAATTTTAAGTAGTTTTTACGAATTTTTTTTCAAAAGTAGGGTTTTTTATTGATTTTTATTAAAAGCTAGAGTTTGCAATGAATTTTTATTAAAAATTAATGTTTTTAAATGGATTTTGATTAAAAACTAGTGTTGTTGATGTATTTTTATCAAAAACTAGAGTTTGTTATGGATTTTTGTGAAAAAGTTAGGTTTTTTATTTTATTTTATTAAAAACTAGGGTTTTTTTACAATGATTTCATTTATATTGTGTAATTTCAATTAGATTAATTACTTTTTAACTTTAATCAGGTATTATGGCTGAGAATGAAAATGCACAAATTCCAAATGCTCCACCACCTCTACAACCAAACTCTCCACCACCTCCGCAGCCACCAATTGAAGACTTAATTGGTGAAAAATTGGGGCGATTGAGGGGCATTTGTGAAGTTTATAAGACAATCCTTCGATTGAGAGATATGACAAACACATTGAAGGAAATAATTAAAAATATAGAAACCTTCTCCACCCAACATAATGCCTTTCATTTGTGGCGAGAATACATGAGGGAATATTATGCATGTGGATTGTTTTACGATGATGTGAAAGATCTCCAAATAACCAAAGCCCAAATAGACTCTTTATTCGATAACCCCCGCACCAATTTTCCAGTGAATGTTAATAAACCAAAACTTTCTATAAAATGGTGCACAAATATGGACATTGTAGATAACTTTTGGGATCATTGGTGTATGGTTTTTGATAAACTACCGAACAAAAATTATGATATACCATTTTACTTTATTAAAAAATTATATGTTGAGTTTGTGTTAGGGCATCATGTCAATTACTTTGACATTAAACCCTTCAAGGGCGTCGGTGGAGGTATGCCCCAGGATAGACCAGGGGCAATTAGAGTAGTCTCGTGCCCAAATGTTCCCCTTCCTCCGCCACCTCCAATATATCATCCAGAGATTATCCTGGATGCAGCCACACAGACTATTCAGGCTATTCACTCTTTGAGTGGTCATTTGGGTTCACATGCTTCTATAGTAGCTCAGCCACATTCTGGTGATGTTGGTGAAGGCTTGAGTGCTGTTGCATCATCCTCCTCAGGTCCACATATTTGTGTGCCACATACTTGAACTATGTGTTGCCAGATATGCTTCGGTCCTCTTGTACAGTCCGTTGAGCATCCCTTGGACACTTCTGATTATGACCTTCATGATGTGGACATTATAGATCAATCGTAGGGGAGTGGAGCGCACCCTACAGAGTCCTCTCCTGCTAGAGAGGCAGATGTTGGAATAGTGACACAGGTAAGATTTAAGTTGTAAATTCATAACTTGCATTTGTTTTTGAATGAATATTAATAAGAGATAGTATCAAGTACTAATATTTATTTACATGGTCTATTTAACAGCTGATGTCTAAGGAGGAGCTCACAAGGGTGACTGATAGCACCCTTAGGGCCATTTCATTTGACCTCGACACACACATAGTATATATTTTTGCACTCACTTGTTTACATTTTTTATTATATACTTGCTTGTCATTTGAATAGTCATTAATGAAATTATATAATAACTTATATGTTTATCTTATTTTCCTCTTGTAGGAAACACCTAGTGCGAGTGAGGTGCATCCTCGTCTAGACCATGGAGGTGCAAAGTTAGATAAGGGGAAGGTAATTGAACTCAAATTGGATTGAATTAAGATTTTTAAGATCTTATATTGATTATACATACATCAACATAGATTGGTAGTTTCATATGTACTTGTCATTTTTATGTATAGGCAATTATGAGTGATACATCATTGTTGACAAGTGACACAACGCCTGAAGGAGTAGGTATTGGAACACCTCAAGGAGTAGGTGTTGAAACACCTCAAGGAGGAGATGTCGAAACACCTAAAGGAGATAAAGAAAAAGATCAACCTAAAGAGGTATGTGTTTATTTTATTTTGTGTTTGGTAAATATGTTCCTATTACCAATAATCATATGCTAACTTGGATCAATTTTATGTTTTTGTTCACATATATAGATTGGAATTTCAAAAGTTGGTTTGGTATATTCTAGGACTCCCGACCCTTTGAAGAGACGTATATTTCAGGTAATCAAGATTTCAATTTTAGAGTTCAATTAAAATTCAGTGTATATTGATTTTGATGTTAATTATTCAATTTTAAATTATATAGTATAAATAATCTCAATTGTGGTTTGAATTTTTCTTGTGCAGCTACCTTCAGAGCCAATGAGTGCTTTGAAGAGGCTCCATTTTGATGATCCACCAGTAGTTTAGGATGAGATAGACATTTTGGCATGTAAATTTTGAATAGATATTGAGATGGCATATGCCAAATTTTGTAAAACTTTGTTTGAGTTGGTGTCGATGCCATTTTTGTATATGGACATACACTTGATTATTGGATAATTTGATATATAGAAGTTGACAATCGAAATTCAATTTGTTCCTCATGTGCATGGTTAAACTCTTTGAAAATTTTATCTTGAGCAATGGTTAAATATCAATGTACAATAGCATAAAAATGAATGGTTATATTATGTAGTTTATATTTATATTGCTGATTACATTGCATTACACATATTTCAAACTCAAATCATTGCTTCACATTTCATAACTAACAACTAGATGTTCATTGATGAAAAAATGTCAATTACAATATAGTTTTTACAAAGTCAACCTAAGCAGTTATGCAATTACTTCACATTGCATAGCTAAAAACTATGAGTAGTTGTCAATTGCATTTTATTGTCATGGAATTCCATGAGACCACATTTCTTTGAAGCTTTTTTTCAAATAGTTCACTGTCTTGTCTATGCTACCACATTTTTCATACATGTCTACCAAAGCTTTTTATCAAATAGTTCACTGGCTTGGTGGTAGGGATTATTGGAACTTGTATGCTCCGACCTCACTCAATCCTAAAACCACTTCATTCCCTCTTTATTTTGTTTGCTTAAACTTAAAACATCATTGTATTATGCTGCCCCATAATTTGGCTTACACTTTCTTTGTAAAATCACCAAATTTCCCTTGTTTTTGCCTCTTCCAACTAGGGTTTCACACTTTTACTCTTCTTAAGTTACTCTTAATCACTCAGACCTCTTAAACACCATTAAATACACCTGTTCCAATAGTTTCCAACAAGTTCCAACCTATTTTCATTCAACTTCTTAAAAACTCACTCTCTAGCCTTACTCAAAAGGCACAAAAATTTGTGTTTCTTAATAGGGAAGCCTTCTCAGACCACTCTAATCCCTTTATCACCCCTAAAAACATGTTCCTACGCCTACCCCTATCTAATTCATTACCATTCCTATGAGGTACAACCTATACAGAAGGAGGAGTGGCCTTGTCAATTCATGAAACCTTACATGTTTTAGGTGCTCCTGCACCATACTCCCTGGGTAAAAAATATTTATGCCCCATAAATCACTCCATAGGTCTACTCCTATATTCTTCACAATCCCTTGAAACCCGCTCGAAGTCACTTGTATGGAAATCTTTATTTGAGGGATTTTGTACCCTTCATGCCTTGCGTTGTCTTGGTCTTGCCATGCTTGATCCTTCTCAAATGGATATTCTTGTTGCTATTTGTCTTCATTGACACCTGAAAATGGTGTTTCCCAAGCTTTGACACCTACACACAAAAATTTAGTACACAAAGCTAAACATCCATACATTAGTATCTCTATTTCATGCTCTTCCATAAGCTTTTGCCAACTAGACATGTATCTTTGCCCTTCAACTCTTCTCTTCACAATCTTTCTCAGGTTCTTTATACTTAGAACCATCCCCATAGTAGCATACATCTACCACACAAAAAAATATGACAACCAAGGACAATCCCCTGTCCTAACACCATATTCCGCAAACTTTGATTCTCTAGCCTTCACTAGGCCACTCACCATCAACTCTTCCTCTCTAGTTTCCCACCTAATCTAATATTTGCAAGATTACACATTTGAAGGTTGATAGATTGAGAGGTTAGGTGTGATCTATTTATGCTAAATAATGTCAATGAAGACCATTTAAGGTGTATTAACTTGAAGTTTTGAGTCTAGGGGTCCAATATGCCAAAAATGCATTCTTGCTTCAAAATTGTCAAAATTACCATGTAGTTTTTTGAAGGAAAATCATAAAAACTGTAAAGGGAAGTGCAATATAGGAGTCTATAATTTGTGATAGGGTTGAAATAAAGGTCTTTGACTAGTTTTTCACAACAAGCTATGGTCTCATGGCTCTTTTTCACACCAAAAAAAACATTGGAGTTCGATTGGAGGTTGAAAACTACTTGTAAGGGCATCAATAGATCTTGTTCTACAACTCGTACGACCAAACCGATTGTTCCATCACATTTGTATGGGTACGTTTAGGTTAGGTATGGCTCCCTTTTGTACCCAAACATACCGAAGTAGTCTGAGCTATGTTCAATCAATGAAATCCCTTAAGAGTCCAAAGTGTAGAAAGGAAAAAAACTTTGATGGACTATTACTCAAAAATCGTCATACTTACAAACTCTCCATCTGAGGCTATGGGATCATGTTGAGAACCTCTACAATAACCCCTCTCAGTTTTTTCTATCTCAGAGGCGTTTTCCCGTGGTGATGAGTTTTCAGTTGAGGGAAAAGTTGCCAGATGCAAGTAGTGTAAAGTTGTAAAGTGGTGCAACTTTCATTCTCCAACTTGTAAAACCAAAAAAACTATTCCAACATGTCCGGATGGGTACGTTTATGCTAGGTATGGTTCTCTTTAGCACCCAAATACGTCGAATCACTCTGAGCTACATTGGACCGATGATTTCCCTCAAGAGTCCAAAGTGCTAAAAAAAGAAATCTTTGAAGGGCTATTTCTCGGAAACCATGATGTTTATAGACTCTTCGTCTAAGGATATAGGATCTTGTTAGGACCATCTACAATAAACTCTGTTGGTTTTTTCTATCTCAAAGGCGTTCTCCCATGGTGATGAGTTTTCAGTTGAGGGAAAAGTTGCGAAATGCAAGCAGTGTAAAGTTGCAAAGTGGTGCAACTTTCATTCTCCAACTTGTACGACCAAACAAACTATTCTAAAACGTTTGTATGGGTACATTTACGCTAGGTATGGTCCTATTTTGCACCCAAATATGCCGAATCACTCCGAGCTACATTGGATCGACGATTTCCCTTAAGAGTCCAAAGTGCTAAAAGACAACAATCTTTGAAGGGATATTTCTCAAAAATTGTGATGTTTACAGACTCTTCGTCTGAGGATATGAGATCATGTTGGGACCATCTACAATAACCTCTCTCAGTTTTTTCTATCTCGGAGGCATTTTCCCATGGTGATGAGTTTTCAGTTGAGGGAAAAGTTGACAAATGCAAGTAGTGTAAAGTTGCAAAGTGGTGCAACTTTCATTCTCCAACTTGTACAATGAAACAAATTGTTCCAAAATATTCAGATGGGTACATTTATGCTAGGTATGGTCCTCTTTTGCACCCAAATACACCGAATCACTCTGAGCTACATTGGATTGACGATTTCCCTTAAGAGTCCAAAGTGCTAAAAGACAAAAATCTTCAAAGGGCTATTTCTCAGAAACTGTGATGTTTACAAACTCTTCGTCTAAGGATATGGGATCATATTGGGACCATCTACAATAAAATCTCTTAGTTTTTGCTATCTCAGAGGCATTTTCCCACGGTGATGAGTTTTCAGTTGAGGGAAAAGTTGCCAAATGCAAGCAGTGTAAAGTTGCAAAGTGGTGCAACATTCATTCTCCAAATTGTATGACCAAACGAATTGTTCCAACACATCCGGATGGGTACATTTACATTAGGTATGGTCCTCTTTTTCACCCAAATACGTCGAATCACTTTGAGCTACATTGGATCGACGATTTCCCTTAAGAGTCCAAAGTGCTAAAAGGCAAAAATATTTGAAGGGATATTTATCAGAAACCGTGATGTTTACAGACCCTTTTTCTGAGGATATGGGATCGTGTTGGGACCATCTACAATAACCTCTCTCGGTTTTTTCTATTTCGGAGGTGTTTTCCTGTGGTGATCAGTTTTCAGTTGAGGGAAAAGTTGCCAAATGCAAGTAGTGTAAAGTTGCAAAGTGGTGCAACTTTCATTCTCCAACTCGTACGACCAAACAAACAGTTCCAAAATGTCCGTATGGGTACACTTATGCTAGGTATGGTCCTGTTTTGCACCCAAATACGCCGAATCACTTTGAGCTTCATTGGACCGACAATTTCTCTTAAGAGTCCAAAGTGCTAAAAGACAACAATCTTCGAAGGGCTATTTATCGGAAACCGTGATGCTTACAAACTCTTTTTCTAAGGATATGGGATTGTGTTGGGACCATCTACAGTAAAATCTCTCATTTTTTTCTATCTTGGAGGCGTTTTCCCATGGTGATGAGTTTTCAGTTGAGGGAAAAGTGGCCAAATGCAAGCAGTGTAAAGTTGCAAAGTGGTGCAACTCTCATTCTCCAACTCATACGACCAAATGGACTATTCCAACACGTCCGTATGGGTACATTTACGCTAGGGATGGTCCTCTTTTGCACCCAAATACGCCAAATCACTCTGAGCTACATTGGACGAACAATTTCCCTTAAGAGTCCAAAGTGCTAAAAGGCCATACCATCTATTGTACGGTTTTTAGCTGGATGGTATGGCCATGGTTGATGTTATTAGGATTGTATAAGGTGAATATGTGGGTTTAAAGAGCTAGAAAGGTCTGTAGTTGATTTGGTGAGTTGCCATGCATGGCAAAAATGAGTGAAATTAGGTGAAAAATGGTGGTTACAACATGCTAATGCCAATGAAATATGGGGGCATAATTATTTAAGGTTGGATCAAGCTTCTGCAAGTCCTAATAGATGTGTTTGATGAGTTTATAGGGTGTGGCAAGGTTTGGGGAGTGAATTTGCAACCAAGTTTGGTTTTGACGATCAAATTAAAGTTTAAATCATCTTTAATTGTAATTGTGTTGTTTAAAGCCACCTAGATCTTGCATTAGAAAACTCTTACTCAATCAACTTGAACATCATGCACACCCAGATACCTTGTTTCCACTTTGCTAGATCAAAGAATCAATTACATGGGAAATGAAATTCACATGAACTTTTTACATTTTTGTTTTTGGAAAAAGTGGCAAGCCACTGTAATTTATTATATATAAATAAGAGATATTACAAAACCTGGTTCAAATGAGCATACCGACAAGAAAGAACCAGGAAGAAAACCTCTAGTTGTAGCTTGATTAAGTACAAAAATCTCTTTACATTTTAAACATACCCTTTTATAGAACGCCAGACATTTGACCCGTATTTCAAAAAACATCACTAGATATAGATTATGCCTATACACAGTTATGACCTTGTTACATTGTTTCACATTTCAAAATTCAAATTTTACAAAATTTGTCTATTGGAGGCATTCAAGGCATAGTCTTCCACAAGAGTAGTATGTTGATAGTCTGGAGTGACAAACACTTGTACAAACCATCAAGTTAAAAGTTAAACTACATACAATAGAAAAGATGCTTAAAATAACCAATCTATATTATTGTAATCTATCACATACCTCTCTGAAAGGATTAGAGTTGCCTATTGTTGCAGCAGGTCCATAATCAATCATTCTAGGAATATCACAAAATTTGTCAAATGATAAATCTATATTGTCACAACAAAAATATGCTTAGACTAACAAATCTATATTAATCTAAACAACCTGACTAATGATGAATTGGTAATGAAAACTATAAAAGATGCTTAGAATAATAATCTATATTATTCTAAATGACCTAATTGATGATGAGATGGTAATGCAAACTATAAAAGACGCTTTGAATAACCAATCTATATTATTGTAATTTGTTGCATACCTCTCTGAAAGGATCAGAGCTGGCTATTGTTGCAGCAGGTCCATTATCAATTGTTCCAAAAATATCCCAAAAAAATATCACTATTAAAGACACCTGCATTGCAATAGTATAAAAAATATCACTATTAAATAAATAACACTAATGAACTTAAGCATAATGAACCTAAAAATTGTACCTTCCATTCTTGAATATGCTATTCAAGTGTGCCTGAAGGGTCATCTCTTTGCTTAAGAGTATCCAATATTGCTTCATGATCAACATTACTAAGTGTCCATAGTTATTTTGTCTTTGGTTTGGCATGATGCTTCAACAACCTAACATTTGTTGCTATAACAAGGTTTGAATACATGAGAATGGTTTTTTGTTTTTCATAGTCTTCAAATGCAGGTATGCCATTCTTTCTAATCATGTATGTTCGCAACCAAGTTCCTGCAACCACAATTGAACCTGTAGGATACACGAACCCATCATCATCTTCCATATATTGTGTTAGTTTGTGCTTTACCCACACACATTGAGCCAACCAATATTATAATCTCTCTTCATTCCCCTATGGTGCAACAACTGCAAAAGCATGTCCTGGCTGTAGTAGATCTGAAATTCGGTCGTAATCAAGTGAAATTTCCATTGTGTCATTTGTCATGGATATAGTTTGATATAAAGGAGTTAGATATTGTGGAGCCAATGTATCCACCCACTCACTTGACTCACATTGATCCCACTCGCACTGAATACAACTTTGACAAAAACAAGCCAACTGTCGTGTCCAAATGGTCCATGTGCTTGCAATCTGAGCTTCAAAATGAATGCATCTTTAAAGAATCTTTGATTGTATGACAATCCAATCTACCTCCCACTGTACCCTCCTCAACTAACCAAAAGAATCTATGCACTATTGAATCAAGTGTCCCTCCTTGTGACAATGCTAAACTACACCAATCAACAATAGAATGTGCATCACTGAATTTTCCTCCTGAAATCTTCAATTGCTCCTTAACTAGAGCTCTCTTTACACATGCACCTACTCCATCATGCTACCATTTCCCATGCCCAGCTTCAAAAGAACTCCAAATATTAGGTACACCCCTCTCTACATGCATTCTACTCAACCAATAAAACATACGATAATTCTTGAATTGACCTGTGCAGTTATCTGACCAAATGAGATGTCAGCCCAATGCTATATCATGCTCTTGCAAGAACTCAAAAAATTCTCGAAACAATATTGGACATACTTGGACGAGTGAGATCTATCATCACTCATATAAAAATGATACTCTCTTATTATCTTTCGATCCTCCTCTGTACTATCAAGTGCATGTCTAAACGTTATGTGGACAAAAATAGCAATCTGAATGAAATTGTAATACTGAAATTGTACCTCATTTTGTGGTTGCAATGTGTAGTTTTTTGCAAAATCAACCACTGATATAACAGTGCCAATCAAAAAAGAGTCCTTACATATCCTGAATTGTTGATCCAAACAATGAGACCTATGACTATTCCTTGCATACTTGTAGAAAAGATTGTCCTTAAAATCTAAAATAAAATCAGCAACACTGCATTCTTTTGTAACCAACTCGCATCTAGAACCTTCACCTCCACTCTGCAAAGTATATTTGACTATCTCATATCTCTTTTTCTCAACAAGATTCTTTCCAAATTCATGTTCGGAACCCTCATGAAAACATTGAACAAAATTTGACAAGCCACCACATTGTGAGCACTTCGCATTTAAACAATCATTTCTATAGAAAAAGGAACCATTATCTCTAGAACATAAAAATAGATCTAGCAAGTCCCTTGATTATTTTGGAAGAAGCATTGCACCACACTCTTGCAACATTTCATTAGTATGCAAAGTAGAACGGATATAGCATAATAGTTCATGGTACATTGAAAAATCCACATGGTATTTGCAACAAGTATTACGAATCTTAAGAGGCACACAATAAAATGGCTTCAAACCTTCAAAAGTCCTTTGCGAGATTTCCATACTTGGATGTGTTTCAATAAATTTGTTGAACAACATTGTTTGGCTTGATTCCAGGAAATGTTTAGGATGCAGTGTACAGTCTCGATTGCCAATTCTTAACTTTAAAACATCCTTTGCATTGGGTGATACTCTAGAGTTATCATGCAAAAATTGCTGAATTACCTGCTTTACATTATCAGTTAGCTTCTTATCAACACATGGAAGCCTCCCGACAAAATCCCATGTATCATTTTGAAGAGGATCATCTATTCTTTCTCTTCTTGCAAGTGCTCTATCCAAAGTTTTACGATTTATGTCAAAATCAATACAAGTTTGTCTCATAAAGCGAGCTTTTTTCAATTGATGGCTTACTAGGGTAGTTGTAATGACTCTCCAAGAACCTCTCTTATCTTTTTCCTTATTATTTTTTCCAATAGACTTAAGAGCATTAAAAATATTTTTGACAATAATAGAATTTTTTTCGGTCCTCTTGTTCACATGAATCTTCAATTTGGCTAGCAAAGGCCTCATCTTTTGCATCTTTAGCAATTGTACAAATAGATGGCATTGCTCGGTCAATGTTTTATCGCTAAAATATTGGTTGAAAAGTCTTATAGCCCACAACTGAACAATTTGTTTTGATCTCTTGCCTTCAAAATTGTTTATAATGTTATCATCAATTTCAACTAGCCATTTAGGGGTCCTTGAAGGTCTTGAATTTGGAATATGTCTTTCTTACACACAAGGTTCTTCATTTCTCATGTAATCTAGTGAAACATAATTTACACTTGCTTCAATATTATGTTCAACATCTTCATTTCCAACATTTTCACCTTGAACATTTTCAATATCAATTTGAATAATTTCATTCCCAATTTCAATATCATGTTCAACATCTTGAATTCCAACATTTTCAATATCAATTCGAACATTTTTATTCCCAATTTCAATATCATGTTCTGCATTTTCACCTTGAACATATTCAATTTCCTCTTCACTTGAAAGACCATAGGGCTCAGGTTCACCAATATTTAACATACCTTATCTTTTCTTCCTATGACCCTCTCTATCTCTTTGTCTATATTCTTCAATTTGTTCTTTTGTAAGCTTTCTCTTACGTTTTTGCTTCTGACGACTGCTACTCCCTATTATACCTCATAAAAGATGCTAAAAATCATTCCTTATGAAAAATTTGAGTACAAGGTGCTCCAAAAAGTTGATCTTTGTCTCTTCTTGTCTGAAACTGCGCGTTTGTCGCCTACACAGTGCTGCAAACATAATGTAAGGTTCGTTGGAATGCACAAAAATGACCCACATGGGGTTTTTCTATGGCCCACAAATCCGATATCCGATACAATCAGATATCTGATATAGAAAATATTTTAAAATGTTTTGCAACGGTAAGATTTTACCTCTACACATCGAAGTTTCACAAATCGGGTATCTGATTCAAATCGGATATCCGATTTGTGCCCACATTGACCTAAGGGTTAATGGTAGAGAGTGGGAGAGTGGTCGATTGAGAGAGGGAGAGGGAGAGGGAGAGAGGGAGAGAGTGAGGGAGAGAGGGAGGTAGAGAGTGAGAGAGAGAGGGTTTAGGGTTGATGGATAGAGGTAGGGAGAGAGGGAGAGAGAGAGGGTTTAAGGTTGAGGGAGAGTAGGAGATTGAGAGAAGGAGAGAGGGAGAGTGGGAGATTAAGAGGAGAGAGAGAGTGGGAAGGAGAGAGGGAGAGTGGGAGAGAGAGAGGGGGAAGGATAGGGAGAGAGAGGGAGAGGGAGATGGAAAAGGAGAGGGAGAGGGAGAGGAGAGGAGAGGAGTGAGGAGAGGAGAGAGAGAGAGAGGAGAAAGGAGACCGGGAGAGGGAGAGAGGGAGATGGAGAGGAGAGAGAGAGGGTTTAGGGTTGAGAGGGAGAGGAGGAGGAGAGGAGAGTAGAGAGGGAGGGAGAGAGGAGAGGAGAGAGGGTTTAGGCTGAGGGAGAGGAGAGGAGGAGGAGAGGAGAGTGAGATGAGAGGAGAGGAGATAGAGGAGAGAGAGGGAGAGGAGAGGAGAGGAGAGGAGAAAGGAGAGGGAGAGAGGAGATGGAGAGAGAGAGGAATAGGCTGAGGAGAGAGGAGATGGGAAATGAGAGAGAGAGACAGAGAGAGTGGAGAGAGGAGAGAGGGAGAGTTGAGGGATGAGGATAGAGGGACAAAGAGAGGGTTTAGGGATTTAGGGAGAGGAGAGGAGAGAAGGAGAGAGAGATATATAGAGAGAGAGGGAGGAGAGTGTGAGAGAGGAGAGGAGAGGGAGAGGGAGAAAGGGAGAGAGAGGGAGGGGCAGAGAGGGAGAGAGAGAGGGTTTAGGGCTGAGGGAGAGAGGGAGAGGGAGAGATGGAGAGATGGAGAGAGAGAGAGAGAGAGAGAGAGAGAGAGAGAGAGAGAGAGAGAGAGAGAGAGAGAGGAGTGATTGAGTGAGAGACTTGAGAGAGATAGAGGTGGAGAGAGTGAGAGGGAAAGAGAT
>CM021105.1:50925687-50967587 GCA_007115665.2 Sequoiadendron giganteum | reverse complement strand
GACTAAGCCTTGTCGGTGGTACCAATAGTAAGAGTCAGAAAAGTGAGTCAAAACAAGAAAACATTGCCCTAGCAGGAAAAGGGAAAGCAAAGAATTGGTCTAGCAAATGATCAAATCCTAAATGTGAGAAGAATGACTTGTCTAAAGTCAAGTGTTATGGCTGTCACGAGTTTGGCCACTATGTCAGCAATTGCCCACAAAGGAAGAAAGGCAAGAAGCAGATGGCAGCTTCAGCAAGTACAAATGAGCTCTCTAGTAGGATGGAGGATGAGTTTGCACTCATAGCTTGTATGGTTAGCTCAACCTCACAGGGTGTTTGGTATATAGACAGTGGGGCGTCATTTCATATGACAGGAGTTAGAGAATACTTCTCCAGTTATAAGGAGGAGGACATGAGAATCCAGATTTCTATGGGGAACATGTCCAAACTAAATCCAATTGGAAAAGGGACTATTCTATTTCAAAGGAAGAATGGCAAGCCGATTCCCATTCATGATGTGTTGCATGTGCCAGGCTTGGGTATGAATCTTATTTCCGTATCTATCCTTTAGGATAAAGGCTACAATGTACTCTTTAGAGGGGAAAATGTGTTAATCAAGCACAAGGATTGGAAATCACCCATAGCTATTGGAGTTAGGAGCGACCGACTTTACAGGTTGCAGTTTGATACTCATAAGGCACTGATGAGCAGCGGAAATTCTAGAGATCAAGGAGAGCTATGGCATAGGAGGATGGGCCATATACATCATGGAGCACTCAAATTGCTTTGTGAGATAGTGACAGGTGTTCCAGAGGTGAGCACAGAGCATGATGATGTATGTAAGGGATGTGTGTTGGGGAAGTTTGTGAAAGCAGCTTTTCCAAGGAGTGACACCAGATCCAAGGGTGTTCTTGATCTAGTACATTCAGATATATGTGGACCAATGTCGATGAAGTCTCTCAGAGGATACAAGTACTTTGTTACTTTTATTGATAATTTCTCCAAGAAGACCTGGATATACTTCTTGAAGACCAAGGATGAGGTTTTCAGTCGCTTCCAAGAGTTCAAAGCTCTTGTGGAGAATTTGACAGGCAAGAAGATAAAGGTTCTTCGGTCAAACAATGGAGGGGAGTACAAAGGGAAAGAGTTCCAGGAGTTCTGTACCAAGGAAGGAATCAAGAGAGAGTGGACTGTTTCTTACAACCCACAGCAAAATGGGGTTGTTGAAAGGAAGAATCGATCTATATCAGAGGCGGCAAGGGCTATGTTGTATGACCAGGATATGCCACATTACTTACGGGAAGAGGCATGCAGTACAACAGTATACATACAAAACAGGGTTCCACATAAGGTATTAGGCAAGATGACACCAGAGGAGGCGTTCTCAGGGAAGAAGCTGGATGTCAGCCACTTCAAGATATTTGGGAGTTTGGCATATTGTCACATTCCAGGTGCTACACGTTCCAAGTTAGATCAAACTGCAGAGAGAGGGTACTTTGTGGGGTACAGTGAGACCTCAAAGGCATATCAAATATTTATTCCAGGGGCCAGGAGGATTATAGTCAGGCGTGATGTCAAGTTCATGGAGGACAAGGCATTTAGAAGGTCCAGAGATTTGCCAGCAGATGATCAGAGTGAGCAGCCAACAGAAGCTCCAAGGATTGAGCAATCAAATCAGGGACATCGAAGCTCGAGTATAGTGACTAGTACAAGCATAGGCTCAGGTGCTGAGAGTTCGCAGAGTATGGAGCAACAGATGCAACAGATCCAAGAGATACATCAGGAACACATGAGGGTTGATATTTCATTCTCTACAGTTGGTAGTAGTAACCAACAAGATACTCAGAAGTTTGTGGGAGCTCCTAGGACGAGTAGTAGGCAGTGGAGACAACCAACCAGGTATAATGACTATATGGCTTTAGTTAGTCAGTTGGTAGATAGTGAGTCTTCCAGTTATCAGGAGGCCACACAACAGCAAGTGTGGCGAGATGCGATGGTTGAGGAATATACCTCAATAGTGCAAAATGATGTGTGGGAGGTTGTGCCTAGACCGACAGATAGGGTAGTGATTGGATCTCACTGGATCTATAAAATCAAGCACGGTGCAGATGGTAGCATCAAGAAATACAAGGCAAGGTTTGTGGCCAAGGGTTTCTCTCAGAAGGAGGGAATAGACTATGAGGAGACATTCGCTCCAGTGGTCAGGTATACTTCTATACGAGCTGTGATCTCTCTTGCAGCACAGATGGGATGGCAGATCCATCAAATGGATGTCAAGACAGCATTTCTTAATGGTGAATTGAAAGAGGAAGTATACATAGAACAACCAGAGGGCTTTGTAGCACACAGCAGTGAAACCCACGTGTGTAGATTGAAGAGAGCTTTGTACGACTCAAGCAGGCTCCCAGGGCGTGGTATGAGCGCATTGATGAATACTTGCAGGGATTGGGCTTTGTGAAGAGTGAGGCGGATGCTAATCTCTACTACTTGGTAGTTGGGGGTGAGATTCTCATTCTTGTTCTATATGTGGACGACTTTTTTTTAACAGGTTCACTGGGGCTCATAGAGGAGTGCAAGAGGGACCTTGCAGCAGAGTTGAGATGAAGGATTTGGGGCTTATGCACTACTTTCTAGGCATGGAGGTATGGCAGACAGATGGTGAGATTTTCCTTGGTCAAGGGAAATACTGCATTGAAATCTTGAGGAGGTTCGAGATGGAGGATTGCAGAGCCATGTCTACTCCTATGATCATGAATTGGAAGAAGGTAGACATATCTAGGGAGAAGGATGTAGACCCCACCTTATACAGGCAGTTGATTGGGTCTCTCATGTATTTGGTCAACACCAAGCTAGATATATCCTTTGCATTAAACTCTCTTAGTCAATTCCTGGTTGAGCCAAAGAGAGTGCATTGGATAGAAGAAAAGCATGTGTTGTGGTATTTGCGTGGTACAATTGAGTATGGGATCAAATATGCTCGACGTGATGGTATCAGATTGATAGGCTATACTGAAGCAGATTGGGTAGGCAGTATAGCAGACATGAATAGCACTTCAGGGTGTTGCTTTAGCTTGGGATCAAGAGTTGTCTCTTGGTACAGTAGGAAGCAAAATTTTGTGGCTCTGAGTTCTGCAGAGGAACTATACATAGTAGCTAGCATGGCGACGTGTGAGGCGATATGGCTTCAGAAGTTTTTGGTAGCCTTGTTAGGTCAAAGGGTTGATACTATGGTGATACACTGTGACAATCAGAGTTGTATCAGGTTGTCTAAGAATCCAGTGTTTCATGATAGGTCTAAGCATATAGATATTAGGTATCACTTCATCAAGGATTGTGTACAACGAGGAATTGTCCAACTACAGTATATACCTACAGAGCAGCAGGTAGCAGACATTCTGACTAAGGCATTGGGGAAGGCGAAATTCATCTTCTTCAGAGATAAGTTGGGTGTCATGCAGAATAGCTTCCTCGCTAAGAGGGAGTGTTAGTTTGTTAGCTTGGACAATTGTTTGTTCATTCGCTAGAAATAAGTAAATAATTGTTTTTTCTGGTCAATTTGTTGAGATGAAGACATTTATTTATTTATTCAAATAACTCTTTTAGAGACGCCTATAAAACTAATTAGTTAGGGTTTGTTAAGGTGTTATTAATCTCAACCGTTGATTGAGAAAAAATCTTGGCTGTTGGTTTTCCAACGAGAATAGTATAAAAGGGGGTCATTGGGCATTTGGAGAATATAAGTTTTGAGAAGCATTATCAGTGTTAGCAAATGAATTTGTAGTGTTAGAAAATAAGTCTTGCAGTCATAGTGTTGGGGATAATAGTTGTAGGATCTCGGCAGGAGAAATTGGGAGATTTTCGGAGCTCTGCCAGTAAGAGGCAAGCATTTTTATGTATCTCTTAATTTGCTGAAGTTTAATATAAGTTCTTCATCTGCAGTATTGGTATTCCCTCCGGGGTTTTTCTAGGGACAACTTGTCCAAAAATATTGTGGTCATTGTGTTGCATGTTTCTTCCATGTTTTTATTTGTGAAGTTGCAGTTGTGTTATTATTCAATATTAGCTATGAATTAATTTTCGGCAGTCAAATAATTTGTATAAGATAGAAGATTAATAATCAGTAACTGCAATAGAATTTTCACACGGATTAGCCATCTTTTTCCATCAATTTAGTTTCGACTCTTTGAGTTGATGCAATCTAGAGGTCCAATTTCTTATATTTGAGCAGCCGGAGAGAGAAGCTCCTATTGTCTTTAGAGCCAATGGTAATCTCGCACATCGCTTTTCAACTTGAAGAGCTATCTCTTCAAGGCAATATGGTGGGAGATTTTGGTCATAAGGTGGGAAGGCATAAGCACAAAACAATTGCCAACTCTCTTTCTTGGATAAAAGCTCCAACTCATATATTTGAGCATGAAGATTTTGGCCAACTTCCTTGCTTCTGGTTGTTCTACAACTTTACATTGGCTATCACTGCCAATTGGAAGACCAAGCCTCGTAATGATGTTATATTCTTTGGCTACCCTCTAGATGTCATCCAACACAATTAAAGACTTTCTTCCTTTTAAATGGTCATTAATCATCTCCGTCACTCGCTCTTCCATTAAATCCTTTATAGCATCCCTTAGATCTCCAATAAGGGATGCCAAAACACCTTGCAATTTATCAACAGAATATGACTGTGATATGGAAAGCGAGATTGAATGCTCATACCTTTGTTTGATTCTGTCAAAAACTTTTGGAGAATATATGTCTTTCCTGATCCACCCATCCCCACCACAACAATGACTGGACTAGTTGGCCCATCTATCAAGGAGATAAGATGTTGAAGCTCTCCATATTTCGTAATGGAATTGATTCTTTCTTTCACTTTTGCAATTCTTTTCCCCATTTTATAGCGGAAAAGTAATTCATTCGGATTGCAAACACAAGACTAAGTTACACTGCTAGCATAAAGAGGGCGAACAGAGCACTCTTCCACAATGTCCTCTGCATCCCAAGCAACGTCCCTCACGTTGTGCAACCATTCTTTGACGTCCTCATCTTGTGTACAAAGTGAATCCACATATTTCAGACCACTGCTTATAGTTCTAAGTCTCTTCTTAAGCCAGTCAAAGTCCCGGGTGAAGTTGCAAACCAACGCTGCCTCTTCAGCTGCTTGTTGGACTATCATCTCAGTTAGTTTGCAAACAACACCTTGTGCAATGGCCCCTTCCATCCTTAATATGTTATTACTAATACTGAGAGTGGAGATTAAAGACCTCTTTAATTCGTATACACGAACTACAGTAGATCGAACATGCGTTCAACAACTTTAAAACTCTTTGTTCTATGTGAGAACAACCCTGAAACTTCAAGGAATAAAAAATCTTTGCAGTTTTTTCTATTGAATCAAAATAAAATCTGGGTAGGAGTTAACAAGCTGTTGACTTCCTAGAGGCGTTCTTGCGGTCTTTTATCGGGAGTTAATAGATGAATAATAGAGATGACTAAAGTCAAGTCTTATATGAGTCAAGTTTTGTGGCAGGTATAGTTCTTTTCCTTCCTTGTTCAAAGGTTATAAATTGTGTCATTTCCTTGCTCTAACTTGGCAAGGGATGTGGTCAACTCACTAGGGTGGTCAAGATCACATGGATGGTTAAGTCAACTTAATTGATAAGATTTATTTAAAAGTAGTATTAATGGTATTTTATTAAATGGATTTAAATAGTTAGACAATATAAGATGTAGATTCATTTTAAAGAGTTTGGAGTGTACTCAATTTGTCTCACATAATAGTTATTTGTGTCTTTTCAGGGAAATTTAATATGTATTTTTAATTAAATTTTTTGAACATTTTTCTATTGTGATCATTATTGTGTTGTTATATAAGTACAAGTATGTGTGCTTCTATGAACCGTCTTTTGGAACAATGTGTATCAATATAAAAAGGTCATAAAATGATGAAGACGATGAATGTTAATTGATCTCCAAAGTTTGTGCACACATGAGTTGTTTTGCAAATAAGACTTGCATGAAAATACTTATCTTAGTCTTAACGTGTAATACAATAGTTTTAATAGATTAAAGCTTACAACAATACTACAAAAGCAAGCACTAAAGTGACACCAAAGCAAACCACTACTTATAGATTATCAGTTAATATGATCCTCACACAAATAAAATGTCAGCTTCAAGGTTTTCACAAATTGAGATAACGAAATTCTAGAGAATTGGAACTTGATTCATCCCCCTCTAGTGAATGGTTCCATGTACCTCCCAACATCAAATTTGGCTCATATTTTGGCCAAGTGGGAAGTCCCTTCTACACCATTCATTCAACTCAACTTTTATGGGGTCTCTAGAGGAAATCTAGGGCCATGAGGAATTAGATGTGTTTTTAGAAAAGTGGTCTAAAAATTCTACTAGCAATCTCCCAAAAGATCCTTGATGGTACCAATAATGAGGCTAAAGCCCATATTTATTAACTAGTCTAACTACAAGAAGAAGAGAAGGATATCGGGGAAATAGACAGAGTGGGATTCAATGTTAGCAATTAATGCTCTGAAAGAAAAAAATATCGACGCTTGGAAAATGAACATCTTTCAAATGATCTAGCCTTTGTTGGAAATTTTTGTTGATTTCAAATGCAACCATGATTACAAGGACACAGATAGGCTCTAGTATATGAATTTTCCAACCTGACCATTGATTGAAAGGGGGACATCATCAAATTCAATAAGTAGGTTGCTGAGTAAATCTAGTCTCTTAGGATAATATCTTAGGAAGACCATCATCATGCCACCTCACACCTTTTTTAGTCATTCACACTTTTAAGGTATATTTTCAATCTCAATTGGTTAATGTACTGTGTAAATAGTGGATTTTACTCCCATGTGCTCATTTATGCATCATTTATGGCAATGATGTATGTTGATGGATTGCAAGATTTGGATGGGAGCATAACTTATGTACTTTTCCTTATTAAGGTCACTAATTTTACTTTTGGCACACTTCTCCTATTATGCCGCCTTAATCATTTAATCCCTCATTGGAGATTTTTTGATAACAAATCCCAAATTTACTACCTAGATGCATGACAAGTGAAATCAACTTGGAATAACATTTGTTACTTCTCACTTAAGGAATTGTTTGAGCAATTATTTATTCATTCAAAGGTGTATTTCCTAGCACTCCTTTTGTCGTAAATATTGAAATTCTCCCTAACAAAAAGAATATTTGAATCTTTATTGCCACCCTAAATGAGAACCTAAGGAATTGGGGTCTTATAACTCATAGAGCTTGGCTTCAAATTTTCCTTAGACTATAATTGAATGGAGGTGGCTATGAGTTATATCATAGGTAAAGGCCTACTACCTAATTGCCTTTTCTAGTTGAACTAATCTAAGTCACTCTCTATTTTCTAATATAATGTCATAGACTTGCTCCTTGACCTAGACTTTTTGCATTGATTTGGGTTCAAATTTTTTCAACCTTACTTCCAAAGGCTTCATTCTACTTAGTTGGTAGGAATACGATACATTGCTTAGTTTGGTGCCACTGCCTAAATTGGGGTAATTTTCTTGCCTAACCAATGTTTAAGGTTTTAGCTAGTCATCTATGTTCACAAAATGCTATGATTGTAGGCCTACTACACACTAAGAGTAAGGATTTCAAGGTTTCTCTACAAGCACACACCATCACATGCTTCAGATGATCCATTTGTGCCCCCTAATATTTTGTTTCCTACTCTGTGCAAATCACACCCTAATACAACCCCATTCGATGATGATTAGGTGAATGTTGCTATTTTGACCTCTAATTATATTTTTTTGTATCATTGTTCTATTCAGTTTTGTTAATTTTATCTATGTCATTCATGTAAAACCTCTTATAGTTTAATATATAAGTGGTCTACCACCTTTTATCAGTAAAAAAGTAATTAATGACAAATTTTTATTATAAACTTATAAATGACAAAATGACAAAATTATGTATCTTTTACTATCTAATTTAAGGATGAAAATTAAATATTATATATATACACATATATTATGTATATATATGTATGTTTGTATACATACATACAAACACACACACACACACACACACACACACACACACACACACACACACACACACACACACACACACACACACACATATATATATATATATATGTATGTATGTATGTATACATACATATATACATACATACATGTACATACACACACATATATCTTTAAAGAAAATAGATAATATTTTGGTTGAACCACAAATTTTGAAAAGCATAAGAAAGTTAATAACTTGTTATTATTGAATGAATAATAAAATTCTAAGATGTTCACATGAGTATTTTTTTCTTTGATTTTATTCCAAGCATCCCTCCCTTCACTCAACCTCTCTTCAAACTCATTATTTTCTAATTCTTAATTCTAGAACTCCCTTAGTCTTCTTAACTATATCAACCTCTTTAGAACTTTGTTCACTCTTGAACTATTAAATAAATTGATTGGGAGGTTTGTGTGCACATGTGGGCACACATGTGTGTGCAAGCACACGTAGCCAAGTGCATGCGTGGGCACATGTAGTTGTTTGTGTGTAGGTGTAGGTGTGTTTATGTGTGCACATACATAAGTGTGTGCATCAATGTGTGTTTGTGTGTTCATGTATACGAATGTATGCGTATGTGCATGAGAAAGAGAGAGCGTGTGTGTGTATGAGTGAGAGAGAGATACATTCTATTTTTTATGGACTAAGGTAATGATGCCTCTCTATTTTTTAGTGAATCTTCATAATTTTTGTATGAGTAGAAGTAATTGTGTGTCGTATTTTCAAGAGTTGAGAGGATACTTGTATGTTAACATAAATTGCACCATGTTTAATGATATACAAAAAATTGTTTATCTTAATTTTGACCTATTACTTACCTTAATAATTTTCGAATTTTGAAACAAATATCTAAAAATCCTTTTTTAAAACTTTTTAAATCATAAAATTTTAAACTTCAAATTCATTAATACTTATATTTAATATTAATTAAAAGTTCTTAATATTTGAAACTGATCACGAAATAAAAATTTAATAGTTTACTCTTCTTCCTTTCTTCTTGACAAGCATCTCATTATTTGTAATCTTTTTACTTTGTTCAATATAAAAACAATACTAATAAAAGGTTAATTAAAAAAAATTTGAAAATAAAGACTTTAAAATAAATTTAATATTTAAACAACTATGTACAAACAGATTATTTTAATTATATATTCCTTCTATATTTAATAATTCCAATAAAACTTTAAATTCAGAGATTTAAAAAATATTAAATTAAATTGATTTCTATTAAAAAAACTTAGTATATTTAATGATAAATTATATCTTTTATTTTTCAATTTAAAAAATTGTTTATTTATTTTTAAATAAAAATGTTAAATCTTTACAGAAAATCTTTTTCTCAACATTGTCAACATACTTGTCCGCTCTCGAAAGTGATTGGTGTGGCCACAGAAACGATGTGACAGTCATTAAGTAAGACCTAAAACCCCAATATTTTTAGATTTTGTTTACTGTGAATAGATTGAAGCAACAACTATAGGAAGATTGGTTTTGGTTCGTGTCATTTGCTTTCCCGCTGCATAATGAACAATTGAAGTAGCAGTTGTATACAACTTTGTCCTCCGAGGGTTTGGATTTTTTTATTGAAATCCTAATCAATGGTGGCTGCTACTTAGGTTCACACATTTGGAGCTGTAGTACCCGTTGCAGCTACCACAAGCTTCATGTTGAAGAATAAAAATTTCCAAGCCATGCAGAGCAGTGTTATTTTGGTCTGCAAAAGGGTTCTTTCAATGGGGGTTTTATTAGCTTGCGAAGCAAGCAGCAGCAGTAGAGGTGAGCCGTGGGGCCTGTTAGGATTGTGAATGAGAAGGTTGTGGGCATCGACCTCGAGACCGCGAATTCGGTTGTGTCGGTCATGGAAGGAGGGAAGACTAAAATTTTGATGAATGTGGAGGGGTAGAGGATGACGCCCTCTATAGTTTCTTATACAAGAAATGGGGACAGGCTTGTTGGGAAGATTTTTTGCTCAGGTTAGGTTGAGCGAGTCATTATCTTTTGTTAGGGTTTGATTTTCAATTCTTGTCTGATTGTGTTGGTTTTTGGTAGTAGTATTTGATTTTACTTGTTGTGTAATTTAAGCATCGCCCCTGTCATTGCTATAGTGTATGGTTGTGTTTCTTTCTATAGAGTTTTAGGGTTTTATAAGGAGGCTTCTTAAGGATTATGGTTTTTTAAGTTTTTTTTTTTTTTTGGTAAATGCATTTTTGTCAATGCTCTTCTCAATTGCCTTGATAGTAGGAAATCTCTCTTATGGGTGTTTTTGAAATCATAGTGATGCTTCAAACCCATGTCGAAAGACTCTACCAAGAGTTGGAACTCGTGAAAAGCCAGATCATGTTTCTCGAGCATTTTTATCACAATGGAAGGGACGTGCTCTATGATTTTCCCACAGTACCGCTACGACAACAGTGACAACAACAATCACAAACAAAAAATTTAGTTAGCTCACATGTAGCGTTGCCCACCAACTGGATGTATTCTTGCATGCGCTAACCCCTTACGATGCTCACGCCCTTTATTGAAAACATCAACAACAACAAGAATGTTATGACTCTAAGCTTACTAAATTGATTGAATACAAGCAAAGACAAGCTTACAGTGACTCCATAGAAGCTTATGAATCTAGGTAATAATTTCTAGCTTTTCTACTCAGTAATTTTACTTTCTAATGGTAAACCACCAGTGCCCCTCCCCAACATTTATATTCTATTATGCTCTCAAGGTTTCAGAATGGCCATGCTAATTGTGAAAGTCCTAGGTGGTCAGTGGGGAGTCTTCACTGAAAGAAGGCCAATCTGTGAAGCATTTGGCAGAGCATGAGCTCAAAAGCCCAGCAGCACTATTCATGCTCACAAATAAACAACATCATTTTTCTCTGTTTTGAAATTTGTTGCTCACCTAATTATCCTTGGTTCTCTATCGTAGGCATATATGCAAAAGGTGGACGCATTGATAGGGCCCGTGAACTGTTTGCCAAAATACACCCATTGCAGGAAATGTGCCTCCATTATCCCGTCCAAGCTTGGAATTTGATGGCCACCCCTGCCTGTCATATGAAAATTTTGTGACGGTTTGTTCATTTAAATACCTGTCACTTTACATTTTATGAAAAAAATTAACTGTCAAAAAATATTTAATTTATATTATTTTATATAAAATCTTTTATATTAAAACATTATTGATTTTATTAATCATACATATTAAATCAATATATTAGTAATCTATGAAATATTATTTTATAAAATAATTATGTTAGAAACTTTACAAATTTTAGACTATGCATGCACTCAATTAGTAAAATCGATTGCATATAATAAATTTTATTGATAAATGAAAAATTGTATAAATAAATAAAATTTATATTTTGACAGTGCATAGATTATTAGTTTAAGAATAATTATATTACACAATATGATTTTTTTTTCCATATATTTATTCTCTAATTTGTAAAATTGTATTACTATTTTATTGATTGATTCCTAAAATTATAAAATTGGAGTGAACATTTAATTTAATATTTAATTAGAATAGATTGAATATAAACTAATTTATTGATTTCGTATGTGCAAATATCATAAATTCATCCATCAATTTGAAACTCTTTTATTTGAGTTAATTTATTTTATATTACAAATTGATTTTATTTTTCATATATATTTTAAATTCAATTTCAAATCTAGCAAGAAATAACTATATAAAATTAAAAATAGTTCAATCCCCAAATTGATTTATATAAAAACATAGATGTTGTTGTATTATCTTGAAAAGAATCAAAGCTCACAAATCACCTGTAAAAAACCTGAAAAAAAACATGAATGAATTATTTGTAAGAGACATAAAATTTGCTCACCAATAAAACCAAAGGTAGTAATATCTTCAAAAGAATCAAAGCTGAAACATGAATGAATTATTTGTAAGAGACATAAAATTTGCTCACCAATAAAACCAAAGGCATATTTTCTTCAAAAGAATCATCTATTTAAAAACATGAATTATTTGTAAGAGACATAAAATTTGCTCACCAATAAAACCAAAGGCAGTATTATTTTCAAAAGAATCAAAGCTGACTCCTGTAAACAAAATGCTATAAAATAAATGCTTTTGAAAAAACAAAGAATGAAAATTTGTGTTATGTTATTATTCATATGAATATCTATATATATTAAAAAAAATGTAAAATTAGAAAATATTGATAATTAGAAATAAATGTAAAAAATCTTAAATTTACTATGACAATTAATAAGAAGTTTCTAAAATCATATAGAAAATAAATTTTGTTAAAATATTCAAAAAGTTAAAAAATGATTATATTCTATTTTAAAAAGATTTTGAATCAAAATATATTTTTATAATAAATATTATAAATCATATATATTAATATAAAGTAAAATTAGAAAGAATTATTCCAATTTTAAATTAATTTATATTTTTATCATAAACATTATATATATATATAATAAATTTTTAGGGTTTAATAATAATTTTAAGTGTCATATATACGGTTTTATAAAAATATAGCAAATCAAATATTACGGTTTAATAAATTTTTAGGTTGTAATATAAAGTTCAAAATGCAAAAAACGGTCAAATAGACCATCAAAATTTTTAGGTTGTAATATAAAGTTCAAAATGCAAAAAACGGTCAAATAGACCATCAAATTCCAAGCGTGATCCCATCCCTCTTTCCTAAACATGCAAAAGAGTTCAACATAGTCAAAGCACGTGGATCGTTTTGTTGTTCGCATGCAACTGTGAGTATGGACGAGACACGTGAGCTGTTGGCATATCGCTTGCCCATCGAGACCACCACACCTCTTTTTACTCGAATTCCACTAGCATGAATATTATCTGACTTGTCAAGATAACATTTATAGCTCTTGACATTGTGATAAATACTGATTCTTGTGATGTTATTTCAGCCTGAGATGATTGGACATTATCTGGCCGAGATTTCCATTTCATACAAGCCTGTAAAACATGGAAGGCCTGGTATCGGTGCCACACTCGTCAAGGGTTATTCCTCTGAAGTAAGCCTTTATCAGCCACAGATTAGAATGGAGAGGCATTTTGAACTTTGTTTTGTTTAGTTATTGGTGGGCTTTTCTCATTTTAGCTCCTTTAGGGTCTCAAGTGCATTTTTAATAAGATCTAATATACTTTGAGGGATTTGTGTCAATCATTTGTCACTTCTCGTTGAGTATGCAATACTTCCGAGAAGTGAAATGATATCTTAAGCGGAGGCATGTTTCATGCAAATGACGCCAGCCTTGTGTTCCTCCCTAAGCAGTACATTTATCTATGCTTGTGGTGAAATATTTATTTTTTAATTGCTTAGTGAAACCTAAATGCATTTTTCTTTTAGAATTCTGATTTGGTTAACCAATAAATTATAAGGTGCAAGTTGATCAAAGCTTTGAAAAAAAATGGAAATGGAAATGATTGGTTATAGTTGCACATGCCTCGTACTCCATTAAGCATATGTGTCATACTCCATTGGAATTACAAGTGTAATTTGGTTTAACAGCATCACTGTTTCATTTGAGCATCACACCATTTATGTATTGTTCTTTGAGTTTATTTATAACCAATGCTGCTTTTCAGACAGATTATCTTTGTAAATGGTAGATCTCTGTTACATGGAAACAAATACCATATGGGCTGATATATAGCGATTATAGAAATTTACAAGAATTTAATGCAAGAATTTACTGTTGAGGAGCATA
Source organism: Sequoiadendron giganteum (assembly GCA_007115665.2). Lineage (NCBI taxonomy): Eukaryota > Viridiplantae > Streptophyta > Pinopsida > Cupressales > Cupressaceae > Sequoiadendron > Sequoiadendron giganteum. The sequence continues at coordinate 50,953,790 of CM021105.1, read as the reverse complement.
AATTTGAACGATTAGTTCCTTAAATGTTTCAAGTATGCAAGTCCTAAACATTTATTATTAACATGTACCTGCACAACCATCCGAAGTCTTATTTATTTTTCCTTTATTTGCAGTTGCTGCTTGCACAGGTAAACCATTACAAAGAAATGGAATCTACCTCCTGTAATCTTCAATAATGATGCTTCTCATACTAACATAAGTCAAACATTGGACATATTCTTTCCTTCATCGTATAGCAGTCATTTTCATGTATTGGCAAGCAGAAACATAAGAAGATTTCTTTGGCAACTCTACAGCTAGAAGATTTATCTCAAACAACTTTCTTTGGCTTCTTGGGATACATACATGGTGCTCATTAATAATACTAATTGGTTTACATTATATACATGCAAGAAATCATTAGATGCAAAGGACAATGATTGGTTTTCAAGCTAAGTTTGTCTGATTTCTTATCAAATTGTTGTGGCTGATAAATACAATGTGTAACATCTTTATTGATTTTATATTCACTAATTGTTATCAAACAGTAAACTTTCTAGTGATGTGGCTTTTACCCCTTTATAGGATTTGTGAAAGCATTACTTTTTATAAATTTATGTATATGTATTCTTTCCTAAATCTTTGTTTGTTTCCTCGGTTTTCTTTGGTCTTAGACAAATTAGACCATTACCAATATGTGTAACATGAATTCGCTCTATTCTGCATGGAGTCTACTGTTTATTTAATATTCACAAAAATAAAGAAGGATAAAAAGGATAGAAGAATTGTTCAATATTTGCAAAGCTAAGAGGATAAAAGGACTCTACAAGATTTTCTGCTTTACACTATATAGATGTAAGGAACTGCTATTTTTTTTAGATATTTAAAATTTGAAATGAAATGTTGCATTAATCAGTGGTTGATCAAGACTTGTATTTCATATAGCATAGAGAAATGAAGGATAAACGGGAATGAGCCAAAATGATAAATTCAAAGACACCCGATTTAGATAATTATTTAAATACAGTAGATAACAAAGAGCTGAAGCTGATGAAATAACTAGAATATAGTATTCTAATTTTCTTTTTTCCAAATCAAAATGGGGGATTACCGATGTGTTGTGTTATTATTTAAAAAACATTTCTGCCAGCTACAAAAGAGGAAAGTTTTTTGAAGATTCCTTTTGTTGACATCCACATGATTATGATTTTTTAATTTTACAATTGAATTTTAAATAATGCTTAGATCACATCACTATTCAGGCACAACTGTTACCGTTTTCCAACACTCTTTCAAAATCTATTTTAAATTAGTATTTCGTTATTAAAGAGCAGATCGAATATAGCAGTGAAGTCCTAAAACGCTAATAAGGTGCTTTCAACCCATAGAGTTCCAAAGAGCCTTTCAAGCAGCAATCCTACCATCTGAGTTGTTAAAGCCACAATCCTTCTTGCCTCATCTTTCTGTTTATGTTATTGTACTCAACTCATACGAGTTCAAATCTTTTAAAAATTAACTACAACAAAAGACTTGTAGTTTACTGCTCTAAATCACTTTTCCCATTTATTAAAAAATACATTTAATAGAAAATTAAGTTCAATGACTTCGGCATACCCATTGCACCCCAAGGTGCGATTGCTAGTATATATATATATATATAAACATAAGAATTCTGTAACCGCTAACTCTATACTAATATAAATTTACAAATTCCGAATTAACTACATAAAAGATTAGTCACCATTCTAATTTAGCCTATGATGTGCACATGCGGATTTTTGGCTTCGATTATATTCCAGACTTCCCCGCCTTCACTCAACCCCTCTCTAAATTTATCGGTTCCTGACCAATAGTAGCACAACTCCCTTAGTCTTCTCAACCGTTCCAATCCCTTTGGAACTCTCTTCACTCTCGGAAAATTGAGTAAACCGAATCTCTCCAGGACGGCCATCGCTCCATCCTCCAAATCCGGAAACTCCTCCAAAAGAGGGAAGTCCGATATTTCCAGTAATCGTAGCTTTGGAAACCCGGGTGACCTTCCGAACGCCTTTGGTATTTGTCTACAATTCTCATTACCATATAATCTCAACTCTATCAAGTTAGGCATTGCTTCTAGTGCCGGATAATCGCTACAAACACAATTACATAATATGAGCTGCCTCAGATTTGGTAGCATACACACCCAACTCGGGAACGCAAAATTCTGGAAACAAAGTGTTTGGAGATCTTGCAGGGCAGTGATATTCTGCGGTAGATGCGATTCTGTAGAGAAACCAGATGCTTTTTGCCAGATGGCGCATCTTGAGTAGATGACCAATGATTCCATCTTGGATATTCTTCAAATCCTTTTCATGCTTAACAATGAAGATGAATTCTTGGAGGCGGGTTAATTTGGCAACATCATCCAACTTTAACAATCCATCCTCTTCAACAGAAAGCCTTTAATGATCTGATCTCAGTACCCGCAAATACGCTAACTCTGATATTCCCTTCGGAATATGAATTGGTAGCTCATCATGGCAATCCTGTATATTGAGATGCTGGAGACATTTCAATTCACTTATCCACGGAGGCAGCCTTCGCAGCTTTTTGCAGAAAGACATATCGAGCAAGATAAGACTCCTAAGACTTCTCACACAGATCGGTACCTCCTCAATATTTGTCCGTGATAAATTTAAAAGCTTGAGAAGTTTCTGCTTACCAACACAGTGGGGCAATGTTGAGATCTTAGTTTGGCTTAAGTCGAGAACCCTTAATAATCTTATAGGGCTCAAGAAATTTGCCTCAATTTTTTCAAGGGGATTTTTATAAAATGACAGAGTGAGAAGAGACCTGGGACAAGAAGCCCTGCTCTGCGCGATGATCATATCATCTATCTTTTTTTTGGCCGGTAAAATTCTTTTCACAGATGTGAAGTCATCTTCAACAGCAAATACACATCTGTTTTCTTAGATAGATCAATTGCCAAATCAAGCAGCAAGTCATGGATCTTGCAAAATTTGATTAGGCCCGACCCTTTATCCCATACTTCAAGCAAGCACAGATTGGCCAACTGATGTAAATAACCCCAAGCAACATCCCACTGATCTTCTCCTTGGGGAATGAATCCTTCAGCTATCCAGAGATTTAGGAGATACTCGCAATCTATTGTCTCATCTTCAGGAAAGGAGGACAAATAAGAAAAACAGGGCTTAAGACATGCCGGCAAAGAGTCATAACTGAATCTGAGAATCTCTATGATGCGGTAGTCGGGATTAGTTACCGCCTTACGAGGTTGCAATTCCGACTCTTTGAGCCGAGACAATTTGGAGTTCCAGTCGCTTGATTCTGTGCAGCCGGAGAGTGACGCTCCTATTGTCTTCAGTGCCAATGGTAATCTCCCGCATTGCTTTACAATTTCATGAGCTAACAGTTTAAGGTGATGTGGGGGAAGATTTCTGTCATAATTAGGGAAGGCATACGCACAGAACAACTGCCAACTCTCTTCCTCGGATAAAAGCTCCATTTCATATATACGAGCTTCAAGGTTTTGGCCAACTCCCCTGTTTCTGATAGTAACCACAACTTTACATTGGCTGCCATGGCCAATTGGAAGACCAAGGCTCATAATGATATTATCTTCTCTGACCACCGCTTATAGTTTTGAGCTGCTTGTTGGACTGTCATCTCAGTTATTTTGCGAAAAACACCTTGCGCAATTGCACCTGCCATCCTTAATCTGTTATTACTAATACTGAGAGACCTCTTAAATTCTTATACACACCTAACTACAACAGATCGACGTTGCTTAAGGACGAACTTAAACTTTAGAATTCTGTGTTCTCTGTGAGAATAGCCCTGAGACTTACAAAAGCGAAAAGTCTTTCAGTGTTTGTGTTGAACCAGAGAAGGAAAATTTTGGGTAGCAGTTATCAAGCTGTTGACTTTCTACAGGCGGTTTTTCATGGGCAGTTGAGAGATAATAATGGAGATGAGCAAAGTCAAATGGTTGATGTGTCAAGGAAGAAATTTTTTGTGGTTAAGTTTGAAAAAAGTTTCTAGCTGTCGTTTCGTTGCTGCCTGAGATGTTCAAAGATAGGTGAACTCACGAGGTTGGTCAAGTCCATTTAATTGATAAGATTCCTTTAAAATAATACTAGCACTTGCACCTCTATAAGGTGCAACATTTACGTCGATAGGCACAATCTACATTATTTATGATTGTGAAAAGTAGTGGACAATGTGAAGAAAGCAGTGATCTATCTCACCTATCCCTCTCTACCTGTCCCGCCTTCCCCTTCCCCTTCCCTCCCCCTTCTCTCTCCCTCTTGCTCTCTCCTTCCCTCTCTATTTCTCTCTATATCACATATCCTTCTTTACTTATCCCTCCCTCCATCCCGCCTATTTCTCTCTCACTCTCCTTCCCTCTCTACTTCTCTCCCTCTGTCACTTATTCCTCTCTACCTCTCTCTCTTTCCCCCTCTAATTCTCTATAACTCCTCTATCCCTCTCTACCTCTCCCTCTCTCTCTCTCTCTCTCTCTCTCTAGCTCTCTCTTTCCTTCTCTACTTCTTTCTATCCCACCTCTCTCTCCCTGCCTATCTCTATCTCACTTATCCTTCTCTACCTCCCTTCATCCCTTTAACCTCCTCTCTCTCTTTCTCTATCTTTCCGTCTATACTTCTTTACCCTCCTCTTCAATTCATTCCAAAAACAACACTTCCTATACAACTTTAGTTTTTCATTTTCTATTTTTTTATTGTTTGGATAATATAACACATTTTTTTTAAAATTTTATTCAAAAATTATTATATTATTTTATTTAAAGATTATTTTATTTTATTTTATTTATTATATAAATTATTATATAAATGATTTTATTTATTATATAAATTACTATTTTTATTTATTTATTACATAAATTATTATTTATTTTATTTTATGTTAGTTTATTTATTATATAAACTATTTATATTTATATTTATTTGTTTTTTATTTATTTTTAGCATGGTAAAAGACTATTGTGTATCAATATGGTATCTGCCACCTGACTTTTATGTTATTATATATCTAACTATATAATAGTTATCTAGGATGCAATCTATATAGGCCTGACATTTTCTATGAATGCCTACTCTACTACTCTCTCACTCCTCTTTCCTTTTAATGGTGAAGACTGGTACGAGTGGTAGATCGATTTTTTTAAGATATAAAAAATTTATACAAAGATGTTAGAATAAATTATTGTTTAGTTTGGTCAGTGCAAACTAAAGCTGACACCACCACTCAGTTCCGCTCACTATCAACATTCATAAACTGTGAACTGACTTTTAATAAAGTTCGTGGGGTGGGTTCCGACCGACGTCAGACTGCTGGAGATCCCAATGGGCTCTCCCCACGTAAATAGCCTATCGGCTAATTACTTTGTATTTTATTAAATGGATTTAAAATAGCAATCACACCTTGGTGTGCAATGGGTACACCGAAGAAGTACATTTGTTGATACATATTAATTGAGTCTATTGTTATGCATGTGCATGTATTGTGGGGTAGTTATCATTGTATTAAGGAATAGTTCAAAAATAAAGAAATATCAGGCCTAGCACATGTCAAAAGTTATAGTATGTGAAGATTATTTTCCATGTCAACCATTTTCAATGGTACATCACTTACAACACATAAATGTAAAGAATTTAGTGGAGGTCTTAAATTGTGAATATTCAATTGTCTATTATTGTTATAACAATTGTCGTTTGATCTTCTGCAAGTGCTTTGATAGTAATATATTTTACTCACAAATAATCAATATCTCTCTACCTCTCTATATCTATATCTATTTATTACTCATTATCTTCCTCTCTCTATATATCTTCTCTTCCCGAGTTATTTATCATTATCTCCCTATCTCTTTATGTGACTTTATCTCTATTTATGTCTCTTCTCTTCTCCCTTTTTTTTTAATCTATTTTTCTCTATCTGCCTCACCATATCTACCTCTTTCTTTGTCCCTCTTTATTCCTCTATCATTGCCAACAATTCACATTGCCAACAATTCACCACCATGACAAATTCACCTCAAGTAAAATTCATCGACAATTCACCGCCATGAAAAACTAATCGCTTTCTGCGGTGGTGAATTGCTGGTGGTGAATTTTCCTTGTGGTGAATTTGTCATGGCAGTGAATTTTCCCATAGTGAGTTGTTGGCAGTGAATTTTCCATCGACGAATTGCTGGTGGTGAATTTGTTGTATGCCTTTAAAAATAAATTTAAAGAAGACAAGTTGTAGCTCAGCTTCAGTGTAAGGAAGCAAGCAACATTACCCAATTGTTCTCATTCTTACATTTCATTCTCATAAGTTGTAATAGATGTAAGAAAGCAACAAATAACTTCCACATGTGTGTGATGAAATAAATTACCTTAGTATCCACCCTTTTAAAGGAAATGCAAAGAAGATAATTGTACTCCAGCTTCAGTATAATGATGATAATTGTACCTAAGCTTTATATTATATTATATATATTAATATATAGAGTTAAAATACTAGATAACATAATAGAGATTTTATTTCATTGATATATTATTTAATATGTTTATAATATAAAATTAAATATCTAATATAATTTAAAGGAGATTTAGTATAAATTAATAAGTTCACTGCAATTTAAATGTATAATAAGTATACTTTCAGTTATATAATATAATTTGAAATTTAAATAGAGATATAACAAATAATATATAAGTAATTTTGACACTATATAACTAAAGCAGTTTATTTTGTCTATGTAAAATGAATAATACATTGCTATTGTATATGTGATTTCCATATATACTATGAATTAATAAGTTGAATACAATTTAAATATATTATAAGTAATATATTATAATCTATTAACATATATATTATTACTTTAAAGTTGTTAACATATATAAATATAACAAATAACAAATAAAAAGGCACCTTTTAGTTATAAACTCCAACAAAACAAAATCCTTGCACAAAAATCTCAATGCTCCTAACACAATCCTTCAAAAAATTATCAGTCAAATCTCTACATGTCTTACCCATACATTATTGTAATGGGTAAGATGCCCTTTAAAATAATCTATAAAGTATAAAATATTTGTCCTAGCAATTTTTTGGAACAAAGATAAATAGGGATGAGGGGGGGGTTTGAGACAACGCTAGAGAGCCACTGAATTTCAAGGAATGACATAGGGATGGTTGGGGTCATCACATAGGGAATCCCCTCAAAATATACCAAAGCAACGTGGGAAAAGTAAGTAATTAGAACATAAAATAATGAGTATGATTATTCACAAGCAACTACATTATATGTGACTTACATATTCTAAAATACAAATCAACAAAATAAAAAGTCAATGATACATTCATGATCCTTTATAGATTAAAAAAAACCTTAATGTCTGAGATTCAGGCCAAGACAATATGACATATAGTCATATACAATGGAAATGTTATACACAATGAAGCAACACATAGCAAGCAAGTGGCATAGCTCAAATAGGCTATGCTTAGTCTTTTGTTTCCATGCTATGTGACATACTCATTCATCATCATTGCCACTCTTTGAATCATCTTGCTCATCAAATTTTTTGTGTACAACTGCAATTAATCCTTGCTACAACTCGGCACCCTCAACTCAATTCCAACATGCAAAACAAGGATCCTAAAACTGAAGTAAGGCACTCTATTATCTATGCTCAATTTCTTCTACACAAAGTCTTGTTTCCCTTTTCCCACTTATTAGTTTGCTTAAACAACCCATGCTCAGTATTTTTCTTTGATCTGATGTAATATAATATATTGCCCAAGGATCACCAACATTGCTCCTATTTGAGTTGCCTACCTTATCAAACATCTATTGTGGCACCTCATCCAATCTTTGTTGCAATTTCCAGAACTGTTGATTATATCCCCCACATGGGATTCTTTTGCTGATTCGCTACAACCAATGCTGTAATCTTTGCATTATGTGCCTCAAATATAGTATGGTATTCATTAATAATAGACATAGAATCACCAACTTACTATAATTACCATAGCCTCCATTTACATCCCTTTTTACATAACCATCATTCATAATTTTTCTTGCATTCACTATAGATTCCTTACATCATGGAGATTTGAATGGATGGTTATATCCATGGATTGTATGTTAACGAAAAAATTGGAATGCCTTACAAACTATAAATATAGCCCCAAAAAAGTGAGCTCCAATACTCAAACAACAATGCAGTGTTCTATATCATCATTGTACACGTAGATTAAACCCCAAAGGTACTCATATATTTGCAACAAGGTAATCGATACTACAAGCCTCTAAATGTTTTGTAACCATCACATTTCTATATGCCTCTGACTCCAAGAATGAAAGCGACTTCTCTCATACATAAATATTATATAGATTGAATGATTCGATCGAATAAATATCCATTTATGGATAGGTGTTGCCCATAAAAGAATCTCATAAACGAATAGAGGCTAAAATAGGGTATAAATTCCAATTACCGATTAAAGAGAGTTTGAATAAAAGGTACGTGGCTTGATAAAATGCAAGGAAAAGAAAACAAAAATGCATTTTGGCAAGTGTGACGCCTTTAGTAGACTTAGACTTAATCTGCTTCCGTGTCTTGTCTATACTTCCACATTTGCATGGTAACAAGTAAACTGTCCACGTGCCTTGACTAAGTTTCATTTTGTGCATGCATAATGAATATGAAGAATATGGGAAAGAGGGGAAGTTCATTAAAATTGTCAATGAAATTTGTTGATGATGCTAAAGGGAATTTTATTTTAGATTTCATATGCTGATATTTTCGCTCCTCTTTTCTCTGATACCATCTCTATTCTATACACTTAATATTGCTGGGGCAATGGTAGATAGGCCAACACCAGGTAGGACAACTTGTGGGTTTGTGTTGAGAGGGTTCAAATGTTGAGTGGACTATTGTGGATCACTATTGTTGTTGCAAAATCATTGAGGAATATATTTCCTGACTAGAATTTCCTATATTGGCTCAAATAACTCTTGAGCTCCTCTAGCAAACGCCCTTGACAATCTATTCCAATGGAATTCAAGAAGTTAAGGATGGATGCAAAACTGTCAGGTTCTATGGCTGAAGTGAGAAGCAATCTTGAACAAATCAGAGAAAAGTGAATCCTTGAATCATGGGATATTGCACACCTATTGTATGGATGGGTGGGTGGCCCTGATTATCGATATACTTCTAGGAATGATTACAAAACCAACATGGGACACATGCTTCTAGTTAAGACCCCAAACAATACAGACCCAAGTGGGTGGAAACGAGTTCCAATTACAGATGAGGATACACAAATATCTCATAATTTTGTTGGAGAAAGTGAGATAAAGTTAAAATCTCTTACAAGTCTTGACCTTTCAAGCCTAGTTAATTTGAAAATCATGTTTTAGATCATAATATATTTTTTGGTTCTATCACTGGGTTTCTTAGTAATCTACATCATGTGAAAGTTATTGGTATGTTATACAATTTATTGAGTAATGAGATACCCAACATATGGTGAGTGATAGGGACATAGGATGTATTGGTCATTTAAAATACATGTGATAGGATTGGTGCAGAAGATACTATTATACCAGGTAGTGTATGTAGTCATATTTATTTTAAAGCTTTCTTGGTAGACTTGTCATATACCCTTTTTGTTGGATGGTCGACCTAATTTGGAGAGTAATTTCTATGCGTTGCAACTTTAATCCAAAAGTTGACTACACAACCAAAGATATACAAGAATCAAGTTGAATTAGAGAGGCAATTAAGATTTTTCGTTTGATTGTGTGGAATAATACACAAGGCACACCATTTTGCAGGCTATGGAGAATTATCTCTATCTCCTAAAATATTGGGTTGACATAAGTTGACTACACAACCAAAGATATACAAGAATCAAGTTGAATTAGAGAGGCAACTAAGATTTTTCGTTTGATTGTGTGGAATAATACACAACACATGTCATTTTGCGGGCTGTGAAGAATTATATTTATCTCCTAAACTATTGGGTCAGCATGTTTATGATAGGCCTGGCTATTGCTGTCAAATGCTAATTTTTATGCACTAAACAGACTGGTAAAATAGATTTTCAAATTAATAACAAGATACATAAAAATGAAAGGAGGATACATAAAAATGAAAGGATGAACAAGTAGAAGCAGACCTGGTTGAAAACAAAGTGAAGCAGTGCCTCTAAAGTCTGAAGTAGAATTATAATGATCTTTCTATCTTCAGTGCTGATCTAAGTGTTGATCTGTGTCTCTTCAGTGCATAGATAAGTGTTGAAAAAATTATCTCATACATCTGCATATAATCAATATATAGTCAACTGATATGTGGGTGAGATTGCAAGTAAGATATTTGACCGTTGCTAGTGAGAAAATTGTATAGAGGTGGGAAGAAACCAACCCGTTGGAGATATGATGGCGGTTATATCACATCTAGGAGAAATTTTGTCAGGCACGCAGGAAGAGAAAGGTAGGATGTGATGTCGGTGGTGTGTGTAGAGTCATGTTATGGTAGAGCAAAGATTTCTCTTAAGTCACAGATGTGATTGAGATTTTTGAGGCCTACCGGAGTGATGATAACAGGTTGGCATGACAAGCCAATATTAATGATAGGCGAGGACATTTATTTTTAATAGTTTGTTTTCTTGTTCAGGAAGCTCTCTTCGGTGTAGGAAGCAAGTGGCGATGGAGGCAATGTGGGGGTTTTTGAAAAAGCTACAAAATAAAGCTTTTTTCTAGCCATCATCATGGAAAGGGTTAAAAAAATTGTTGAAATGCTTGAAGGATGAGATAGTTGAAGCAGTGTTGGAGATACTGGGACCGGAGTTCTTAACGACTCATAGTGGTGCAGGAGCACCTAGAAAACACCTAGGAAACACTAGGCATAGGCAATTTTGTTTTTGAAGTTATAAGGTCATGTTGACCATTGCAATTGAGTGAGAGACTTACTAAAATTCCTTGGTCAGGAGCTATCAGGAGTGGAAAAGTTATGAGTTTAGACACTCACTTTTGTTAGTTTCTAGGAAATTGGCAAAGGTGGCAAAATGGAACATTTTGCATTTTTGCCACCTTTTATCTAAAATGTCTGATCAAGGAAGGTTTAAGCACTTTGGGAAACCTTTATAAGGGTTGCCTCGACTTGTGTGAAAGGTTGGAAGGCATTGGAATTTTTTTAATTTGAAATTTTCATGAAAGACAAGCGAGGACAGTAGGAAGATTAGCTAAGTTTTATGTGTTTTTGTTCTTGGTAGTGTGTTCATGGCATAACCTGGCATTGACATACATGTGGGATGTAATTTAATTGTCTTCCAAGTATTGGTTGGGTCTGTAGGTAGTTGTTTTCATCATTTCAAGCTTTTGATTTCAGTTAATTAGTTTCTTTCTTTTGCTGTTCTGATTGGCAGATCATCAGAAATGGAGTTCTAGTCCACTCTTCCCCTATACCTAGTGTATGGGCTCTTGGAAATGGTGGCTAGGCTCCATGCCTATATCTATAGTAGAGGTAGGGGTCTTTAGGGGTCAGGAATTCATGAAGAAAGACTTCTCCTAGGCGAGCTTGACAGTGCCCGACTAGGAAAGTCAAGGAGTGCAAAGCACTTGGCTTGCAGGGGTGACCTTTCCCTGCCAAACCATGTGGTAGAAAGGTATATGGAGGCCCTGTAGAGGCTTGATATCAATAAGGAGGCTTCACCAGTCCGTTTGATGGGAGAACAAAATAACAGTTCACTGGGTGGTTAGGAAATGGCTCTAAAAGCCTAAATTTGCTAATTTGAAGGATAGGCCTATGTATGGTCAAGAAAGGGTTGAGACCTTGAAAATATTGAGGTGGTAGGTATCAAGACCAAGAAACCATTGAAAATATTTGGGGTTCTTTGGGAGAGTTTGGTGAACTATCCACTTTTCTCGGGCTATGAAGCTTAATTGGGCTCTAGGGCTTGTAGCCTATCTAACCCTAGGTGAGGACTTGAAGTTAGCGATGGACAAAGGGCACAAGGTGGAGTTATCAACACCAATGTGAGATGGTGGGAAGTTGTTGAAATCATTCCCACACCCCTGCAAAGAACAATTGAAAGGATGGAAGTATCTAGCCTTTAGGGAAGATTAAGGGCTAAGGGAGAGTTAGTGGCAAGGCACCAAGATTGGATTGGTAGAATGAGAGTTTGATGATAGTGGGGTTGGCCAGTAGAACCAGGGGCACCTATACATGAGATAGGATCTAAAGGTTAAGGTGGAAGAGTCACCTAGGATTTCTCGAGAACAAGGACCCAAAGCATGGAACAGTGAGTGTTCCAACCAACCCTTCCCTATCAGATTGGTATCAGAGTAAGTTAAAGATTTGGGATAGAGACTTGTAGGTCAGAGTTTGAATCAAGTGGTTCTCACACCATGGTGACCAATGCAGAATTGGCAAGAGACCTGACAGAGCAACAAGAGAAGAACAGGCAACTTGAAGAGGCAGTTGAAGAGATGAAGCAAAGGTTAGAAGAGGTGGTAGAGGCTGCAGGCAAGATGAAGGTACAACTAGCAGTGGTTAGAGACAAGGGTGATGATCAAGTTGAGGAGGACATTGAACCAGACCCTGATCCTCCACTAAAGGAGGAACCCTTCCTCAAGGCATTGAAGGCTTTGAGTGGTAAAGCATTAGAAGGCATTCCCATCTTCACCAGTAGAATGGATGCAGAGTTGGTTATGGAGTGGATAGAAGGAATGGAGAATCACTTTGAGTGTGATGGAGTTATTTAGGTACAAAAGGTGAAGATAGCAAAATCAAGGCTAAGGGGACAAGCACTAAATTGGTGGAAGTTCCTACAAGAAGAAAGAGAGAATGAAGGCAAGAAATGCATTGGGAGTTGGAAAGCTATGGTGGCTAAAGTGAAGGAGTATTATCTACCTGAGGACTATGAGGTCCAATTGCATAAGAAGAGGCAAAACCTTAGGCAAAGAGACCTAGATGTAGCTTCCTACACACAAGAGTTCCAAAAACTAAGTCTTAGGTCTAGGGTGCAAGAAGTAGAAAGAATCAAGGTGGCGAGGTATCTGAATGGCCTCAAATGGAACATCCAAGAAGAGTTGAGTCTTTTTACACTCACCGACCTCCATAGTTGTTTTCAAATGGATTTTAAGGTGGAGGAGAAGCTGAAAAAGAAACAAGACTCCAATTCTAAAGGCAGAGGCAAAGGTAGAGAACAAAGAGATCAAAGAGGGCAAAGAGGTGGCTACCAAGGTAGAGGAAATGAGCAAAAAAACCAAGGAGAATCCAAACTCACAAAGCATGGAAGTGAAGCACCTTCTAGAGGAGGTTATGGAAGAGGTAGAGGTTCTCAAGGAGGATCCAATAGAGGAAGAGGAGCAGGCAGGATCAATTCATACTTTGCTACCATGAAATGTTACCATTGTGGTCAAGTAGGCCATCTAGCTTATAGGTGCCTGGAGAAAGCATCATCTTCAAATGCTGAGAAGAGGGTGGCATATGCACAAGAGGACACCATGATCACCAAATCACCTAAGATCAGTCATATAGAATCTGAAATGGGGGAGAATGTGATGTTTAGGAGAGTCTTGATTAGACAACTGGTCAAGGAAGAACCAAAACAAAGAAGAGCTCTATTTATAGTGAGATGCAAGATCTTGGTAAAGTATGCAAGGTCATTGTAGATTCTGGTTCAACATATAATATTATCTCAGAATAGGCAATAAAGAAGCTCAAATTAGAGAAGGTACCCCACACCAACCCCTACAAAGTGACCCGGTTAAACAAAGGGCAGAGTGTTCTTGTTAATGAGCAAGTAACGGTGGAGTTTTCTATTGGAGGGTATAAGGATAAGTTAGTTTGTGATGTATTACCCATGGATGCATGTCATATACTACTAGGAAGACCATGGCAATATGACAGGAGTGTCATGTATGACGGAAAGGAGAATATAATTTCATTTAAGAAGGATGGGAAGACTTTCAAGTTGCAGTCACTGTCAAAAGAGGATGAAGGATAGTCAAAGAAACCAAGTGTTCTCCTAAGTAGTGGGAAGGAGTTCCTTAACACCCTACATGAAGGAGGAGAAGGATATGTAGTCTTGTTGTAGTCCAAGGAGGAAGATAAGACTGAAAAACCAGTCATACCCGAAGCAGTCCAGAATTTGCTTGAGAAGTATAAGGACATAGTAAGTCATGGTACACCTACAACTTTACCTCCTAAAAGGGCCATTAGTCATCAGATTGAATTCATACCTGGAGCATCATTGCCTAACAAAGCAGCATATAAGCTTACACCGGATCAGAATTTGGAAGTGGCTAGACAAGTGCAGGAGTTGTTGGATCAAGGATTGATTAGGAAGAGCATCAACCCATGTGCAGTACCAGTAGTCTTAGCAACCAAGAAAGGAGGCAAGTGGAGGTTATGTACTGATTCTAGAGCAATAAATAGAATCACAATTAGGTATAGGTTCCCTATTCCTAGGATTGAAGACTTGATGGATTGTCTTGGAGGAGCTCATTACTACACCAAGTTGGATCTCAAGAGTGGATACCATCAGATCAGAATCAAGGATGGTGATGAATGGAAAACAACATTCAAGACAATAGATGGATTGTATGAGTGGAGAGTTATGCCATTTGGCCTCTCTAATGCCCCTAGTACATTCATGAGGCTCATGAATGAAGTACTCAAAGAATTTACAGGGATATTTGTGGTTGTATATCTTGATGATATACTCATCTTTAGCAAGACAACAGAAGAACACCTTAGACATGTGGAGATGGTTCTTAGAAGGTTACAAGAAGAGAAGTTAGCCATCAACCTAGAGAAGTGTGAATTCTTTAAACAAGAGCTGATATATTTGGGTTTTGTAGTGTCACAAGGATCATTGAAAATGGATCCAAGCAAGGTGGAGGCTATCATAAACTGGCCTACACCAACTATAGGGATTGAGGTAAGAATTTTCCATGGATTGGCTCAATTTTATAGGAAATTCATAAGAAACTTTAGTGGCATATGTGCACCAGTCCTAGAGACAATCAAGGGTGGTTTGAAAACTAAGTTTGTGTGGACTCAAGAGGCTGAGAAAGGATTTGAGAAGCTGAAACAAGAAGTGGCAACTCAACCTATTCTCTTATTGCCTAGCTTTGACAAATTGTTTACTATGGAGTGTGATGCTAGTGGAGTTGCAGTAGGAGGAGTGCTTAGTCAAGAGGGGAGGCCCATAGCCTTCTTCAGTGAAAAGCTCATTGAAGCCAAGAAGAAGTATTCTACCTATGATCTAGAACTATATGCTTTGGTTCAGTCACTTAGGAAGTGGAGGCATTACCTTCTACCCAAGGAGTTTGTGGTTTTTACAGACAATCAGGCACTTAGTTATATCAACACCCAACAGAAGTTGAGAAATAGACACTTGAAGTGGACAGAGTACATCCAAGCTTTTACTTTCACCATCAAGCACAAGAAGGGACAAATGAACAAGGTAGCAAATGCATTGAGTAGAAGATTGCTAACAGTCCAAGAAATATAGATCAAGAGCATTGGAATAGAGTGTTTCAAAGATCTCTATGGGGAGGATGAAGATTTCTTAGAGGCCTACAAGGTATGTTCTAACTTTGAGAATCATTTTCATAGCTAGTACTCAGAATATACTTTAAAAAGTGGATTGTTGTTTAAAGGGAATCAGCTATGTGTTCCAAAAGGGTCAATGAGAGAAAACCGCATTCAAGAAAAGCAAAATGGTAGTCTTAGTGGACATTTTGGCATCAATAAGACATTAGAACTAGTGCAAAGGTTCTATTATTGGCCTAAGTTGGCAAGAGATGTCAGGAGGTATGTGGAGCAATGTGTTGTGTGTATGAAAGCTAAGGGAGGAGCTAGCAATGCTGGCATATATCAACCCTTACCCATTCCTAACAAACCATGGGAGTGTGTGAGCATGGATTTTGTGGTGGGAATTTCTAAGACCAAGACTGGTTTTGATAGTGTGTATGTAGTGGTGGACAGATTCAACAAGATGAGTCACTTTATTCCTTGTAAAACCACTCATGATGCTAGCTATATATCTCACCTTTTCTTTAAGGAGATTGTTAGGATCCATGACTTACCTTTAATTATTGTTTCAGACAGGGATGTTAAATTCATGAGTCACTTTTGGAAGACTTTATTGAGTAGATTGGGTACCAACCTATCTTTTGGCTCAGCCTACCATCCTCAGACCGATGGTCAAATAGAGGTGGTTAACAGAGTGCTAGGTAACCTTTTAAGGTGCCTAACTAAAGAATATGGACATACATGGGATATGGTTATCTCACAAGCTGAGTATGCTTATGATGACGGTGTGAACCGAACCACAGGGAAGAGTCCTTTTGAGGTTGTGTATGGAATGCACCCAAGAGGGATATGTGAGCTCAGGGATCTAGTAGCTATGGAGAATAGGAGTGGACATGCTAAAGACTTCACTCAAACCATGAAAGAGATTCAGGAGTAGGTAAAGAGGATAGTCACCAAGGCTACTGAAAAATTGAAAGATAAGGTAGACATGTCAAGGAAGGATGTGCAATTTTCCGTAGGAGACTTTGTCATGGTTCACCTTAACAAATCAAGGTTGCAGAAGGGAATGTCAACCAAGTTGCAAATGAAAAGAGTAGGACCATGCAAGATATTAGCCAAGTATGGGAAGAATGCATACAAGGTGGAGTAACCTTTTGATTTGGGAATTTCACCAGTTTCCAATGTTGCAGATTTGATCAAGTACAAGGGATCAGTCAATGATGTAGCTTAGGCCAGTAGGGAGGTCTTCAAGTAAGTTAGAAACATAGCCTTACCTACTAAAGACAAACAACAAGTAGAGAGCATCTTGGAGTCAAGAGTACATAAATCTACAAGGCAGAAAGTGTACATGGAACACCTTATCAAGTGGAAGAACAAGCCTAAATCTGAGGCTACATGGGTACAAGAGGATCCGTTCAAGAAGCATGGCATTGATATGTCACTGATCTCTCCTTCCATTCGTTATTGTTTGGTAGAGAGGGGGAGAATGGTGCAGGAGCACCTAGAAAACACCTAGGAAACACTAGGCATAGGCAATTTTGTTTTTGAAGTTATAAGGTCATGCTGACCATTGCAATTGAGTGAGAGAATTACTAAAATGCCTTGGTCAGGAGCTATCAGGAGTGGAAAAGTTATGAGTTTAGACACTCACTTTTGTTAGTTTCTAGGAAATTGGAAAAGGTGGAAAAATGGAACATTTTGCATTTTTGCCACCTTGTATCTAAAATGTCTGACCAAGGAAGGTTTAACCACTTTCAGAAACCTTTATAAGGGGTGCCTCGACCTGTGTGAAAGGTTGG
The DNA here is from genome assembly GCA_007115665.2 of Sequoiadendron giganteum. NCBI lineage: Eukaryota > Viridiplantae > Streptophyta > Pinopsida > Cupressales > Cupressaceae > Sequoiadendron > Sequoiadendron giganteum. The sequence continues at coordinate 50,936,446 of CM021105.1, read as the reverse complement.
AAGGCATTGGAATTTTTTTAATTTGAAATTTTCATGAAAGACAAGCGAGGACAGTAGGAAGATTAGCTAAGTTTTCTGTGTTTTTAGTCTTGGTAGTGTGTTCATGGCATAACCAGGCATTGACATACGTGTGGGATGTAATGTAATTGTCTTCCAAGTACTGGTTGGGTCTGTAGGTAGTTGATTTCATCATTTCAAGCTTTTGATTTTAGTTAATTAGTTTCTTTCTTTTGTTGTTCTGATTGGCAGATCGTCAGAAATGGAGTTCTAGTCCACTCTTCCTCTGTACCTAGTGTATGGGCTCTTGGAAACGATGGCTAGGCTCCATGCTTGTATCTATAGTAGAGGTAGGAGTCTTTAGGGGTCAGGAATTCATGAAGGAAGACTTCTCCTAGGTGAGTTTGACAGTGCCCGACTAGGAAAGTCAAGGAGTGCAAAGCACTTGGCTTGCAGGGGTGACCTTTCCCTGCCAAACAATGTGGTAGAAAGGTAGATGGAGGCCCTATAGAGGCTTGATATCAATAAGGAGGCTTCACTAGTCCGTTTGATGGGAGCACAAAATAACAGTTCACCGGGTGGTTAGGAAATGGCTCTAAAAGCCTAAATTTGCTAATTTGAAGGATAGGCCTGTGTACGGTCAAGCAAGGGTTGAGACCTTGAAAATATTGAGGTGGTAGGTATCAGGACCAAGAAACCATTGAAAAGATTCGGGGTTCTTTGGGAGAGTTTGGTGAACTATCCACTTTTCTCGAGCTAGGAAGCTTAATTGGGCTCTAGGACTTGTAGCCTATCTAACCCTAGGTGAGGGTTTGAAGTTAGCTATGGACAAAGGGCACAAGGTGGAGTTATCAGCACCAATGTGAGATGGTGGGAATTTTTTGAAAGCATTCCCACACCCCTACAAAGAACAATTGAAAGGATGGAATTATTTAGCCTTTAGGGAAAATTAAGGGCTAAGGGAGAGTTAGTGGCAAGGCACCAAGATTGGATTGGTAGAATGAGAGTTTGATGATAGTGGGGTTGGCCAGTAGAACCAGGGGCACCTATACATGAGATAGGACCTAAAGGTTAAGGTGGGAGAGTCACCTAGGAGTTCTTGAGAACAAGGACCCAAAGCATGGAATAGTGAGTGTTCCAACCAACCCTTCTGTATCACATAGAGGGCATTTGAATGCAGACATTGCCTCCATGATCTTTGCTTGGGCCTTAGAGCTGGGAGAGGACGTAAAGGAGATAAAATGGGTGATGTTGAAATTATTTGTGGTAGAGTTGATGGGGAATTTGGATTCCTTTCTAGAATGGGCGGTGGTTGGCATTGGCTTTGACATTTAGAGGGCATTGAAGATATGGATGAGGCGATGGAAGAAGGGCTTATCCATTTCATTCGATGGTGTAGGACAACTGATAAGGAGGCCTATAAGCTAGACAGGCTGGTGGTGTGGGAGAACCTAAAATACCTACTCAAACATCAAGAGGGATTTGAACGATAGGAGATAGCTAAAATCTTCTGCCCAATTTTGAGGAAGCAGCGATCGACGAGATGTGGAGGAAGGAGGCTCGGAAAGGCTAGGTGAATTGCTATGAAATCTTTCTCTTTTGTAAGAGTTGAAAGAAGTATTTTCCCTAGTTTGTGAATACTCAAAATCATGGTGCGAAAGTGGTTTATGGTGGATCTAAAAGGCGAGGCAGCCAAGAGTTGATGACTGGACAAGGTGAATAAGAGGAGGTGGTTGGAAGGACGAAGCCGACTTGTATAAGCACGAGGAACTGTGGCTGGGATTAAATTTTGTGAAGGAAATTGGAAGGCAAGATGCCATTAATGACTAATTTTTTTTTGATTAAAGATGCTTGTAAACAACTCGAATCATAGCGAGCAAAGAAAATTTAGCGAGGAGTTGTTTTTTTGTAAGGAATTTTGTTGTAATCGAAGGTGCCACATAAGGTTGGGCCTATGGTTAAAAACTGTAATAGTTTTGTAATCTTTTACTCCTATTAATAAAAATAATATAACCTTTTACCGATCAAATAAATAAAAATATATATTTATCATATAAATATATACATTATATAATAGATACAATACAATAAAATTAAATTTATATAAATTGTATTGTTATTATCATATATTACATTCTAAATTATTAAATCTAATTATAAAATAATTATATTTAGTAATTTAAATGCTATTTTAATGCGCACTCTAGAGATAGAAAGAGAGAAGGAAAAAGAAAGATTGAGTGGGAGACAATTCTATATAAAGAGAGGTATTTATACAAAGAGAGAAACTCAAAAAATATAAAGAAAGAGAGATGTAGACGTTTTAGTTTTTGGTCACAAGATTATATATATGTTATGTAAATATGTATTAATAAGTCATAAAGGGAATGTGGCATATGAGTCTCTAGGATGACATATTGCATGTCAAGTCTCTATAATGTGAAAAACAATGCAAATTTGTGGGTTTTTCGCTCTTTTTAACCAATTTTTTGGATCATATGCCTTTTATTTTTTTAGCATTTGACGTCACTATATTTTTGACATTTGAAATTTTAATTTAAAAGTTTGTGATTCCATTCTTTAGTGTTATTTCTATCTTTATGGACATCTCTATTTATTCATTTAGTTCAATTACCACTTTGATGAAGGTGTATCTATCTTGCATTGCATGTGGAGGCAAGTAATTTTTTGTAGAGACTATTCCTCAATCTAAATCCTAAGCTTCTTATTGAAAATTGTCGTATTTATAACCTAAGATGTTGCTTAAGGGGACAAAGTATTTCAAGTTTCAGTTCAAATCATTTGTTTTGATTTTTGTTTGGTGAAGGTGGCCAACAAAATAGTAAAAGTGTGCATACTGCTAAAAATATTGGAGAAAATATGTGCCTCCCACTATGGTTACAAAATTTCTTGTATTTTTGGCTTGTTTAATGTCTCTATGTATTTATCTTTCTATCTCTCCCTCTCTCTTCCTCTCTATATATTTATCTCTTCCATCTCTCTCTACCCCTATATCTTTCCTTCTCTACCTCTATATTTCTTCCCATCTCTATCTTTATCTTTCTACCTATCCCTTTCTCTTCCTCTCCATACATTTATCTCTTTCATCTCTATCTACCCCTCTCTTTATCTCTCCCTCTCTTTATATCTCCCTCTCTTTCTCTCCATATCCCTCTCCATCTCCATCTATATATCCTTACCCCTCTCCCTCACTCTCACACTTCCCCCCTCTCTCTTTCTCTCTCTACTCCCCTCTCTCTCACACACTCAAACTTCCCCCCCTCTCTTTCTCTCTCTACTTCCCTCTCTCCCTTTTGCAAACAAAATGTATGAGTCTTTGGTAATGGAACCTGATTATCTTCCTAAGCAAGAGTTCTTGTTTCAATGTGTTTGGATCTGTATAAATGGATGCATAGTTGACTTGAAGTTATCATTTCTCCATTGAGATATTTGTTGCACAAACATCATTTGATAAATGACTTCTCAATTGACCTCATGTATTTCAAAAATGAATGTAAATAATAATAGGCTAAATTTTTCCTTAATTGATTTATCATTTCTCCATTGAGACCTTTGTTGCACAAACATTATTTGATAAATGACTTACCAATTGACCTCATGTATTTCACAAATAAATATAAACAATAATAGACTAAATTTTTCCTTAATTGATCTTCCCCACCTATTCGGCATACCCATTGCACACCAAGGTGTTGCACACCAAGGTGCGATTGCTATTTTTAATATTAGAGGGAAGTCTTGAAGTTTTCCAAGGTGGAAGAAACACTCATTTAGCATTGTATGGGGGAATATTCCATTCCTTCTCTTATGTAATTTTGTTGTAGAAATATTTACGACCGTCCTTGCTAGTCCATTCCTGCCATGACGTATAATATTCCTCTGTAGACATCAACTCAAGGGGCTTTCGCCATGTGGACTTCTTAGTCACTGTGTTGCAGTAATAATTTTTACCCAGAGTATGACTCCTATACTCAACCCAGCCAGTTAACTTGAGTGATGATGGCAGATAATTAAAAAAAAAATCCCCGCCCTTAAGTCCGACGTGGAATGGGCAATCCCTTTACAAAAACGAATGAGTTTAAACAACGTTTTGTCCCTCATGTAACCTTTAAACTCAAAAATGGAGTACACATTCGGGGTCTGAAAACAATCCACTGGTGCCACGTCAAAAAATATTACTTATCTCTCCCAAGCATGGAAAGATCTTTATAGCTTCGCCCATGCCACGTCATATAATCCCGTTTGAACAAGTGGTGCGTGCGAGGAAACACAACCTGACTAGGATCCAATGGTGTCCATCACAATATTTTTGTAATCCTCATCATCAGAAGCAAACACCACAATTGCCCTCCAACATTGCCCATAAGTCCTCGCCTTGTCTTAGATGTCAAGAACAAGTAAAAAAATTGAATAGAAAGAATAAAAAATGGCATAAAAACTGTTTATCACACAATTACCATAATCCTTGTCCGATAACAATGACAGGCAAATCGCAAAGCACGATTCACGAGAGTAATAAATGGCGCAACCTATTTTTCTGGCTCGACTTGACATGAATTTTGTCAGGCGATGGCATGACATGCTCTATACTAATTTTTTAATGGATCAGATCATTATAATCATCTCCCGACCCTTCTTCAGTATTGCCAGTCGTAGATGCTAAAAGTTAGCTTCGTTCAAGTTGTGCATTGAACATCTTTCAATGTAAGGCTTTCATTGCGCATTGAATCAGAATGAGACAAAAAGGAAAAAATGAATGGGTACGATTAGTTTAAGGGTCTCCCAAGGGTGCAAAACCATTAATTACAGATTTTAGGTTCGCCTCTTTCAAATTGGATATGCCTTCAGCGTAAATAAGAATAATTAGATAATATAAGGTGTAGATTCATTTTTCAAGAGTTTCAATGGATTTAAATAGTGTATATTCATTTCTAAAAGTTTGGAATATGTATTTTATTCTATATAATAATAATTCGAGTCTTAATAGGAAAATTATATATATATTTTTTAAAGTTAAGTTTTCATTAATTTTCTAGTTTGATCATTATTGTGGGGTGATCCCACAATAGTGGTTTACAATTTTTGGCCAAACTAGACACTGCAATTATTATTTTTAACTAAATTTTCATATTTGGGCGCCTATAGCGGCTAAATTGTGAGGAATTTGAAGATGATGAGAACTAGAGTCTCATCACATTTTGTCTTTAGATTCTAAAAATATGTTTTTCAAAATTTTTGGAATCAGATTGCACTTTTTTTTCCATCTCCCATGAAAACTGGTTTTTTTCAGAAAACAACATTTTTAAAAAGTGACGCTCACCGTATACAACATAACTTTTTTTGTATAAAGGATAAAATTCTAATTTTTTCAAATTTAGATTTGTAACTACGATATCTAGTACTTGCATTTGGTCTCGTAGTTTGTTATTGAATATTTTTTCCTTAATGAAGTTTCAAATTCAAAGCAATTGCAATTCAGACATAGGTGGACTGTATACAACATAACTTTTTCTGTATGTATCAAAATTCAATTTTTTTTTTAATGGATCAAAGACATCAATACCCAGCCTCAACGTATTTAAATTTTGTTTTTTTTGATAATCTGCTATTTTTCCACATGTGCAAAACAGAGAGCTTGACTTTCGGTGAAAAACCTATGTTTAATAAAACTAAAAAAACACATACATAATAAAACCAAAACATATTAAAATTTAATTTGTTGGATAGCTTGTTTTGAGGACTACCATCTTCCAGTTGTGTTTGTGAGATATTCTCCATTTTCATCCTCAACGTGAGCTTCGAAGGACAAAATTCTGCTAAAATTTGGTGGAAGAGGGGGAGAAGGGTAAAAAAGGGGGGTTCGAGCGAACCCCCCTTCGAATGAACCCACCTTCACTCGAAAGGGTGAAGGGGGTTTGCTCGAAACTCAATTTTTTTTGAATTCCCCATAAGGGAACGTGGCATCACAGGGTTCGAGCGAACCCACCATGCAAAGGGGAGTTCGTTCAAACTAGGGGTTCAACCGAACCCCTCTTTTGGGTTTGTGTGAACCCCCTGGTTTGAACGAACCCTTTAAAACATGAAATTTTCAATGCGTGAGAATTTTCTCAAATTTCCTTCCTCATAAAAATTGTACACCACTATTATGGGTTTACCTCGTGTTGTTATATAAGCATGTATGTTCATATGAGCAACTTTTTGGAACAATGTGGATCAATGTAAAAAATACGGAATAAAGAAAACTTGATAAAGGTTGATTGATCTTCAAAGTTAGTACATCCATGAGTTGTTTTGAAAATAAGATGTGCATGGAAATATTTATCTTAGTCTTGAGGCATGATACAACAGTTCTAATAGATTAAAGAATGCAACAATACTATAAAAAGCAAGCACTAAAGTGGCACCAAAGAAAATAACTACCTATAGATTATTATTCAATATGATCCTTAAGATGAAACAATCCATTATGAAATCTTGTTTTCATGTGTCAAAAAGTATATGGACAAAATCAAACTTCATAATAACATCTAGTTTTTATCTCAATTAGTTTCAAGGGAATGACAATGAGACTAAATTTCAACACCATGAAGACAACAATAAAATGATTAGTCAAGCCTAACAATGTCATCTTAGAATGCCTTGAAGGATGAAGAAACACTAGAATGGGTGGAGAACTTATAAAATGATATATACAAGAACTAAGCCACTCAAACAAAGGACAACAATCTAAAGAATAAGCTAGTTTGAAAGTAAAGTCTTGTATGGGAACAACCTAAAATGATATCTACTACTATGACATGGTGAAATTAAAGATTTGTAAACTAAAAGAAGTAGGAAACAAGGTCAATGAAATGAAAAATATGCAAAAAGAAATCATGGAAAAATAAGAAGCCTATATAGAGATACTCTAGATATCAACCTCATAAAAGATGTCTACAAGTCTTTTTGGGACAAAATAGTCAATATAATGGTAGGTGGAAGAAACATGTTATTTTAAGCATATGGACTTGATAAATGCTCCAATATTGCTAATGCAACTATTATGCCTAACAAACATCCATTAACTATAATATTTCATTCAATCATTAATTAATCCACTTAAAAAAATTAATTGAATGATTATTATTATTTAATCGATTGAAATATTCCATTAGTCACAACTTCTAAAAATTGATAAATAAAATTTATGTTTAAATCAATCACCCACAAATTAATTTAATAAATAATGATAACATCAAATAAAATCAAATAGTTAGTAAATTAATTGATTAAAATGGCCAATAAATATTTGAATAGGAAAAATAATATCAAATTAATTAACTATTTGAGAATTTTTTAAAAAAAAATAATTAAATAATTAAATCAAATTTTGACTAATAGCCACCTTATTCTTATCCACTTTATTGATCCTCATCCACATGGTTGGAAATAACTATAAATTGACATCAATCCTTTATTTTTAAATCTGATTTTTCGTTGAGTAGGTAGATGCTATAAAAATGAGCAATAGACATACCAATTAGGAGCTTATCAAGAATTCTCTATTAAAGGTTTGCATGTTTTTTTTTGGATGACTTGGTTTTAACATTGTTTTAAATCTTATTTATTTTCATTACAGTCTTCCATGCTCTATCAAAGGTTTGCATGTTTACCTTTGGATGATTTGGTTCTTCATTATGTGGTATCTAGTCTTGGCTTTCACTTAAGGTTGGGGGTATTACCAACTATCATGCTTCATCCCATTTTAGCATTAATCATATAAAACCAATTATTCAATTAACCTTAATAATGATCTTCTAATTACTAATCAAATAATTTAAATCATTTATTTAATTAAATAAATGCTTTATACATCTTTCCTCTATAGTCTATCTTAACATTTATTTAATTAAGTTCACTCTTCTATCCCTTGTCCAAGGATTTAATAAATACAACTATCTATTTAATTCCTCATTTCTCTAGATAAAGTCATTAGCTTACAAAAATAGTTAACTAATAAATCTACTTACACAATAAGTATGCTTAGGAATGTGTACATAGCCCATACTTCCCACTTCCACACAAAATTATTTTATCAATCTCATCTATTAATTTGAAAACCTTGATCCTTCACATGTCTCTAAAAACAGACCTTTTCGATTTCCAAAAAGGTTCTTTTCAAACTAGAATCTTCATCCTTTCCCAAGCAATTCTTAACCATCTATGTCACTTTAATATTTTGCCTCTTCAAGTGCACCAATTACAAGGTGACACTTAGAGGCTTCTCCTTCTCTCAATCCTCTCAATCCTCTCAATCATCCTCAACTACTAATCTCTTGGATCAATCTTAATCTTTGATCAAATATCCATCCAATCTATAAATAAATTATCTTGGAAGTAATCACATATAAAAATATCAAGCATAAATCCATTTAAGCACAGCCACACACATCCTGTGTGTACAATAAGAGTTGTGGATGATAGAACACTTATTTCTTCTTCTATATATTTATTTAACTTAAATGAGGTGTAAATTATATGTAGAATAATCTATTTGAATATCATAGCTTAACTCCTCATTTTGGTTTTTAAATTTTTTATCAATCACATTTTTTACATGCCCAATGGGATCTTGTGAAGATTTTATTGCAAATTCCTAGTTTGAAATATTTACCCATGATTTTCATGTGTTTGATTTACAATTGGTGTTTTCACTTATAGAGTGCAATTTCTACTATATAAATTTGTACCTCTTTTATACATTGGGATTTATGCATGTAGATTGATGCATCTTCTTCCCTAAGTATAACTTAATGGGTAGTGTTAGTGTGAAAAATGTTCTTATCTATGGGTAAGTGCACCAATCTGTGACACAATTTTGGCTCTTAAGATGCCACTTCTTTTTTTTTTTCTGAAATCAAGAAAATCTGATTTGCACGAGAAAATGAAGATAAAAACGCTCAAAATTTCAAGATGTGGAAAGAACAAAAGTTGAAGTGCTCTGAGTCTAGTTTCTGAGCTACTATTTTTTTTTTTAATTAATGAAGATTAGGGTCTCTAAATGGGGAGAGGTGATAGCAAAATAGGTCTTGTTTTTATAAAAAAAAAAATAGCATAGCGCCTGAGGTCTCCCCCCTTTTTGGTTAACTATTTTTTAGAATTTCAAAAATCTCAATAGTGAGAAATTAGCTAACACCATGTAGTTTATCCTCCTCCTTTTAGATAATTTTTTTAATGAATATATAATATTTTATGAATTTTCAAAGTGGACACATCTTGAAAAGGTGAAATTTGAGCATGCTCCCCCCAAAATTTTTTGCAAACTAATCAAAAATAGATTTTATTTTTCATCATGTGTATAATGGAGTCTAGTTTCAAAAATCGTAATTTTTTTCACATTCCGATGAACGTGTAAAAGTCTATCCTAAACCTAGCACATGTTGGTTTTTGACCAAAAATGAAGGCATTTACAATAGAAGCCATGGATCAAAACCTTATCTAAATCAAAATGATTTTTTTTTATATATTTAGATAGCTAAGATAGAGGTTAATGCTATCATGGTTTTTTTTAATAAATTTGCATTGAAAGACGTGCAAATGAGATGGGGAGCACAGTCAAAAATATGAGAAAATTTAGCAAATCTTGTTAATTAACACATCTAAAGTAGGCCTTTTGGCGAGCACCAAATGAATCATCACATTTGGCATGCACCAAATGTGATGAGTCATTTGGTGAGCGCCAAATGGCCTGCTTTGCACATAACTAGATTTTCGCTTTCTCTGTCAGGGAAACTATATACATGAAATAAATATTTAAGTATAAGTTGACATTTACATATGGACATTTACTTTCTTATACTTTAAGTTATATTTCATGTATATATAAGAAAGATGTTTGAGAGTGGTTTCAGATCTCTAAGAGTTATAATGCAAATTCTTGTTTTTGGAAGATCATAAAAATTTCAGACTTAATCAAATTTTAGTAATCAACATGTCAAATTTTAGTAATTAGGAGGTCAAATTTTAGTACTCAGGAGGTCAAATTTCATCTTTCTCTATCTATCTCACTCATTTTCATCTCTTATTCTCTAGACCTCTCTCTCTCTCACTATCTCCATCCTTTTATCTAACAATAGCTTCCTTGAGATCAAGAACTATGTCTCTACATGTCCATCTCTCTCTCCTTCCCTCTCCAATATCTATCTCCCTCGCTCCTTCCCTCTCTAAATTTTTCTATCTCTCATCCCTCTCCTTTAATCTCTATATATCTCTCTATACTCTCTATACCTACCTATCCCACGCTCCCTACCTCTCCTCTCTTTCTGTCTCTCTTTGATTCTCTCACTCTCTCCTCCCCTCTCTATTCTCTGTCTTGTCATTCTCTCTCTCCTTCCCTCTCTAGTTCTCTCTATCTCACTTCTCTCTCCTTCCCTCCCTCTCTCTCTCCTTCCCTTTCTACTTCTCTTTATCTCACCTCTCTTTCTCCCCCTCTCTCTCCCTCTCTCTTCAATTCACCCACCTTTTCTCTCTACTTATCTCTATCTAACCTATCCCTCTATACATCTCTCTCTCTCCCCCCTCCTTCCATCTCAATCTCTCCACCTTCCTCTTTATCTCTCTAATTTCAAGCTCCTTCACATATCTCTATCACCTATCTCACTTCTCTCTTTCCCCTTCCCTCTCTACTCTCTTTCTCTCTATCTCACCCCTCTCCCTACCTATTCCTCCCTCCTCTCTCTTATCTCTCTTACCTCTCTCTCTC
>CM021105.1:50873790-50925587 GCA_007115665.2 Sequoiadendron giganteum | reverse complement strand
ATTTCTTGGTTCGAGTGTTGAGGAAAATAAAAGAGTTCCCTTAATTGATTAGAATCTGGTTTGTAGACCTAAAAAGAATGAAGGACTTGGGTTAAGAAGAATCAGAACTGTTAATAAAATCCTCCTGGCTAAGCAAATATGGAGAATCTTCTCTTCCTCTAGGGAGTGGATTGATATTCTGGCTAGTAAATATTTAGAAAACAATTGCTCTTCCATTATTAAGAAGGAACCCCTCCTTCTTCCAAAAGGATCAATATGCTGGAATAATATAATCACTGGAAAAAAGATTGTAGAGGAAGGAATTGGTTTGCGAGTGAGAAATGGTAATAGTACCAGATTCTGGGAAGACAAATGGCTTTTTAAGAAACCCTTTTTAAAAATCAATTCCTTTAGAGATTGGGCTGAGACTTGCAAGGCAAGGTTTGGTACTTATGTTAAAGATTACATAGTGAATGGTAATTGGGTGGACTTGGGCAGAGTCAGTTTGGCTTTGGTCCCCATCCAGACTACTCTACTGGTTGTTAGACTTAGTTCCGAGCAGCTGGAGGACCGAGCGGTTTGGATTGATGATCCCTCTGGTAATTTTTCTGTGTCTTCTACTTTTGCTAAGATCACTTCTTCTCTGGATCACCCCCCCTTTTGGTCTAAAGGTTGGCGCAATCATTTGATACCTAAAATTAATATCTTCTTTTGGATCTTGCTCCAAAATAAATTGCTTATGATTGACAATCTATGTAAGCGTAGATTTCAAATCCCCAATAGATGTTGTCTTTGCAAGATGGATGTTGAATTTGTGAGTCATTTGTTCCTTCATTTCTCTTTTGTTGCTTCTCTTTGGGAAAATTTTATCAGGTTATGGAACCTTCCTTGGGGTTTTCCCCTTGTCCATTGAAGATTTTTTTTCTCAGTGGAAAGCCCTGACTAGGAACCCCTTACTTAGGTCTTTTTAGGACCTTTCCTTCCCTCATATTGCTTGGGGCCTTTGGAAAGAACACAACAATAGAATTTTTAGGGGCAAAGAAACCTCCGTGGATTATGTCTTTGATAAAATTGTCAGATCCATGAAGGAAAACTTCAATGCTGTGGCCCAGAATAACAGGAAGACCATGAATGTGAAGTACTCGAACTATGATCTACTTGTTGCTAAGGAATGGAACATTAATCCTAATCTGTTTAGTTCTAGTAAGAAGGCCAAAAAGGACAGAGAGGGAGTTTGCTGGATTTTTCCGCCTAACAGGTGGATCAAAGCTAACTTTGATGGTGCGGCTAAAGGCAATCTGGGGGCTGCAGGTTGTGGTGGAGTTATAAGGGATTCCAATGGCAACTTCATTGGTGCGATTGCCTTGCCTCTTGGCTTTCAAACTAATCACCTAGCGGAGGTGGCTGGCACTTACCATATCATAAATTTAGCCCAAAGTCTTAAAATTAAATATTTATGGCTTGAAGGAGACTCTAAAAACATAATTGACTGCCTATGTGGCAAATCCCCACCCTCGTGGACCATCAATTCGTGGATCGATGAAGCCAAACTGAATTTGGCCAAGTTTGAAAAAGTTAAAATATCACACGCCTATAGAGAAGCTAATGTTGTGGCAGACTTTTTTGCTAATGAAGGAGTTAAGAGTAAAGAAGTGTGTACCTGGCTGAATAATAGCGATCTAAATCTTAATGTTTGTGCCCTATTAAATTATGATAAATCACATGGAAAGGCGACGTGTTATCCCTTCAATGAGGACAAGTTGGATCTATCACATCACAATCACTAGATTGCATGGGATCGAGCCCGGTGGAGTAAGTTGCAAGATTACTTTGCATGCTTTGTGGGTTCTAAGATTTGGCAGGGCCAATTTTAGAAAGGCTTGTGCTTGGACCTACCTCACTGTGTCGACTGATATGGGAGGAGACAGAAAGCGAACTGAGCCGGACAGCTACGAAATTCATAATAAAAATGCCAAGGTCTGGAATAAGATTAAAAGTGGAGGGTTGATTCCTTTCCTGGAGAAGATTCATGGCTCTAACTAGGAGGCTATGGATCTTTTTGCCAAAAATTGGCATGATGGTAATTTGACCCTGTTTGGCAGGAATGTGGAGCTCAACGAAAATCTCATTGCTGATGTCATGGGATTACCCATTGACGGGAAGAAGTTTTTTAGGGACAGGGCTTTTTCTAATGAAGTTGTTACCATATTTCCCAAAAAGGACAAGGAAAAGCAAAGCTTGGTCAAAATTGCTAATAGTTACTTTGATGTTGACTCCATAAAAACTATATGGAGAAAGGTTCTTTGGGTCATCATGGAGTACATTACTGTGGATGGGCATTTCACTAAAGTCTATGGCTACCACTTTGCTCTTCTCAACCATTTCCGACACAAGGTAAGGGTCTCTATCCCCTATTATCTTTACTGCTCCTTGAAGAAAAGTTTGGAGGACAATAAGAAAAACCCCAAAAGATTCCCCATTCTTCACACTGGTTTAATTAGGCTTATTGTTGAACATCTTCATGTGCCCGTTCCTGCTATTTTGGAAACCAATCCAGATTCTGAGAGTGATGATACAGAGCCCAGTGGCTCGGAGTTTTTGCCTAACCCTAGCCCTGTTAGTAAAGTTGTTGGCCCTTCCAGGGAGTTGGGTAAAATCTGTGCTGAGCTTGCGCCTGACTACCCTCCTCCTAAGATCAGCTCTGTTGGTAAAAAAACCCAAGCTAAAAGCCTTGTTTCTTACTCTGAAGAATCCTCTGAGTCAGAGGATTTTGACACCAATAATTCTGAGCGCTATGCTGACCCTTTGCCAGACATTCACATTGATGATAATTTCCCTATTAACACTGGTAAAGAGCCCTCTCTTGATTATCTTAACCTTGCTAAAACCAATTCTAAGTCTCATTCCAAACTCTTGGATTGGACTTTCTCTGAAATCAGTGAGCTGAAAATTAAAAACTGGGCCCTGCATAGTAAGATTGATGAAATGGGTGATAAGATTGTGGAGATGGAAAAGAAAGAAGCGAATCATAGTAACAGGAACATGGACATTGAAGCTGAGAGCCTAAGGAATAACATTAGAACTATCCCTGAACAAAACTACCGCATAGCAAGACATAATGCTATTATTATTGATGTGATGACGGAAAAGCTTGACAAAGCCCAGCAGGGGTCTCTGGTGGCGGATCTTGAAGATGTTGGAGATAAAAGCCAGGACATGGAAGCTGGCATCTCTAGAATAACCCATGCCAACTTGAAGCGCAAGGTCCCCCTTACTCCGAAAATGGTTCAAACCTTTAAATAGGGGGTTAAAGATATGCAGGATATGGAGGTGGAGACAGAATCTATCCTTAGATCTCTAAAGTAATTGCTAGGGTTTCCCATGTGCTTTCTCTGCTGTCCCTTCTTTCCTAACCCTTCTGGTCCTTTTTGTTTTGGTGCTACTGGTTTTCTCGGGTAGCTATTTTTTTGGTGGAACTTTGATGTTCTTTTTGCTTTCTTGTAAACTTTGTGGTTTCGGGTCCCTATAAAACCCGTTTTACCCTTTTATCAAAAACAATTTCATAGGGAGAGGTTTATTTCAATTTACTAACAGTGGCTAATCCATCTATTGTTATTTTGTTGAAGATTTTCCTCTCACAATATGGTGCTAGAAGGAGGGATTTGGCTCACATTTTGGCAATACGGATTCAACTTCGGTTCTATTTTTTAAATCTGCCCATAAACATTTGATTGTCAAGATAGCTTTTCCTACTCAAATTTAACCTCATATTTTCAATGCTTGATAATAGTTACGGTTAGTTGAGTTTCCCGATGGACAGACACTAATGCTATCTAGAAAATCTAATTTTCTTCTTGCAGAGCTTTTTAATTGTTTCCAGTCCAGAATGCAACCTATGAGTTTGTATCTGAAGCTTACCCTGATTTCTAATCTACTCTGATTCAATCAGCTCACATTTTGTCATATCGTCTTGTCTTTAATTTTGTGAGACCACCACTAATTGAGGAATTATGTCAGGAAATTCATGTGCATTGATCACTTAGAAGAATAAAATCTTTTTCTTTTGATGGTTGTCTGTACCCATTTCAATTTTCCCTTATGGCACGGGCAGTGAGAACATTGTAAATCTAGAAATAGGCTTCACCATAATAGTTCTTGTGTGTTTGAAAGGCTTGATTGGACAATAAATATCCATCGATGCATTATATTCACTGCCTATCCTCCCTAGAGTATGGTCTATTCTATTGTCCAAATTTCTAGCTCAAACCCACCTTTGAATAACTGGAAAACTACCTTATTTTATGTGAAATTCTGACCTCTATATAGTCACTAGAAGTACAATTGATCACCTAGAAAACCTCACCCTTATAAAAAAATTTCTCATGTTTGGATGGATTATTCGCTTATACACCTGTCTTCAATTGAATCAAAGCTTCTCAAAAATAAAAATAAAAAATCTTAGCTATCGTGAGCTTGTTTCAATTGTTTATTCTTGGCAATGCATTTTTTTCTGTTCCATGCTAGTTTATTCAATATTAAAGTAGGTCTTGATCGAAAGGAGGAACGCATGGATGCATTGTCCAAGTCACAAAAGTATCTCTCCACAGGCTTTGATTGATTACCCTATGAACGCGGATCTACAGACGGAGAGGATGTTGGTCAAAAGTCATGACATTCTCAGAGATCACATTTTTCTCTGAGACACTCTGCCGAATAGTTCATATGACTGGTCTATACTTTTGTACATAGCTAAATAGTTCAAATGACTTTTCTATTCTTACGCATGTTGCATACACACCTGCTAGGTAGCAAGGATGGTGGTCAAAGTTCTACAGTCATTGCATTCTGGAAAATCCATCGTTGGGCCCAAAGAAATCTTTTAATCTCCTTCTCAATGAAGTCATGTTAAAAGTAATGTTGGTGAGAAATTAAATACATATTTCATGCTTATAGCAACACATTTGCTTCCCAACTACCAGGATAGGTAGATGATTCCTACAGTTCAGGTAAACAAAATATCTTCACATTAATAGGTGGGATGCATATCTTATCACACATTCTAGATTTCCTCCCAAAATGTTAACAATAGGCTTGAGTATTAAAAATTGCCAACCTCAACTTGACAATGTATAGAAACAGATTTCTTTTGATCTCCTTATTCTATTGGGAACTTCCCAATGACAATCTGCAAATACAAACAATCTTGGAGCAAGGTAAATAAACATGCATTCCTAAGGCATACAACTTCTAAACGAGATGCCCTTTATCCAGTTGGTTATTTTAGCATTGCATTCTCATTGAAAACCCGACTTGATGAGCACATTGCTTGCTTTTTTATGAGCATATTACCTAGTTTTCGATGGGCTACAATTTTCTACTATCACAAAAATTAATGTGTTTTGGTTTTTAATGCTAAATCTCTCACATGATTTGAGTTTAAATCTACAAGTTTCTACTATCATAGAATTTATGTGTTTTGGTTTCGAATGTTAAATCTCTCACAAGATTTGACTTAAATGCCTTTATCAATATGGAGTTATCGCTTAATAGCTACTCTATAGTTTTAAAAGAAACATCTAATCAATAAATAATGCTTAGACTAAGGTGTGTGAATTGAAAACAAAATTTACTTTACACCTGCCAGTTGCATGAAAGTTACAGATTGGTTTTATGCCTGCCAATTGCATTTAAACGCATTTATTGGCTGTTGAATTTTACTTTACATCTTCTGACTACATTTAGCTTGAAATTTTATTACTCCTCATCAATAAATCCGTTTTTTACATATCCTGCAATCATAACAATTTGTAAGGTCACATTTTTTTGGAGGCGTTTTATCTAAAAGTTCAGGTGAATTCTCTATACTTTGCATTCTACATACATGTATACTAGGGCAGAAAGGAAGGTGCAACTGGGAAATGACCTTTGTAATAAATTTTCTTGCAAACTTTTCCATTCTTTCAGATCAACAATGTTGACACCACGACACAATTTATGCATAATCTGGGAGAATGTATTTTTGTTGCAAAGGAAGGATGATATGTCAAGTAGGAGGGGGATAAAACACTACCATTTTACTGGGAACATGTGAACAACAAGGAGAATCTATGCAGAGTCTTGAGGAATGCAAAGTCTTTATTGCTATTCATAAAAGCTTCAAACTTTCAAGCGTAGTCATTATCATTCATTCTTACTATGGAGATCTTTTCTAGAATAATAGCTTTTTGTAGAATCTTTCTTTATGTTCCTAAATAATAACTAGTGGGTGGAGGATACAAAGTCAACTAATGCTAATGACTTGACTAAAAAGGCATACTATAGTATCCCAAACTCACATGATTCTTAGAAAGATCATATTTGTCTTAAAACATCTTAAATGCAGATTTCCTTATTTCATTTTTACTTGTGTCGGCCTCGAGCAACTTGACTGACTTGGTGAAGGGGGAGTAAATTACTTCTTTTTTTAATTTCTCTATAATTGATGTTCACTGCTATCTACAAATTAAAATTTGTGGTGCATTTATGATGTGTGATATGAAATTTATTTAGATTCACTTTATCAACCTCAACATTGATATCTTTAAGTATTTTGTGTAGGAGATTCTATTGACAAAGGCTAAGGTAATTGATGGTTTTTTTCCAAGCTTGATCTAATTTAGAAAACTAAAAAGCAGAGTTAAAGAGGAGCAACATTAGATGGAAATACATCGCAATATTTGGAGTTTGCATCAAGAAACACTGGTGGTCTTTGTCCTTTGAAAATCAAATAGTAGATTGGAATTGATGAAAATTAATCCTTGAACATTGAAATCGGGATTTGGAAAAAGCATTTTTTAATGCTTGTGGTTAGAATCTAGAGCTTCCATTTTCTACTCTTGTTTTCTATTTTAAACCAACTCACCTTTCATTTTGGGTTTAAAATTAACCATTTGACTTCATCTTTTCAGCTTGGTTAAAATTGAACTTAGAAACTCACTAGATTTAGTTTGGGTTTGACAATTGAGCAAGGCAACTTTCACATCTCGTTTTGGTACTTTAAAACAAATCAAAATCATTGCTTTGTGTAATTAAAATGAACAAGTATTTTTCATGCTTTGCAATATTCTTCACAAATTAATATCATTTAAAAGGCATATGCGCTTCTCTTGCGCTTCACGAAAATCTTGAGAATCAAAATTATTTTGGTGATATTAGATTGTTTGAAAGATTGCCTTCACACTTTGATTTGGGATCTAAAATTGAACAAAACATTTTGCGAGTGTGAGTAAACCTATTGTGTGTGTTCTCCCTTTGTTTCTAAATGAAGTTTGATTGAACTACGAATATGTTTGCTCGCTTTTGTTTATCTTAGAGGGCCTGCCTTGTGGGAAAAAGTACTCACCCAAGGGAATGACCCAACCGGTAACACTCTAAAGCCAAGAGTATTTCCAGCCAGGATATAAAAGTGGGTGCTGGAAAAAAGGCCAGTATCACATGGTTGGTTTCGACAAGAAGGGTAGCAATGGTCTCTTGCCACATGGGTCAATTCCTACGAATGAAAAGTCTGAATTATAACCCCTTGTTTAGCAAAGGCCAAAATCCTATCTATTTGTTGGTGTAAAAGGTCATGTCCTTTGAAGCTGCCCCACATATACATGCGATTATACTATAGAGATGAAAATCATGCAATGGTAGATTCATGGGTACTGATGCTTGGCTGACCTGAGAAGCGAGTGCACTATAAGGGGGAGCCTGTGTGGTCAAACATCTAATCATTTGCACTGAATATGTGCAGCTAGATTTATCCAAGTGGGAACCCAACAAATATTGTCTTTTCAGCCTAGGGTTGTGCATGTCATTGGAATAAAAAAACATTTGCTTGGATCCAAAAAAGTTGAAAACAAACATCCAACGATTGATCAGAATTTCAAACCCTTTGTAAGAACAAATACCTTGGAGGTGTCCACATGTTACTACTTGCTCCTAGGGGTTTTAATCTCTAGAAGGCTTCTTAATATTCAGACATCTCAATTTGTTTCTCCCAAAGTCAACAATAGGTAACCTCTACCTTGATTTCCTTGATTTCCACATAATACACTTTATGGGATGAAAGAAAATTAGGACATTGGACATTCAGCTTGAAAAATTAAACAAGAAGTGTTTGTGGTAAAAAATCAATTCATTAATCAAGATTAACTCAATTGGACCCCACACATGTGCTTGCAATCTTCTGCCGTATGGTTTTCCATGCGAACATTGGTCTTTTGGTTTGAATTATTCCTAGGGAAAAGCATGTTCTTCAAAACCTTGGTCTTTTAAAAAAATCCTCTTAGGTTCATCTAGGATCAAGTCAAACACTTCATCCATCCCTCAACATTAATCAAACATCATCTCATTAACAATTTTTTGGAACCTTGGAAAACATCACTTATGCCTGAATTTTAGGAAAAATCAACATCACCTTGTTTGGCTTAAGACACCTAGCCAAACTATCCTTTTTTGTATGAGTTTACCTCTAGGATAACACAAATTCCTAATGTTTACAAGTTCAAGATCACCTTGTTTGACTTAACACACTTAGTCAAATTATCCAATCCATAATCACCTCGTTTGACTTAACACGCTTAGTCAAACTACCCTCTTGTGTACGATTTTACTCCAAGATAACACAACTTCCTAAAGTTTACAAGTGCATTATCACGTTGTTTGACTTAACACACTTAGTCAAACTATCATCGATCAAAATAAAATAAAATAAATTCCTAAAGTCTAGCATTGATCCAAAGTTCCTAAAAGTTTAAACATCCATATCATTCACCCCCTTTCATCCTTCATCTCATCATTGGTCCTAAACCCCTCAGAGGTCCAAAAGGTCAAAACACAAGGAAAAAATATGGAATTCAGACTTGACTCATACATCATGAGTAACCCAATTTAACCAAACTATCCAAGTATTGCAATGCGAATTGATTATCGAAACTCACATTTATGCATGCCATCATTATCTTCTCCAAACCTCAATAGTACAACAAATGTGAATATGCCCAATCTAAAGTTTGGAACACCTTTCCCAATGGTAGATTTAAATCCAAGTCCAAATCTACAAATCTATCAACCAAACGCTCAATGCATGAGTTTTCCAAATAACATTATCCCACCAAATCTATACATGCCAAATACAAGTTTGTCAAACATGACCATTTCAAATCTGCACTTGGTAAACTCTGGGGTAAACATGTTTGAAAATCCCATCAATGTTGTTCAAAATCCAAGCAATGTGTTTTGCAATAACAATAATGTTCAATTTCAATCTATCATGTTGAAACTAAACATCACACCAAATTAGAGAATTATCCAAAATCAACTTGTCCATGATCCTAGGCAAGTATACAATCCAAATCTGCTTGAAAAAAAACCAAATCAACGATATCAAAGGTGTCAAGATCAAAATCAAGATCAAATTTTGTGGGATCAAATTGCTTCACTTGCCAAAGTAGTTGATCCATTATGCCAAGAGACATCTCCACCCCAAAATCAATACACTCTTCCATTGATTGAACCATGTCATCAAAGCATTGAGTTGTCTCCACAACCACATCAAGAATAATATCTCCAATGTCGAAAGGTTGGATATCAAGATCAAAAGTAACAAACTCAATCACCACATCTCCAAAATCAATCGCCACAAGGTCAATTTAAAGTGAAAATCTCACAAGGTAACAAAGGAAAATACACACCACTTGGGGAACCAATTGATTATGTCTTGCAACAGCCAATCGGAGAAAATCTTATTAAAATCCTTGTTTATGTGAATTATCAAGAGCCCATGGTGAAACCATTAGGGTATGATGAGAAGCACTTTTGTGATTTTCACAAAGTAAAGGGACACACAACATAAGATTGTATTCGACTCAAAAATCTCATCCAAGACCTAATTGATCAAAAGATAATAGCTATTGGGG
Organism: Sequoiadendron giganteum; assembly: GCA_007115665.2. Taxonomy (NCBI): domain Eukaryota; kingdom Viridiplantae; phylum Streptophyta; class Pinopsida; order Cupressales; family Cupressaceae; genus Sequoiadendron; species Sequoiadendron giganteum. The sequence goes on along the minus strand of CM021105.1, from coordinate 50,915,667 downwards.
ACAATAATCAGAGTTCAACCACTAGCAATAGCATTAAAAATCTCTCCTCCACACTTGTTGAAAATGGTGATCGAGATCAATCCATCAATGAAAACTTTGAAGATGTTTCCACCTCATCCAACGATCAAATCAACACACACCAAGAGCCACATTTCAATCATAATAAAAAATCACCAATGATGCCCAACAATGATCCAATCCAAGAAATGCTAACATTATTCGATCCGATGGTTTAAAACATTGAAAATATCTCCACCACAACTACTAAATACAATGATCAAAACCAATTCATCAAGGGTCACTTTTTAGTGATCTATTTCAAGATGTGTTAACATTATTTGATCATATTGAAAATGTCTCTACATCGCCTTATGAAATAGAGGACATATCTCAAGAATTTATTTCAAAGCATGATCAACACCTTCTACCAAGGTCTAGCAATGGTCCTTCCCAAGATATATTGACACCCCTAGACCTCATAATTATGGATAGTGAAGGAATCCTCAAAGATCAAAAGGATATTGAGCCACTTCCCAGTCCTAATAATCTCTTGTAGACAATCCATCCCTTGAAATTGACCCTTGTCATGAACTTGATCCAAAACATGTCAAAAGTAATTCTAGAATTAGTCAAGATCAAGAATTTGTATCTCCAAGATACTACAATGATCTAATGGGAAATCTTCTATCTATACAAGATGTCACAAATGATTATCATATCCATATAGCACATATTCCTCCATCTACCCATGAGATTCTTTCTTTGGATGGATACGTAGATGATCTTTATTCAAAACAAGAGTCTCATACTCTTGACATCATTTACAAGGAACAAGAGTCTCCTACTGTTAAAATTTGTACACATGATCAAAGTTTAGAAAATTCTAGAGACATACAAAAGGTGGATCATGAAGAAGGTTTCTACATAAGTTGTGAATCAAAGACATCATGTGGAGACATATCAGAAGGCTTCTACAAAAGCTGTGAATCAGAAACATCTTGTGGGAACCTAGAAAAAATAGATCATGAAGAAGGCTTCTACAAAAGTTGTGAATCACAAACATCATACAAAATAATATCAAGAATGAATTTCATGAGGAAGAATTTTACAGTGAATCTTTGACACTTCTTGAAGAAGCATTACAATTTGATATCTCACAAGATCAAGATAAAGATATCACTCAAGAATTTATCCCACATATGGAGGATCTCATCACTTATAAACTTGGATCACTTACCTTTCTTAGGGAAAACTATCTCATCAATAAAGAAGTTGTCACTTTTGAAGATCCACCACAAAACGAAGAAGAATTAGCACCTTATTTCCAAGGTAAATCATATCCTATTGCAAAATTTATTTTTGAGTAGATGAATTATCAAGGTAAAGGATTGGGTCTGCATGAATAGGGTATCCTGGAACTAGTGTAGATTGTTGGAAATCCTAAGCATCAAGGCCTTGGTTATTCGAAAATCAAGGGATCTCAATATATCAGTGATACTTCCACAAAATTGGGAGAAAATTTGTCTCAAGAAAACATCAACATAGGGAGCATGAAGAATCCTTATGATGAAACCAATGTCAATACTACAACCCGCCATGTCATGAATCTTCATCCACCCATCACCCCATCCACAAATTGGGACCAACATCAAAAGGAGGATGTGAATCGAAGTAAGAAGAATATTATCAAAGAAAAATAAGTACTGAAGCATGAAGTCCAAAAATCAAATACATATGGATACCAAAAAATACAAAGAACGATTATCCTTATCAAACTCCACTAGTCAAAGAAACAATGGGGAAAAATAAAAAAGGGAAAAGTATCCATCAAATATGTCCACAAAGGAAAAAGCAGGCTTCTCAAGCAACATACAAATTATATCAAGCTCTTGGTCCTAATTCCATGCACACTTCCTTATCCACCCATCATTGCTCATCTTCCCAAGTTTGGACAGTCAAAGGTTCCAAACTATAAACCAATCCATCTTTTAGTCCTAAACACACTCTATCCATGCCTCCATGCATGATATCCAATTCTCACATTGACCATGTGCTGGCAACGACCCCTCATCATAAGGATTCAAAAGGCACTCTATCATGATGTGCACACAAAGACAAATTTCACTCTAGTGTCAGCAAAGCAGATCAAGAATATCAAAAGTGGCATTCAAATGCACGTACTTGGCAAGAAAAATTCTTCAAGCAAGATATCAATGGAACATTATGATAGAAGAATCAATTTCAGAAGTACCAAGTAATTCAACATCAACTTAAAACCTCTCAAAAATAAAAAATAAAAAAAATCAAACAATATAAAAATCCAAAAAAATCAGAAAAAGGATTAAAAATAGTAAAGATAAAAATCGTCCTCCAGTGAAAAATGCATGGGCAGCGCTTTTGGCAAGTACCATGATGAAAACTTGGACAACAAGCATCATGTGTAGAATTGAGCATCTATGTGCACTAGTTCAGGAGAAAACATCTTATCACATCCATAATAAAGCCAACATTCCAACCATATCATCCATTTATCCATGAACCGTTTATCCAACCCATTACCATCTATCTACCTTATCTAGATCTTGATGAAAATTTTGGAGCATAATTTACAGTTGTTTACGGTAAACATCTTGACATGGTTCATTTTCATTGATACCATCCTAGCCAATGTTATATAAGACTTGAAGCATTATCTGAATAAGTATTCCTCTATTCGCACACCTTATCTCGTCACAAGATAATCCTTGGCATCCTTTGCATGCTTACCATATCTATCTATACATCTATCCAAGAATCCACACATGGCATTCCATACATTGCTAGACATTAGGGGCAAATATTTACATCTTGGTTTGGGAATAAACCTTGATGTATATCCTCCAACTTATGTGGCGATCTGAACATTGGAAAATGTGAAATCAAATTGGTCAAAACATTTGTGATAAAAAAATCCAAATCACTAGCCCATGGCATATTTTGACAAGATGACATTCCTTATCAAGATTTATCTTTCGTTGAACATCAATCTAAACAATCAATATCAGTCACATCTAACTTACACATCAGCGACACATCAAATCATCAAAATAATTTTGGTCCAAATCAAGGTTCATCAATCTTGATCAATCGAATCCAATTAATTATCACCTTGTTTGACTTAACACACTTAGTCAAACCATCCTCTTATGTACAAGTTTACTCTATGATAGCACAACTTCCTAGAGTTTACAAATGGATTATCACTTTTTTTTTACTTAACACACTTAGTCAAACTATCAATCCATCAATCCGATCAATCAATCCTAGCTTGGTTTTCAACAAGATCCTAAAAAAGAGCACTGATATCAAGTATCCATATCCAAATCGTCAAAAACATTCAAAAATCCATCAAAATTTAAAAAAATGCAAAAATCCATCAAAAATTCAAAATCCATCAAAAAAATAAAAAACATTCAAAAAATAAAAAATAAGGTCATCTAACCGAACTACGTCATCTCTGAGTTTCCACGTAGGCAAGGTTGATCTCTAATCATGCCTCGAGACATTTAGGCCAGTCCTTTAGGCGTCCATCATAATGGCAATCCATTTTCCCATCTATTTCTAGTTTAGGTCAGTCCTTTAGGCATCTGTCGCAGTGACAATCCATTTGCCTATCTATTTCCAGTTTAGGTCAGTGCTTTGGGAATCCGTCGCAATGGAAATCCATTTACCCATCTATTTAGGTGTCTATCACAATGGCAATCTATTTTCCCATCCATCTCATCAGTAGTCAAGTCAATTGGAGTCCGAACTATCTCGTCTCTCAGTGAAAACATTTGCAAAACATCTCAAAATTCCAAAAACAACCTCAAAACATTTGAAAAACCCAAAATGGTGCATTTGTCTCATCTTGGTTTCAATCGTAGCAATCATCATTCATAATAAATCAATCTTCACCTTCATCCTTTGGTAAGGCATTCATAAGAAAGTCTACCGGGTTCTAAAGTGAACGCTCAATCGTCAAAGTATCAAGTCTAGATCAGTGAGTCAACAAGTTGGTCAACGCCAGAGTATTAATAGCTTATCATCCAATCAATCTCGTCAAAACCCTGATCACAACATTTCCTAGGAATGTGACCTTCCTGTGATGGACATCAACATCAGGTATCACCGTAGTTTAGTCTTTGGCTAGCGGTACGAAGAACATTAGCTTGTTTGTTTAATTTATCTTGGTCTTTTTTAGACTTATCTTATTTTGCGCTCATTCCAAGGACCTCTCGATGATGTCTAAACAAAAAGATTTAGCGAGAAAGGAATGGGGAAACGATCACTATCTATGTATCTGTTGTGCTTGTTGGATGTTCTTGTAAAATAACTTTGTCATGCGTACTTTGTTTTGTTTGTAGGAAGGATTTTTTAGGTGTCTTGTTGACCACATAAGAAGGCTTGCCTTTTTATGTTTTCGCCCATGATATCTAGAATATCTGAACTGCATTTTGAATAAGGTTTCGTTTGTCAAGTGTGAACAAGAGTACTCCTATATGTTTGATGAGTCAAATTCCATCACACTAGGCACAACGCCATCCTAGTTCTTTATACCTTGATGCATCACACCTATGTGTGTTATCAAACATAAAGAAGGGTATTCTCTTTATCTCTCCCACACTTGGATAAGCAATACATCATCATTCATCATCATTTCTCTGTGAAATTTTAGAACTTGAGCCTCTGCTTGTACTAGTCATTGTAATTGATCTTTGTTGTCCCTGATCTGATTGCTCGATCCTTGGAGCTTCTATTGGCTGCTCACTTTGATCATCTACTGTCAAATCTTTGAACCCTCTAAATTCCTTCTCCTCCTTGAACTTGACATCACACCTAATTATAATCCTCCTGGCCCCTGGAATAAATATCTTATATGCCTTTGAGGTCTCGTTTTACCCCACAAAGTAACCTCTCTCTATAGTCTGATCTAACTTGGAACGTGTCGCGCCTGGAATGTTACAATATGCCAAAATTCCAAATATCTTGAAGTGGGTGACATTTGGCTTCTTCCTTGAAAATTCCTCCTCTGGTGTCATCTTGCCCAATACCTTATGTGGAACCCTGTTCTATATGTATACTGTTGTACTACATGCCTCTGCCCATAAGTAGTGTGGCATATCCTGGTCATACAACATAGCCCTTTCCACCTTCGATATAGACCAATTCTTCCTCAGCAACCCCATTCTACTATGGGTTGTAAGGAATAATCCATTATCTCTTGATTCCTTCCTTGGTATAGAACTCCTGGAACTCTTTCCCTTTATACTTGCTTCCATTGTTTGATCAAAGAACCTTTATCTTTCTACCTGTCAAATTCTCCACAAGAGCTTTGAACTCTTGGAAACGACTGAAAACCTCATCCTTGGTCTTCAAGAAGTATATCCAGGTCTTCCTGGAGAAATCATCAATAAAAGTAACAAAGTACTCGTATCTTGTGAGAGACTTCATCGACATTCGTCCACATATATCTAAATGTACTAGATCAAGAACACCCTTGGATTTGGTGTCACTCCTTGGAAAAGATTCCTTCACAAACTTCCCCAACACACATCCCTTACATACATCATCATGTAAGTTGTGCTCACCTCTGGAACACCTGTCATTTTCTCATGAAGCATTTTAAGTGCTCCATGATGTATATGGCCCATCCTGCTATGCCATAGCTCTCCTTGATCTCTAGAACTACCACTGCTTATCAGTGCCTTATGAGTATCAAACTACAACCTATAAAGTTGGTCACTCCTAGCTCCAATAGCTATGGGTGAAATCCAATCCTTGTGCTTGATTAACATATTTTCCTCTCTAAAGAGTACATTGTGGCCTTTATCTTGAAGGACAGATATGGAAATCAGATTCATACCCAAGCCTGGAACATGCAACACATCATGAATGGGAATCAGCTTGCCATTATTCCTCTAAAATAGAATAGTCTCTTTCCCAACTGGATTTAGTTTGGACATGTTCCCCATAGAAATCTGGATTTTGATGTCCTCCTCCATATAACTGGAGAAGTATTTTCTAACTCTTGTCATATGAAATGATGCCCCACTGTCTATATACCAAATACCGTGTGAGGTTGAGCTAACCATACAAGCTATGACTGAAAACTCATCCTCTATTCTACTAGAGAGCTCATCTACACTTGTTGAAGCTGTCATTTGCTTCTTGCCTTTCTTTGCATTCTTCTTCCTTTGTCGACAATCGCTGACATAGTAGCCAAACTCGTGACAGTCATAACACTTGACTTTAGAAAAGTCCTTCTTCTAACCTTGAGGATTTGATCCTTTGCTGGAACCCTTCTTTGCTTTCCCTTTTCTTGCTAAGACAACGTTTTCTTGTTCTGCCTCACTTTTTGACTCTTACTGCTGGTACCACTGACAAGGCTTAGTCTAAGCTCCTCTTGAGTGAAGTCACTCCATAGTCGATCCCAACTCGGTAAGGCATCTCGTCCATTGATGACTTGAAAAAATACATCCTACTATTTAGTAAACCCATTTAGGGCTATCCGTACTAGCTCATCATCATCTGGTTTATCTCCAATAGTTGCCAACTCATCCTTGACAAGTCTAAGTTTGGTGAGGTAACTTGTAACGTCTTCTCCCTTGTTCATTTGGGTATTCCTCAACTTTTCTCTAAGAATCAGCTTCTTGTTAGTGGTAGCATTCTGGAATAGATTCAAAATGGCGTCCCACATCTTCTTCGTTGTATCCAACTCTATGATATGTGGAACAATATGATCCTTAACACCATTAAGAATCAACCTCCTTGCCTTGGCATCTTCCTTCTTATATGCTAAGAGCTATGTTAGATTTGTAGGTACAACTACAACACTAGTCACATATTCCTTCATACCATTCTCTTCCAATAAATAAATTTTGTCTTTCCAGACACCAAAATTTGAGGCTCTATCCAATTTGTCTTGATCTCTCAAACCAATTGAGGCCATTTCAAAGGATAAAAGAAATAATAATTTGAAAGAGGTCAAACTAGGTTTTATAAACCCTCGATTTTCCTTTGCCTAGGGCAAACCTTTTCTACCCTCAACTTAGCTTTGATACTATGTGAAAATTCTATTGCAGTTACTAATTATTAATCTCCTATCTGATACAGATTATTTGACTGTCGAAAATTAATTCAGAGCTAATATTGAATAATAACACAACTGCAACTTCACAAATAAAAACACAAAAGAAACATGAAACACAATGAACATGATATTTTTGGATAAATTGTCCCTCAAAAAATCCCGAAGGGAAAACTAGTACTGCAAATGAAGAACTTATATTAAACTTCAGAAAATTAAGAGATACATAAAAATGCTTGCCTCTTAGTGGTAGAGCTCCGACAATCTCCCAATTTCTCTGTCGAGATGCTACAACTGCTATCCCCAACGCTATCACTACGCCCTTTCTATCACTAAAAGACTTATTTTCTATAATTGTAAATTCATTTGTTAACATTGCAAATTCATTTGCTAACACTGCAAATGCTTCTCAAACTTATCTTCTCCAAATGCCCAATGACCCCCTTTTATACAACTCTCGTTGGAAAACCAAGGACGAATATTTATTCTCAATCAACGACTGAGATTAATAACACCTTAAAAAACCCTAACTAATTAGTTTTATAGGTGTTTTCAAAAGAGTCATTTAAATAAATAAATAATTGGCTTCATCTCAATAAATTGCAAAAAAACCAATTATTTACTTATTTCTTACAAATGGACAAACAACTGTCCAAGCTAACAAACTAACACTTAATTATTGGAGGCGGGTTAATTTGGAAAAATCCTCCAACTTTAACAATCCATTCTCTTCAATAGAGATGTGCTAACACTTAATTCTTGGAGGTGGGTTAATTTGATCTGAGTACCAGCAGACACTCCAGCTCTGATATTCGCTAGGGAATGCAACTGCGCAACCCATAATGGAAATCATGTATGTTGAGGTGCTGAAGACATTTCAATTCACTTATCCACTCAGGCAGCCTTTGCAGATGTCGACACCAAGATAGATCAAGCAAGACAAGATTCTTAAGCCTCCTTACACAGTTCAGTACCTCCTCAATTCTTGTCCATGATAAATTTAAGAGCTTGAGAAGTTTTAGCCTTCCAACAGAGTGAGGCAATGTAGAGATCTTAGTTTGGCTCAAGTCGAGAACCCTTAATAACTTCAAGGGGTTGAAGAATTTTGTCTCAATATTTTCAATGGGATTTTTATATAATGACAGAGTGCAAGAGACCTGGTACAAGAAACCCTGCTCTATTGGATGACCATATCATCTGTATCTTGTTTGGGTAGTAAAATTATTTTCATAGATGTGCATGCATCTTCAAAAAAAAATGCACATCCATTTCCTTTAGATATGTCAATTTCCAAATCAAGCAGCAAGTCATGGATCTTGCAATACTTGATTAGATCTGGCGAACTCTCCCATAATTCAAGCAAGCATAGATTGGTTAGCTAATATGAATAACCCCAACCAACACCCCACTGGTCTTCTCCTTGGGGAATCAATTCTTCCGATATCCAAAGACTTAAGAGATATTTGCAATTTATTACATCATCCTCAGGAAAGAATGACAAATAAGAAAAATAGGGCTTAAGAGCCAAAGGCAAAGAATCATAACTCAATCTGAGAATCTCTATCACTCGGAAGTCCGGATTAGCCGACTTTTTCCGTCGATTCAGTTTCGACTCTTTGAGTTGATGAAATCTAGAGCTCCAATTTCTTATATCTGTGCAGTCGGAGAGGGAAGGTCCTATTGTATTTAGAGCCAATGGTAATCTCACACATCGGTTTTCAACTTGAAGAGCTATCTCTTCAAGGCAATATGGCGGGAGATTTTGGTCATAAGCTGGGAAGGCATAAGCACAAAACAACTGCCAACTCTCTTGCTTGGATAAAATCTACAGCTCATATATTTGAGCATGAAGATTTTGGCCAACTTCCCTGCTTCTGGTTGTCACCACAACTTTACATTGGCTATAACTGCCAATTGGAAGACCAAGGCTCATAATGATGTTATCTTCTCTGGATGCCCTCCAGACGTCATCCAGCACAATTAGATACTTTCTTCCTTTTAAATGGTCATTAATCATCTTTGCCGCTCACTCTTCCACTAAATACTTTACAAAATCCTTTAGATCTCCAATATGGGATGCCAAAACACCTTTCATTTTATCAACAAAATATGACTCTGATATGGAAAGCCAGATTGAATGCTCATACCTTTGTTTGATTCTGTTAAATATTTTTTGGAGAAGATATGTCTTTCCTGATCCGCCCATCCCCACCACAGCAATGACTGGACTAGTTGGATCATCTATCAATGAGAGAAGATGTTGAATTTTTGGCTCAATAGCCAAAGGGTGTGAATAGCTAAGAAAAACACCATTTCCCTTCCATACAACTCTCCCCTCTGCAATGCTTGATGGATTTTTAGAGTGCACTAAATCACAGAAAAGGTTGAGCTTCTCTCCATCTTTCGTAATGGAATTGATGCTTTCTTTCACTTTTTCAATTCTTTTCCCCATTTTATAGCGGAAAAATTATTCATTCGAATTGCAAACATAAGACTGAGTTACACATCTAGTGTAAAGTGGGCGAATAGAGCACTCTTCCACAATGTCCTCTACATCCTAGGAAACGTCCCTCATGTTGTGCAACCATTCTTTGATGTCCTCATCTTGTGTAGAAAGTGAATCCACATATTTCAGACCATCGCTTATAGTTCAGAGTCTCTTCTTCACCCAGTCAAAGTCTCGAATGATGTTGCAAACTAACATTGCCTCTTTAGCTGCTTGTTGGGTTATCATCTCAGTTAGTTTGCAAATATCCTTAATATGTTTTTACTAATACTGAGAGTGGATTTAAAATACCTCTAATTCATATACAGGAACTATAATAGATCGAACATTTGTTAAAACAACTTTAGAACTCTTTGTTCTATGTGAGAACAACCCTAAAACTTCAAAGAGCAAAGAAACTTTGTAGTTTTTTTGTTGAATCAAAGAAGATAAAATATGGATAGCATTTAACAAGTTGTTAACTTCGTAGAAGCGATCTTGCAGTATTTTATGGTGATTTAATAGATGAATAATGGAGATGACTAAAGTCAAGTCTTATAAGAGTAGCAGGACCAGGTATTTTGTAGCAGGTTTAGTTTGTTTCCTTCCTTGTTCAAAGGTTATAAATTCTGTCATTTTCTGACTTGGCAAGGGACGTGGTCTACTCACTAGGGTGGTCAAGTTCACATGGGTGGTTAAGTCAATTTAATTGATAAGATTTATTTAAAAGTATTATTAATGGTATTTTATTAAATGGATTTAAATAGTTAGACAATATTGGATGTAGATTCATTTTAAAGAGTTTGGAGTGTATTCAATTTGTCTCATATAATAGTTATTTGTGTCTTTTTAGGGAAATTTAATATGAATTTTTAATTAATTTTTTTGTATTTTTTTATTTTGATCATTATTGTGTTGTTATATAAGTACAAGTATGTGTGTTCCTATGAACCATCTTTTGGAACAATGTGTATGAATATAAAATGGTCATAAAATGAAGAAAACTTGATGAATGTTAATTAATCTCCAAAGTTTGTGCACACATGAGTTGTTTTGTAAATAAGACATGCATGAAAATACTTATCTTAGTCTTAACGTGTAATTCAATAGTTTTAGTAGATTAAAGCCTTCAACAATACTACAAAAGCAAGCACTAAAGTGGCACCAAAGCAATCAACTACTTATAGATTATCACTTAATATGATCCTCACACAAATAAAATGTTAGCTCTAAGGTTTTCACAAATTGGGATAACAAAATTCTAAAGAATTGGAACTTGATTCATCCCCCTCTAGTGAATGGTTCCATGTACCTCCCAACATCAAAGTTGGCTTATCTTTTGGCCAAGTGGGAAGTCCATTCTACACCATTCATTCAACTCAACTTTTATTGGGTCTCTAGAGGAAATCTAGGGCCATGAGGAATTAGATGTTTGTTTAGAAAAGTGGTCTAAAAATTCTACAAGCAATCTCCAAAAAGATTCTTGATGGCACCAACAATGAGGCTAAATTCCATATTTTTTAACTAGTCTAACTACAAGAAGAAGAGAAGGATATCCAAAAATACACAAAGTGAGAGTCAATGTTAGAAATTAATGCTCTCAAAGAAAACTAATAATGGTTCTTGGAAAATGAACATCTTTCAAATGATCTAGCCTTTGTTGGAAAATTATGTTGATTTCAAATGCAACCATGATTACAAGGACACAAATGGGCTAGTAGATGAATTTTTCAACATGACCATTGATTGAAATGGGGACATCATCAAATTCAACAAGTAGGTTGCTAAGTAAATCTAGTCTCTTAGGATAATATCTTAGGAAGACCATCATCATGTCACCTTACCTTCTTTAGTCATTCACACTTTTAAGCTATATTTTCACTCTCAATTGGTTAATGTATCGTGTAAATAGTGGATTTTAGTCTCATGTGGTCATTTATGCATCATTGATGCCAATGATGTCTGTTAATGGATTGCAAGATTTGGATAGGAGCATAGTATGTACTTTTTTGTTTTAAGGTGACTAATTTTAATTTTGGAACCTTAATCATTTAATCCCTCATTGGAGATTTTTTGATAACAAATCCCAAATTTATTACCTAGATGCATGACAAGTGAAATCAAATTGGAATAAAATTTGTTACTTCTCTCTTAAGGCATTTTTTGAGCAATTATTTATTCATTCAAAGGTGTATTTACTAGCACTCCTTTTGTCATAAATATTAAAATTCTCCCTATAAAAAAGAATATTTAGATCTTTATTGCCACCCTAAATGAGAGCCTAAGGAATTAGGGTCTTATAACTCATACAGCTTGGCTTCATCTTTTAATTCGACTAGAATTGAATGTAGGTGGCTATGAGTTATATCATAGGTAAATTCCTACTACTCAATTGGAAAGTTTCTAGTTGAACTACTTTAATTCACTCTCTATTTTCTAATATGATTTCATAGACTTGCTCCTTGACTTAGACATTATGCATTGGTTTGGGTTCAACTTTTTTCAACCTTGTTTTCAAAGGCTTCATTCCGGTTAGTTGGTAGGAATATAATGCATTGCTTAGTTTGGTTCCACTACTTAAAGTGGGGTAATATTCTTGCATAACCAACGTTTAAGGTTTTAGATAGTCATTTATGTTCACAACATGCTATAGTTGTAGGCCTACTCGAGACTAAGAGTAAGGATTTCAAGATTTCTCTACAAGGACACACCATCACATGCTCTAGATGATACATTTGTGCCCCCTAATATTTTGTTTCCTACTCTATGCAAATCAAACCCTAATATAACCCCATTTGATGATGATTAGGTGAATGTTTCTATTTTGACCTCTAATTATATATTTTTTGTATCATTGTTCTATTCACTTTTGTTAATTTTATCTATTTCCTTCATGTTGAAATGGAGAATTTTGTTTTATATCACTAGGGTTTAGGAAATAGGGCAAAAAAATCCAACATTCACATTCAAGATCAAGCCCTTGAGATTCCAATGCAAAGGTGATTGAAATCTGACAAAGGGGTGTGTTCTAGGGGATAAAATGATGTAAAATGAGGGGTTCACCACCAAGTGTAAACTTGGAAAGACAATGCAATTAAGGATGAAATGAAAAATCCCTAATTTGATGCAATGCTTCAAAGAATTATCTAAAAATGCAAGCAAATAGTAACGAAAAATTGTGAAACTGGAGAAGGTAGAATGAAGGTCTAAAACCATAGAAAATTCACTATTGAAGCCAACTAGGACTCATTCGCCAAGCTGGGAGAATTAGTCCAGTATCAAGAAAATTGTGCTAGAACAGGTTTCATACAAAAGGGTACTCAAATCTGCAAAAATCTTTGATAGACAACAGTAGTGGGACTCATTTGCCAATTGTGGCGAATTAGTCCACTTCCGAATTTTTGGAAATTCAAAGTTATATTTTGTAGCCCTCAACCTGCTCTGTTGCTCCCAATTCAGACCCGGATCTGAAACTGCTAAATTCAACCTATAGGTCTTCTCCTAGCTCCTCCAAGGTTCATTCACAATCTTGACAACTTTGGTTTGCTTTCACAACTTGATGACAACTTTTCTAATCTTTCTCTTTGATAAATCTACAACCTAGGCCTACAAATCACATGCAAAGAGAGGGAAAAATGGTTGTGGGGTTAGAGAATGGGGGTTTGCCTTGGTCAAAACCCTTGCTGGTAATTATACCTTGAAATAGAAAGAAAATGGAAAGGAGATTGATGAATGAACAAAAGGTGATGTTGGAACTCATCAAACCCTTGCAATAAAGTGTTGTAAATCTACTTGAGATGGATACAATGAATGTGGTTCTTGATTGTTGCTTGTAGGAGATAGATCTTGAGTGCAAAGCTTGCTTGGATCATGAACTCTACACCACTATTGTAAGCACAATGACAAACATAATGAATGTTATCTTTTACATGATGATTGATCTTGAGTAATTCTCTTGAAAGCTTAACAATCTACCCTTCAAAGCCTTGAATGCTCTTGCTCAAATGCTCTTGTGAACTCAATTTTCTATTAGAATGAGTACTTGAATGCTTGGGGTGTTAGGATGAAAATGAGAGAAATAACCTTGTATTTATACCCAATTATGCAAGAATTCCTAAAATTACAACACTACAAGCCAACATTGGATCTTGGAGAATAAAATCTCGCCAAAGATTTAAATTAAATTTGATTTTTGAGTTAAGGGGGACTCATTCGCCACGTTGGGCGAATGGGTCCCACCTAAGGGGACACATTCTCCTAGAATGGTGAATGAGTCCCACTTTAGGAATTTGAGGTGAGTTTTCAAGGATTTGATGTTTTAAATGCCATTTATTGGGATTATCCTAAAAAATACACCAAAAAAAGGGTTTTTGATGCAAAAAGGGACCAATTAAAGCATAAGATAGCCCAATTATTGATGAAAAGCCTAGAGGAATGTGAAATTGTGCTACAAAACTTAATAACACACCAAATAAGGTAAGGCTAAGAGAAATTATGATGAAAATAAAGTTAATTATGCTTAGAAATCCTAGAAAGATGTGAAAGTATATCACAACACTTTACAAAACCTTTACAAGGCATCATTAAAGTACACTAGCTCACAAGGGCCCAAGACCTAATGTGAATGTGTTATCCACATTACAACACTAAATCAAGGGAAAACTAGGTCAAAATCCGCAAGAAGGAGCTAAACAAGTGCGAAATAGGCTAAGGACCCTTTTTTCGATGTTACACATGTAAGACCTCTTATAGTTTAATATATAAGTGGTCTAACACATTTTTTTCAATAAAAGAATAATTAATGAAAAAAATATAAATTATAAATTACAAAATTACAAAATCATAAAATTATGTATCTTTTACTATCTTATATATTTTCACTGATCCATGAATTATGAAAAGAATAATAAGTAATAACTTGTTATGATTAAGTGACATGAAATTCTAAGATGTTCACGAGTATTTTTCCTTTGATTTTATTCAAAATAGCCTTTCCTTAATTCAGTCTCTCTAAAAACTCATTATTTGCTAACTATCAATACTAGAACTACCTTAGTCTTTTCAACAATTCAAACCCCTTTGTAAATTTGTTCTCTTTACTGATCAAATAGATTGATTGGCAGGTTTGTGTGCACATGTGCATGTGCATGTGGCCACACATGTGGACATACATTAGCATAAATCTGTGCATGCAAGCATAGTTAGGTGCATGTGTGGGCACATGCATGTGTGTGTGTGGGTGCATGTGTGTGCATGTGAGCATGTGTTTGCACACATAAGTGTGTGCATTAGTGAGCACATGTATGTGTTTCTATGTGCATGTGCATGTGTGTGAGAGAGAGATATTTAGAGAGAGTGTGTGTGACATAGAGAGAGATATATATGTTTTATCTTTTATGGATTAAAGAAATGATATCTTAATTTTTTAGTGAATATTCATAACTTTTGTATGAGAAGAAGTGCTTGTGTGTGGTATTTTTAGGAGTGATGATAATACTTGTATGTGTAGTAATATAAAAATTAGCCATTTCCTTGCTTGATCTAACAATCGACTGATGTTAAAGTTGAACAAGTGGTGTCTTGGAGTAGTGTTGTTATGTCTTGTACACATTCACACTATTCTAGGACCTTTATTTAACTAAAACATGCCTTAATTGGTCCTTTGCAAAGGTGTTGTAAAGTGTTGTAACACACTTTCGCACAAACCAATTATAGTATTGGTGGTGATCATTGTGTACTAGTAGTTGAGAAGAATCAACAACATAGAGAAAGTTGAAGATCAAGCCCTCACGAACCAACCATTTGTAAGTGTGAAACATATGAGGTGGAAACATATATTCCATGGAAGGGGTTAAATTTTTTGTATGAGAGGTACATATATGTAGGAGGCTTGGAGTAGTTCACTTTGGCTAATGCATGGGCTTTAGTTATTTTATAAAGAACTAAATGGGGGAGATGATGTACTGGAAAATATAAAATAAGGATTTACTTGTTATAATCCTTGCATCCATTAATGATTTTCATATATTTAGAGACTCATAATGTTTTCTATAAAATCATCATTGGTCTAAGAGAATCATGATGAAAGACAGGCACTTCCTTTGCTTACTCCTTTCTTCCTTCATGTGAAATCTTGTGATGATTCTAATGGTGTTGATTAGGGCATGTTTATAAATGCTCGAGTTTCTTTATTTGCACTCATATGGCTAATCTTCTAGTAATTTGGGTTGGCCTATTGATCCATCTGGTTGGGTGGTAAACTTGTCCACAATTGGTTTTGAAGCATGGATTCTTAGAGATACCACTTGGATCTTAGAGACTTCCTAACCTTCTTTCATTATTTTATTTATGTTGTAATATGATCAAATTATGAATTGGGATTAATTTGTCAATTATGAGTTATTAGAAGTTATTTAGACATATCCATCCATGTACTCTATGGATTGATATAATTAATTTTAAGCTTATTCATTTTATATTATTTTCTATGAAACTAGACATTCAATCAAGTAAATTCATTAGTATAGAAAATATTATTTTATAAGTAAATTAAGAAGTATTATTTTTAAACAAATTACCTCAAATGAGTAGATGAGAAGTTAGTGAAACCAATGAACCCATTTGTGCATTCCTAGAATCTTAGTATCAAAATATACAAGAAAAATTCTACTTTAAGCCTTATTTTTGGTTATTTTAAAATGCTAGTTCTGTGGTATGAAATATTTCTTGTAATGTCAGTTATAACAAATCAAACACACCTTCATGAAATGCATTATATAAAAGGAAATTGAAATGGAAAAAATAAAAGTTACGACCATCCTCTTAATTCATCCCATGGTTCTCTAATCTCAAGGAACCTTGCAAAATCATGCTCTCAGATCTTATTAGTCTTACACTTGAACCTGCATAAGATTGACAAATTAAGCTACAATATGCTATAATGAAATTCTACATGTCTATATTTTTGGCTTTTCAATATTTAATGCTTGAAGATTAAATGATCCTATGATGAGATGATGATAAAATCTAGATGTTGATATGGGTGATGATAATCTAATGGAAATGCTAAAAGAAAGATGAAATGAACTAAGTTATCCAAAATAAAATTGCCACTATAATACTATATGAACTAAAAAAGCAAGACTAAGCTAACAAACTCTCTAAATTCTCTCACAGATACACTAAAATTCAGCAACATAAGCTTATCCAAATCTTGATGTTGAAAAGTTGTAGCAAAGAGTCCTATTTATAGATTTTCTAAGGCTTAAGGTGATGTGGCAACAATGGATGGTCGGGATTGAGATCCCGTGACATCAATGGTGGAGCATCAGGAGGTTAGAGGGAATCAGGGAGATGGTCCCCTTCAACAAGACAAATTGCCAAGTGTTAAAGGGAATCACAAAGAAGGAGGAGCCATGTGTCTCAGTTAGTTCCAAATTGGTTGCAAATTTGTTGAAGATATTTCATATTTTCCAATTTATAAAATTTATTTTTCTGAGACGCATGATGAGGTGGCAGGTGAGTTTGAAGTGGTTAGAGGAAATATGTAGAAATGTGCTTAATTGAATTAAAAATTCAATTTAAATGGAGATGGTAAATTAGCAAGATTCCAAATTAATTCCTTTGTGTGTTTTAACCAATTTTAGAAGAATATTCCAATTTGAATTTAAAAAATTCAAATTTAAGAGGAGGAGGGAAAATCAATTAAATAACAAATTGATTTAATTTGTCCATTTAACTAATTTAGAAAGAAAGTGAATTTTGGAAAAGAAGAATTAGAATATGAACCATATAAATAAATTTTAACATTTTATTTATAATAGTAGAGGAATTAAGAATATTTAACAAATAGCAAGTATTTAATTAATATAATGTTTTAGAACATTTTTGCGTGCATAAACTAGTCATCATGCATGTGCTAAGGAATGAACATGTAAATTGTATTAATGAAAATTTGTGTAGAATCTATTCCTTTATATAATCATGTTGTAGAAGGATATTCTATTTTTCCTTGGAGGAAATTTTATCAATTTTATGTATTTTTCAATTATTTTATAAAAAAACACTTGATTTTACTAGAATTAATTCATATGTTAGATATATTAAGGTGATTCACCATGGTGAATGGTAGTTCACCTGGTCAAAGTAATGAGAAAAAGGCACAAATGGTTGTCTATATAGGTGAATAAAAACAAAGAGTATAGTTAGTATCTTTTCAAAAAACATAAAAGAAGAAAGCTTGTTTCTTAGGTTTAGGTAATATTTTATTTCTACATTGAGATGTTTAAAATATAGTTTTGAGTGTATTTCCATTATGTTTTACAACATATTATCCCTTTATGTTGAATGCATATAATTATGTGCACTAATAAGCTAGGCAAAATATTTCAACTTGCTTTTACTTGAGAATCAAGTTAAGTTAGAGAATGATTGTGTATACTAGTAAGCTAGACAAAATACTTCTTGTTTCTTTTAGTTGAGAATCAAGTTAAGTTATAGAATGATAGATGTTGATCTCATTTGTCTATATTTATGCTCATGGAATTAGAAATAGCCTAGATTTATTTTCTTAAGTCATGTTTTTCCAAGTTATCATTCTTGATGCAAATAATTAATAAATGGCTTGTTCATCCACAGTTTCTTTAGCTTTTTTGTTTTATATGGGGTGGTGGGTGTACTTATCTATTCATTTAGTGTAGGGTCAAACACTATCTCCCCTATCTTGTATCATTAGGTTTAATTAGATCTGGATTACTATTTCCTCATGCCCTAATAAAAATTTGCTTCACTTAATTCTTTTTCTAGTGCTTGCATGTGTGAGAGAGTGTATGATGCATTGGTATGTGTGTTATCTTTCATGGATTGACATTGTGATGCCTCTTTCCTTGTAAGTGTCTACTCATATCCTTTATGAAAGAAGTGGTTGTGTGCAATATTGTCATGAATGATGATAATACTTGTATGTTAGAATGCATTGAACCAAATTTAATGATGTAATTGTTAATGCTCACCTATTAATAATTTTGAAATATTATAACAAGTATATATACCTCCTATTTATAACTTTTAAAATCATAAAATATTAAACTTCATATTTATTAATACCTATAAAAAATCATTTAAAAGTTATAAATATTTGAAACTAATTAATTAAATAAAATTATATATATATAATGAAAGGGGCTGAAGAATTTTTCCTCATTTTTTTCAATGGGGTTTTTATATAATGACAGAGTGCGAAGAGACATGGTACAAAAGGCCCTACTTTGGGTGATGAAAATATTATCAATCTCTTTCTTGGGCTGTAAAATTCTTTTCACAGATGTGAGAGCAGCTCTGAAACTCACGAGAGAAAAAAACTGTGTTGTGTGTTGACTGAAAGGGCGGAAGCTCTTGAAAGGGAGGAAAAGTTATGAGTTTCTTGTGTGTTGAGTCTACAGATGTGAGTGGTAGTTAAGACTTTGTTGCCTTTCTAGATGCGGTGTTTTTTGGGAGAGCTTCTGATTATTTCTTCGTTGAAATTTTGTGTTTTTTATTAGTTAAACGGATGAATAATGGAGATGAATTCTGCGTTGAACATGCAAAGTCAATCGGTAGTTGAGTAACAGGAAGAAAGATTATAGATTTTGTATTTTTGTCGATCCTGACTCAGCTGCCACAGGGCACCCAGTAATTGAATTGGTGTGATGTTCAACAAAGTGGTCAACTCACAAGGGTGGTCAAATCCATTTGATTGATAAGATCTCTTAAATTTAATACTAATGCATGTAATATTTATCTTAATATATTTATAATAATTCTAATAGACAAAAGGAAGATTAAAATAGTATCAAATCAAACAATCATTTATAGATTATTACATAATATGATTTCTAGGTTGAAACAATCTATTATAGAATCTTTTTCTCACAAGTTGAAAATTTGTGGACAAAATGAAGCTCGATGCTTATGTTTAGTTTATCTCAACTAGTTTCAAAGAAATAACACATGAGGCTAAAGTTAAACTCTATGAGAACATGAATAGAATGATGCCATAAAACCTATGAAATTTCTCCTAGAATGCCTTGAAGGATGAAGAAATACTAGAATGGGGGAGAAGAACTTATAAGATGAATATGCAAGAAATAAGGCATTGAAAAAGAGACCAAATATTTGAGGAAGAAGCTAGTTGAGGTACAATCTTGTATGGGCGAAATCTAAAATGATTTCTACTATTTTAATGGTGAAATGAAATAATTTTAAGTTAAAAGTAGGAAACAAGATCAATGAAATAAAATAAAGTTAAAAGATGGTAAGGAAAATAAGAAGCCTCTAGAAAAGGTAGCCTCTATTAACCTTATAAAAGATGACTACAAGTCTTTTTGGGACAAAATAGTCAATATTATGGTAGGTGGAAGGAATGTAGTATTGTAAGTTTATGGATTATGTAGATACTCAGATCTTGTTAGTGTCATCATGTCTAACAAACATCCATTAGTTAAAATAATTCGTTTAATCATTGATTAATCTACAAATCAAATAATTAATCATTCCATTTAATTAAATTAATTGAATGATTCTTATTATTTAATTAATTTAAATAATAAAATGATTATATATTAAAAAAAAAGACACATTGTCTCTAGTTCTTGTCAGTTGGTTTGTTTACTTAATGAAAATATATATATGAGATCTTAATTGTTTTTGTCAAGCAAGACAATAGAGTTGTTAGAATACAATTGGTTGTGAACTAAAATAGCTCCAAATTAAAGTCATGGTAGCATGATTTTCAGATCAATAATGTTTATGAACATATTGTGTTTGGTTCATATCAATGATTTGATAGTTGAAATTATAGTTGGAGTGAGTCATTAATAAAATATTGTTTTTTGTTATTAGATTGCAAAAATAGTGCACTATTGTAATAATTGCGAGTCATTAATTGTAGATCATTTAAATTCTTCCTAGTTATTTTTTACATTGCAATAATAAAATGATATTGACAATATCACACTATTTCAATGAGTGAGAATCATTATTTTCAAACTTATAATTAAGTATATTTAATGCATAATTATATTTATTAATCTTTTTCCAAAATATTAATGTTTTAAAAGTCAACACAATTTCATAGAAGGAATTTCACTTAAGACATGATTATTTCTTGTATTAATTTACCCTACCATCTCACAATACAAAAATTATTATTATGATAGTTATAATTATGTTCAATTTCATTCAATCAATAACAAAACATTAATAGAGTATAAATTTGAGTCTTAAATTAATTTTTAAATAAGACTTACATTATTGATATTCTTGAGATTTTATCAACCAATTGGGTGATCCTACACACCATAGCAAATTTGGAATATCTTCACCATATTCTTGAATGAATTTGTACACAGAAAACAAGTTATTCATTGGAATTCTAGCATCTAAACCATAAAATAGCTCATATGGTGACTTCCTTGTGGACTTTTTTATGGTCACCCTATCAACCAATAATGGTAGTCTAAGCTTTGAATCCCAAGACTTTTTTTCTTTCCCAACATTATATTTATAATCTTTAACAATATTTTATTGCTTGAATTAGCTTGTCTGTTGTCTTGAGGATGGTATGGAGATGAATATGAAATATTTATTCCATAATTATTACCAAATTTAGAATACTCATCAAACCTAAAATACATAGCATAATCAACAATTTTTACTTTTTGAACTCCAAACCTTGTGCCTATATGTTCCATGAGAAAATTAGTGACATCTTTTCTTGTTTCCTTTTTGGTTAGATTTGTCTCAACCCATTTGGTGAAGTAGTTTGTTGCAACCAAAATCCATTTAAATCCTTCACTTGATCCTTGTGTGATTTCACCAACAGGCTCTATTCTCCATTATAGAAAATGAGTATCCACTATCATGGGTCTCAAATTCAAAGCTCCACCATACTTTAGCTTACCAAATTTTTTTTAACAAGCTTCATAGTTTCTAATCACCTAATGAGTTTTTGTAAATAATGATGGCCATTAGTACCCAACTCTAAGGATTTTATGTGTAGTAATCTTAGCCATAAAATGACCTCCACATACCCCATTGTGCATTTAATTCAACACCTTAGTGGCTTGATCTTCATCTAGACATCTTAATAAAACACCATCTTTATTTCTCCAATCTAATTCATCATTAACAATTTCATACCTAATGACTTGTAATCTTAAAGTCCTCTTTTAGATATCAAACTTCTCATTTGGACACCCCATATTTTGCAAATAGTAAACTATATTCTTATACCATGGAGACAATTATAGACTACAAAGCTTTGAATTTGCAACTTGTGGTTCACACAATTATCATATCGCGTTTGGTTTTTATCAATGATTTGATGGTTGAAATTCTAAATTGACTGAAGATTAGTGGTTAATAGTTTACATAAATAATGTGCTATTGTAATAATTGTGAGTCATTAATTGTAGATGATTTAAATTCTTTCTAGTTATGTTTTGCACAAAAATAATAAAACAATATTTGATAATATCACACTATTTCAATGAGTGTCAATCAATTTTTTTAAACATACAATTAAGTATAATTAATGCATAATTATGTTTATCGTAAGTCTTTTTTCCAAAATATCAATGATTTAAAAGTCAACAAAATTTTATAGAAAGGGATCTCACTGAAGACATAATTATTGCTCATATTAGTTTACCCTACCATCTCACAATACAAAAAGGATTATTATGATAACTATAATTGTGTTCAATATCATTCAATCGATCACAAAACATTAATAGAGTTGAAATTTGAGTTTTGAATTAATAATGGAATAAGACTTGTATTTTTTATATACTTGAAATTTTATCACAAGAATTTAATGCATAAAAAATATATTTATTTATGCATTGACTTTTTTTAATATGAATAAAAAAAAAATTATTATAAGGGAGAAGAGCCGATCGTGGGTCAGGGTCCGATCGTGGGTATAGATTTGGACAGCCTGGGGCCCAACTTTGGACAGTCCGGGGCCCACTTTTTAGCAATAAAATTGCCAATAAATTTAGATTTAATATCCAACTACCAATCAATTTAATTCAAAAAACACACAAACTGACTAATCATGTAATGCCACATCAGCTTACCAATATTACATGACTTAGTGACCCACGATCGGTGCACACCTTTTTTTGTGGTTTTTGAAAAATGGTCTGAAAACATTAATAAATGTGCCCAATTTTCACAAAAAAAAATGGAGGGCTGCCAACTCGACGGTCAAGAGATGTGACAAAAACAATTCCGACTCGGACGCTGATGACGTGGACCCCATGCTCAAAGTTACCCTACCCACCATTGACTCCTCTCCCTTATTCACTTCAATTTTTAAATAATTGACATCCAAAATACATTAATATCAATTAAACATATTCTTATTTATTTCATAATTGTTACCAAATCTTAAATTAAATAAATTAATATAGATTTTCAAGAGAATGAGAAAAAAACAAAATTAAGTTACGCTAATCTAAGAATAAACTATTGCTCTCTAACCATTAACTTTGTACTGTAACTAAATAAATTCATATTTTACAAAATAACTAAACAAAAGAGTCCACGATGCGGACATCTGGATTTTTTGCCTTGATTTTATTCCATACTTCTCCGCCTTTACTCAATGTCTCTCTAAATTTATCGGTTCCTAACCCGCTACAGTAGAACTCTCTCAGTGTTCTCAGCCTTTCCAATCCCTTCGGAAATTTGTTTACTCTCGGACACCACTCTAAATACAATATCTGTAGCGCGGCCATCGCTCCATCCTCAAATTCGGGCAACTCCACTAGAAGAGGGAAATCTGATATAATTAGAAAGCGTAGATTGGGAAACCCGCATGACTTTCCAAACCCCTTTGGTACTACTCTGCAACTCTCATTAGTCACTAATGTCAACTCTACCAGGTTAGGCATTGTTTCTAATGCTGGATAAATGCTACATTCACAATGCCATAACGTAAGTATCCTAAGATTTCCTAGCATACATACCCAACTCGGGATGGCAAAATTCCCCGCATTAAGGGTTTGCAGATCCTGCAGGGCAGTCATATTCTGCGGTAAATGCAATTCTCCAGAGAAATCAGATGTTATAGACAGATGGCGCATCTGTAGTAGCTGCGCAAGGGTTCCATCTTGGAAACTCTTCAATTCCTTTTCATGCTTAAGAGCAACGCTTAATTCTTGGAGGCGAGTTAATTTGGTAAGATCCTCCAACTTTAACAATCCATCCTCTTCAACAGAGAGGCTCAATTCATTTGACCTGAGTACCCGCAGACACTCCAGCTTTGATATTCCCTTCGGCATGTGACTGCGCAACCCATAATGGCAATCCTGTATATTGAGGTGCTGAAGACATTTCAATTCACTTATCCACTCAGGCAGCCTTTGCAGACGTCGGCACCCAGATAGATCGAGAAAGACAAGATTCTTAAGCCTCCTCACACAGGTTGGTACCTGCTCAATTCTTGTCCATGACAAATTTAAGAGCTTGAGAAGTTTTAGCTTTCCAACAGAGAGGGGCAATGTAGAGATCTTAGTTTGGCTCAAGTCGAGAACCCTTAATAATCTCAAGGGGCTGAAGAACTTTGTCTCAATCTTTTCAATGGGATTTCTATATAATGACAGAGTGCGAAGAGACCTGGTACAAGAAACCCTGCTCTGTTGGATGACCATATCATCTGTATCTTGTTTGGGCAGTAAAATTCTTTTCACAGATGTGCAGGCATCTTCAACAGAAAATGTACATCCATTTTCTTTAGATATATCAATTGCCAAATCAAGCAGCAAGTCATGGATCTTGCAATATTTGATTAGCTCCGGCGAACTCTCCCATACTTCAAGCAAGCACAGATTGGTTAACTGATATAAATAACCCCAACCAACATCCCACTGGTCTTCTCCTTGGGGAATCAATCCTTCCGCTATCCAGAGATTTATGAGATATTCGCAATTTATTATCTCATCCTCGGGAAAGAATGACAAATAAGAAAAACAGGGCTTAAGAGCTGGAGGCAAAGAATCATAACTCAATCTGAGAATCTCTATGACTCGGAAGTCCGGATTAGCCGCCTTTTTTCGTCGATTCAGTTTCGACTCTTTGAGCTGATGCAATCTAGAGGTCCAATTTCTTATATTTGTGCAGCCAGAGAGAGAAGCTCCTATTGTCTTTAGAGCCAATGGTAATCTCGCACATCGGTTTTCAACTTGAAGAGCTATCTCTTCAAGGCAATATGGCGGGAGATTTTGGTCATAAGCTGGGAAGGCATAAGCACAGAACAACTGCCAACTCTCTTGCTTGGACAAAAGCTCCAACTCATATATTTGAGCATGAAGATTTAGGCCAACTTCCCTGTTTCTGGTTGTAACCACAACTTTACATTGGCTATCACTGCCAATTGGAAGACCAAGCCTCGAAATGATGTTATCTTCTCTGGCTGCCCTCCAGACGTCATCCAGCACAATTAGAGACTTTCTTCCTTTTAAATGGTCATTAATCATCTCCGCCGCTCGCTCTTCCATTAAATCCTTTAAAGAATCCCTTAGATCTCCAATATGCGACGCCAAAACACCTTGCAATGTATCAACAGAATATGACTGTGATATGGAAAGCCAGATTGAATGCTCATACCTTTGTTTGATTCTGTCAAAAACATTTTGGAGAAGATATGTCTTTCCTGATCCGCCCATCCCCACCACAGCAATGACTGGACTAGTTGGCTCATCTATCAAGGAGATAAGATGTTGAATTTTTGGCTCAATAGCCACAGGGTGTGAATAGCTAGGCAGGACACTATTTCCCTTCCATGCTGATCTCCCCTCTGCAATGCTTGATGGCTGTTCAGAGTGCACTAAATCACGGAAAAGCTTGAGCTGCTCTCCATCTTTCGTAATGGAATTGGTTCTTTCTTTCACTTTTTCAATTCTTTTCCCCATTTTGTAGCGGAAAAGTAATTCATTCGGATTGCAAACACAAGACTGAGTTACACATCTAGTGTAAAGAGGGCGAACAGAGCACTCTTCCACAATGTCCTCTGCATCCCAGGCAACGTCCCTCACGTTGTGCAGCCATTCTTTGACGTCCTCATCTTGTGTAGAAAGTGAATCCACATATTTCAGACCACCGCTTATAGTTCTGAGTCTCTTCTTCAGCCAGTCAAAATCCCGGTTGAAGTTGCAAACCAGCGCTGCCTCTTCAGCTGCTTGTTGGACTATCATCTCAGTTAGTTTGCAAATAACACCTTGTGCAATTGCCCCTGCCATCCTTAGTTTGGAAATTAAAGAACTACAACAGATCGAAGATGCGTTAAAACAACTTTAGAACTCTTTGTTCTATGTGAGAACAGCCCTGAAACCTCAACGAGCAAAATATCTTTACAGTCTTTTGGTTGAATCAAAGAAGATAAAATTATTAAAATATAGGTAGCAGTTGACGCATTCTTGCGGTCATTTATGGGGAGTTAATAGATGAATAATGGAGATGATAAAGTCATTTGGGGCAGGTATAGTTTGCAACTTTGCTGCCTTCCTTTTCAAAGGTTATAAATTGTGTCATTAAGTTGCTCTGACTTGGCAAGGGATGTGGTCTACTCGCTAGGGTGGTCAAGTTCACGTGGGTGGTTAAGTCAACTTAATTGATAAGATTTATTTAAATGTATTAATGGTATTTTATTAAATCATTTAAATAGTTAGACAATATAAGAATGTATATTCATTTTAAAGAGTTTGGAGTGTAGTGAATTTGTGTCATATAATAGTTATTTGTGTCTTTTGAGAGAAATTTAATATGTATTTTTAATTAAATTGTCTAAACATTCTTTTCTGATCATTATTGTGTTGTTATATAAGTACAAGTATGTGTGTTCCTATGAACCATCTTTTGGAACAATGTGTATCAATATAAAAAGGTCATAAAATGAAGAAGACTTGATGAATGTTAATTGATCTCCAAAGTTTGTGCACACATGAGTTGTTTTGCAAATAAGACATGCCTAAAAATACTTATCTTAGTCTTAAAGTGTAATAAAATAGTTTTAATAGATTAAAGCTTACAACAATACTGCAAAAGCAAGCACTAACGTGACACCAAAGCAAACTACTTATATATTATCACTTAATATGATCCTCACACAAATAAAATGTCAGCTCCAAGGTTTTCATAAATTGGGATAACAAAATTCTAGAGAATTGGAACTTGATTCATCCCCCGCTAATGAATGGTTCCATGTACCTCCCAACATCAAAGTTGGCTCATCATTTGGTCAAGTGGGAAGTCCCTTCTACACCATTCATTCAACTCAACTTTTATGGGGTCTCTAGAGGAAATCTAGGGCCATGAGGAATTAGATGTGTTTTTAGAAAAGTGGTCTAAAAATTCTACTAGCAATCTCCCAAAAGATCCTTGATGGTACCAACAATGAGTCCAAATCCCATATTTTTGTAACTAGTCTAACTATAAGAAGAAGAGAAGGATATCCCAAAATACATAGAGTGAGATTCAATGTTAGCAATTAATGCTCTCAAAGAAAAAAATATTGGTGCTTGGAAAATGAACATCTTTCAAATGATCTAGCCTTTGTTGGAATTTTTTGTTGATTTAAAATGCAACCATAATTACAAGGACACAGATAGGCTAGTATATGAATTTTCCAACATGACCATTGATTGAAAGGGGGACATCATCAAATTCAATAAGTAGGTTGTTGAGTAACTCTAGTATCTTAGGATATTATCTTAGGAAAACCATCAGCATGCCATTTAAATAAAAATGTTAAATCTTTACAGAAAATATTTTTCTCAACATTATCAACATATGAATTAATAATATATATATATATAAACATAAGAATTCTATAACCGCTAATTCTATACTAATGTAAATTCACAAATTACGAAATAACTACATAAAAGATTAGTCACCATTCTAATTTAGCCTATGATGCGCACATGCGGATTTTTTGCTTTGATTATATTCCAGACTTCCCCGCCTTCACTCAACCTCTCTCTAAATTTATCGGTTCCTGACCAAAAGTAGCACAACTCCCTTAGTCTTCTCAACCGTTCCAATCCCTCTGGAACTTTCTTCACTCTCGGAAAATTGATTAAACCGAATCTCTCCAGGACGGCCATCGCTCCATTCTCCAAATCCGAAAACTCCTCCAAAAGAGGGAAGTTCAATATTTCCAGTAATCATAGCTTTGGAAACCCGGGTGACCTTCCAAACGCCTTTGATATTTGATAATATCTTAGGAGGACCATCGTCATGCCATTTAAATAAAAATGTTAAATCTTTACAAAAAAATCTTTTTCTCAACATTGTCAACATATGAATTAATAATATATATATATATATATATATATATAAACATAAGAATTTTGTAACCGCTAACTCTATACTAATATAAATTCACAAATTACGAAATAACTACATAAAAGATTAGTCACCATTCTAATTTAGCCTATGATACGCACATGCGGATTTTTTGCTTTGATTATATTCTAGACTTCCCCGCCTTCACTCAACCTCTCTCTAAATTTATCGATTCCTGACCAAAAGTAGCACAACTCCCTTAATCTTCTCAATCGTTCCAATCCCTCTAGAACTCTCTTCACTCTCAGAAATTTGATTAAACCGAATCTCTCCAGGACGGCCATCACTCCATTGTCTTCAGTCCCAACGGTAATCTCCCGCATTGCTTTTCAATTTCATGAGCTAACAGTTTAAGGTGATGTGGCGGAAGATTTCTGTCATAATTAGGGAAGGCATACGCACAGAACAACTGCCAACTCTCTTCCTCAGATAAAAGCTCCATTTCATTTATACGAGCTTCAAGGTTTTGGCCAACTCCCCTGTTTCTGATAGTAACCACAACTTTACATTGGCTGCCATGGCCAATTGGAAGACCAAGGCTCATAATGATATTATCTTCTCTGACCACCGCTTATATTTTTGAGTCTCTTCTTCAGCCAGTCAAAGTCCCAGGTGAAGTTGCGAAAAACACCTTGCGCAATTGCACCTGCCATCCTTAATCTGTTATTACTAATACTAAGAGTGGAGATAAAAGACCTCTTAAATTCTTATATACACCTAACTACAACAGATCGACGTTGCGTTAAAACAACTTAAACATTAAAATTATGTGTTATATGCTATGTTACCAGAAACGAGAAACGAAAACTGCAACTGCAACGGCAACGGCAACGTGACAAGAAACGGGGTATTCAAAGGTTGCTATAAGAAATGGATTTTATATACATATATATTTTCAGTCAGATTTATTATAAATTTTTGTCCCACATATATAAAAATGCATGCAAGTTACAAATTTGTCACATAAAAAACATAATAAAATATAAACTAAGAATATTATCACTTTTAAATAGTATAAAATACTTTTTCAGTTCAAAAACTAAATACAATTATCATAATTGTTTGCAATAAAACTTATATAATATCAAACTATGTCATCAAATTTTAATAAAGTTCTCCAATCTATATGTTTGATGTTCAAGGAGTGCTTCCACTTGCTTGACCTTTCTCCATTCCAGCTCCAAGTAAACTTTCTTCTGCATTATCTTCAAGTATCTCTATTGGCAACTCATCACTTCCATCATCCATTGAGCCACCATAGTCCCACATTCTATGAGGCCCTGATTTATAATTTGTGGAAGCTCGAGATAAAAGACGAAGATTTGCATGTACAAACACAAGATCTTCTGCCTTTTTGCTACCTAGACGATCACGCTTCATAGAATGGATGAAGGCATACTCACTCAAATTCCTTTCACATGCAGAAGAACTAGAGACTTGTTTATGTAAAATGAAAGTAAATAATATTAGCATTTTGAAATAAATTAAGAATAAAATAAATTTGTAATTCAACTATCATATGATTAAATATGCAAAATTTTACCTGAGCTAACACACGGATTGCAGTGTCTCTTAGTAATGGTGTTTTTGTTCCATGAATCTCCCAGAATACTTTGGGTTCAAAATTCAATCGATCAAATGGAACATCTTGATGGGCAAAATTGTCTACTCCATTGATATATTTTGACATTTCCTCCTTGATTTTTGTGCGATCCTTTCTATTTGGATAAACTCTATCCATGTAGGTTTTCCATCCCATGGAAAATTCATCATCCAACCATGGTTTTTTGTGAAACCATTTTGGATTAAGTTGAAATCCAACAGAATGAAGAGTACTGTGAAGCATCTTCCATCTTTTTAAACTACATTCCCAAGCAATATCTTGTGTCTCTTGATCAAATGATGGTGCCCCAACAGTAAATATATCTTGTAGCCTCTCTCTCATCTGATCTAGCTTCTCAAACACATCTCCCATGCATGGCATATCATTATCAAACAAACGAAGGACTTGAAGAATAGGCCGAGAAAGAGTTAGAAGATCACTTGGATGTTGCCAGAATAAAATTGATCCACTACCAATAATTAGATCAAAAATTTCATCACATGCTTGGCTGTTAATACTTGTTCTATCTCTCCATCTCTCCCATTCATTGGACACCACCATTTGCCTCAATGATTGTTTTACCTTCACAATTCGATCAACCATGATGAAATTGGAAGAAAATCTTGTCTTTGCACATCTAAGTAGTTGCAAAGAAGCATATTTCTTGTATATAGCATGTGACATAGAGTGATTTACAATAAAATGTTCTATTTTTTTTTACATTTGCAACTACCTCACTAATCCAAGGAAGCTTGTTGTGCAAATCTTTAAGAAGTAAGTTCATGCAATGAACTGCAAATGGTGTCCAAAAAATGTTTGGATATTCATCTTCAATCCTTCCTCCTGCCAAGACATTACTTGAAGCATTATTAGTTATAATTTGTACAACATTATTTCTCCCTACCTGTTCAATTGCTTCTCGGAAGAGACTTGCCAAATATGGTGCATCTTTCACATGGCCTGAAGTATCATGTGATTTGATAAACATTGTACCTTTAGGTGAAGAAACAAGAATATTAATTAGTGGCCTATGTGCAATATCAGTCCAACCATCTGAAACTATAGAGACACCTGTATATGACCAACTATCTTTAATGTCTTGCAATCTTTCCTCAATGTGTTTCCTCTCATCATCTAAAACAACAGTGCAAAATTTTTCAAAACTTGGAGGCACATATCCTTTAGGTGCATTATTGACCATCCGTATAGCCTCTTTCCACAAAGGAGACCTAGCTATGTTGAATGGCATTCCACAACCAAAGAAAAGTCTCCCAATAGCAGCATCTACATTCTTTCTGTCAGTAGCATCAAACATTTTCCCGATCTGAGATTCATAAACAGAGGTAGTAGAAGAACCTAAAAAGGGTGGCCTCCCTGATTGAAAATCTTTAGATTGTCCATGTAACGATTCTATGGGTTTCAAAGACTCTACAAAATTTTATTCTTTGATCAAACCACTTCTTTCTTCTTTTGGAATTCTACAACAAACAACTATTTGTTCTTTCTTTCCAACCCCTAGCAAATGATACCGAACTCATGCAATTGAACTAGCCTTATTTGTTTGACAATGTGGGCAAGTCCATTGCCTACTTCCAGAACTACCATAATTCAATGTTGAATAGTTTCCTCGTATTGTGACAATCTTCCACAACCTCTACTCAAATTCCTTCTTTCCTTTATTATAGTCCGTGGGGTTTTGGATTGACTTCTTTGTAATTCTAACATAGAAGGATTTGAATCAACATCCTCCATTTTCTTGTAAATGTTGTTTCAAAATATGTGTGTTTTCAAAATAAATATATATACAACTAATATATTTACTGTAAAAAATTGCATTTGTATGAGGAACCAATCTTACTCTAATTCTTTGATAACAGTAAAAAAAATGGAAGAAATAAACATACCTATTCTTGCAATGAAAATTCTAATAATTTAGAAAACCACCGTAGCAGGGAGAAAGGGTTGCATGACATTCAATAAAAGGATAAGCATGACAACATGACAATAAAAACAAACTAAAATTCAATAAAGAGATAAGCGTGCGGCAACAATGCATTAAAAAAACTAAAATTTAAATGTAAATCTCCAAGTCAAGTAGAGTTTAATCTATTTTGCTTGAAACAATGCATTTAAAAAAACTAAAGTTTAAACAGTTAAACCCATAGTGGGGGTCGGAGCCTATGAAGATTCCCAGAGGACAACCCATGACGAGCTATGTGATGACACTCTGTCTAGGACAACAGTTGGTATTCGATTTTATGGGTATGGTTTCCTTAACATACCTGATGTGACCATAGTCAGTATTTGATCATTATGTGTATGGTTCTCTTAACATACTTGATCTACTTTATATCTGGAAGCAATGTGACCATGTGGAGTTTCACTTGTGGTGTACTTATGTTGTACCCGAGTTGTACGTGTGTTGTACTTGAGTCGTACTGGTGTAGTACATGTGATTGGTTGTTTCAGTATGGTTCAACTTTGTGTTAGCTTGTGTCTAGAGGTAGATGGTCTTGGCTAGGATTCCTTGTTACTATCTCCTAGCATGGGGGGTGGGTCTTTGGGTTCCACTTGGTTGGGTGGCGTGCACCTAAATCCGTTGGGATTTCTTCATGTTCGTGTGGATGAGATTTCCTATTGGAGAGCTCATGGGATTCAGTTCCAGTTCTTTCTTTTTATCATTTCAGTTGCTCTTGTGATTTATTACCCCTTATTTATTATCGAGGTGGAAAGTTGTAATTGTAACCTTATTTATTGGACTTGCCTCATTCAGGGAATGAGTGATGTAATCTCTTTATTAAATTATTGTTATTTATGATCATATTGTAACTATTGTGGTGGATGTAATTTATCTTGTTGGAATGTATGTGTTTCTAATTTGTTAAAGGAATGTTATGGATTCATTTATGTTGTTGTCAGTTAATAAGTAATCTCAGTCTCGTAACCTTAGGGGATGTTTGCATTGGGTAGTGCACTTGCACGTTCATTGTACTTTAAAAAAATAAAATTAGTTTGTTTAAGTAGTTAATTGCAACTTCCTCTAGGGTTGTGTGGCGGGGCGTTACAAGTGCAGGGGATTTGGATCATACCCTGAAGTTACTCACCATGTACTCCCTTAGGTTGAGACAAAAATTCTTGTGGTGAACTATGATAGTTCTCAAGGAGAGAGAGAAGGTGAGCCCATGGCATTTGTCGATGAACATGTGCCATTGGATCTCCACCTAGTCACCTTCATGAGTAAGGGTGTTCATACCTAACTGTCACAGAGTATTAACCCCTCGGGGTGGTGGGCCTACATTGAGTTTATAAACCCTCTTAATACTAATTCTAGGATTGTGATATTTGGTATATCTTCTTATGTGATACAAGTGTGTGTCTTTAGTCTTGAGTCAATCTATCCATTATCTTCTTGTTTGCTAATTTTGGTCCTTTTCCATAGTCCATCCCATCCTAGAGGTGAATTTGCTTCTCATAGAGGCGAATCTACATTGCGAATGGGCAGGGGCTGATCCCACACCCTTATCTAGTCTATTTAGTTAGTCAACCTTGATAAGCGAATACACCTCCCACAGAGGCGAACCCGCCCACGCCCCTTTCATTAGATAGGCAGATCCACATACACCCTACCCCTAGATAGGAAAACCTGCATCTCATAGAGGCAATTCCAAGTCTGATTCCACACCTCCTCGTCCATACATTATCACCGGATAGGTGAATCCGCATCTTGTTTAGGTGATCTTGTCGTCATATCGTCCATAAATATCCATAGATAGGTGATCTTGCTACATGCAGGGGTGAATCCATGACATCCTAGATAGGTGAATGTGCGTCTTGAAGAGGTGAATCCACTTTTTATAGAGGTGAATTTGCTTCCCATCCAAAATCTAGAGAGTCAATCCTTCTTGTCACAATTAGCCTATATCTTCCTAAGTCCAAAACCATAATCCAATCATTTTTTCCTCTCTCTATCCATCCTTAAATAGATTTATAAATATTCTAATGTACTCATTCTTTCATGCTCACATGTGTAAATACAATCTCCCTATGGTTGTTTCTTCAATTTATAAAAATTTCGCACAACCACAAAGACTACCTAACATAAACCCTTATTCATCCAATGAAAATCTCAATTGTTTTAGATTTCTAAGCACAATAATAGACACAACTTCATCCACACAACAATAGATAATGAAATATTAACAAATAAAATATATTCAATTAATTAATTAGCAAATTTATACCACATAATTCATTGAATCAAACAAATGCGAAATCAGGTTTGAATACTCTAAAATCAAACCAAATCAAAAGATCCAACAAACACCTTATTTCATGGCATCTCTCAGCCACACACAACAATTTCTTGGACAAAAGATTACGACAGTTTGTGTTGTTTCTATATCATTTTCTCCTTGCAATCCTTCTAACACAATAATACTTGACTTGAAAGGCTCATTCCAAACAACGTCACAACATATTATAGACACAAAAACATGCATCACTTCGATATCAAATAATGGGTTTAAAATTACAAAAAACAGCAAACACATCACAGACAACACAAAAATTTACACCAAAAATCTCACTCCCATTTATCATTGATATACATGTCTATTTATACAAGTTAACATAAAACTGAATCACATAATTGCTGCCATTCGTACATAACTTCCTTGTTAACAGATAACAAAAAACTAATTATGACAATGTTTATTATCCTACAAGTGTGAGTCATTAATGGTAGATTATTTAAATTCTTGCTAGTTATTTTTTGCACAAAAACAATAAAATGATATTGATAATATCACACTATTTCAATGAGTAAGAATCATTTATTTGAAACATATAATTAAGAATATTTAATTCATAATTTATTTATTATAAGTCTTTTTTCCAAAATATTAATGGTTTAAAAGTCAACATAATTTTTTGGAAAGGGATTTCAGTGAAGACATATTTATTTTTCATATTAATTTATCCCACCATCTCACAATACAAAAAGATTAGTATGATAGCTATAATTGTGTTCAATGTCATTCAATCAATAACAAAACATTAATAGAGTTGAAATTTGAATCTTGACTTAATATTTGAATAAGACTTGCATTATTGATATAGTTGAAATTTTAGATTCACAAGAATTTAATGCATTGAAAATGTAATAAAAACTTCAATAATAATTTTATTTATACATTATCGTTTCTCAAAATGAGCCAAAAAAATTGATTATAATTGCTCAAATTTCTTAATTCTATCTCATAATTGACATCTAATAGATAGATTAATATAAACTAAAAAATATTATTATTTATTCTTTTATATTCATAATTCTTATAGAAAAAAAATCATTTAAATAATTAATATTGATTTTCAAAAGAGAGAAAAAACAAAATAGAGTGACGAGAATGCAAGAATAAACTATTGTTCTCTAACTATTGACTATTGTTCTCTAACAGAGTCCATGATGCGGACATCTGGATTTTTTGCCTTGACTTTATTCCAAACTTCTCCGCCTTTGCGCAATGTCTCTCTAAATTTATCCGTTCCTAACCCGCTACAGTAGAACTTTCTCAGTGTTCTCAACCTTTCCAATCCCTTCGGAAATTTCTTCACTCTCGGACACCACTCTAAATACAATATCTGCAGGACGGCCATCGCTCCATCCTCAAAATCCGGCAACACCTCCAAAAGAGGGAAGTCTGATATAATTAGAAAGCGTAGATTGGGAAACCCGCATGACTTTCCAAAGCCCCTTGGTACTTCTCTGCAACTCTCACAATGCCATAACGTAAGTATCCTAAGATTTCCTAGCATACATACCCAACTCGGGATGGCAAAATTCCCCGCATTAAGGGTTTGCAGATCCTGCAGGGCAGTCATATTCTGCGGTAAATGCAATTCTCCAGAGAAATCAGATGTTATAGACAGATGGCGCATCTGTAGTAGCTGCGCAAGGGTTCCATCTTGGAAACTCTTCAATTCCTTTTCATGCTTAAGAACAACGCTTAATTCTTGGAGGCGGGTTAATTTGGTAAGATCCTCCAACTTTAACAATCCATCCTCTTCAACAGAGAGGTTCAATTCATTTGATCTGAGTACCCGCAGACACTCCAGCTCTGCTATTCCCTTCGGCATGTGACTGCGCAACCCATAATGGCAATCCTGTATATTGAGGTGCTGAAGACATTTCAATTCACTTATCCACTCAGGCAGCCTTTGCAGACGTCGGCACCCAGATAGATCGAGAAAGACAAGATTCTTAAGCCTCCTCACACAGGTTGGTACCTGCTCAATTCTTGTCCATGACAAATTTAAGAGCTTGAGAAGTTTTAGCTTTCCAACAGAGAGGGGCAATGTAGAGATCTTAGTTTGGCTCAAGTCGAGAACCCTTAATAATCTCAAGGGGCTGAAGAACTTTGTCTCAATCTTTTCAATGGGATTTCTATATAATGACAGAGTGCGAAGAGACCTGGTACAAGAAACCCTGCTCTGTTGGATGACCATATCATCTGTATCTTGTTTGGGCAGTAAAATTCTTTTCACAGATGTGCAGGCATCTTCAACAGAAAATGTACATCCATTTTCTTTAGATATATCAATTGCCAAATCAAGCAGCAAGTCATGGATCTTGCAATATTTGATTAGATCCGGCGAACTCTCCCATACTTCAAGCAAGCACAGATTGGTTAACTGATATAAATAACCCCAACCAACATCCCACTGGTCTTCTCCTTGGGGAATCAATCCTTCCGCTATCCAAAGATTTATGAGATATTCGCAATTTATTATCTCATCCTCAGGAAAGAATGACAAATAAGAAAAACAGGGCTTAAGAGCTGGAGGCAAAGAATCATAACTCAATCTGAGAATCTCTATGACTCGGAAGTCCGGATTAGCCGCCTTTTTCCGTCGATTCAGTTTCGACTCTTTGAGTTGATGCAATCTAGAGGTCCAATTTCTTATATCTGTGCAGCCGGAGAGAGAAGCTCCTATTGTCTTTAGAGCCAATGGTAATCTCGCACATCGGTTTTCAACTTGAAGAGCTATCTCTTCAAGGCAATATGGCGGGAGATTTTGGTCATAAGCTGGGAAGGCATAAGCACAAAACAACTGCCAACTCTCTTGCTTGGACAAAAGCTCCAACTCATATATTTGAGCATGAAGATTTTGGCCAACATCCCTGTTTCTGGTTGTAACCACAACTTTACATTGGCTATCACTGCCAATTGGAAGACCAAGCCTCGTAATGATGTTATCTTCTCTAGCTGCCCTCCAGACGTCATCCAGCACAATTAGAGACTTTCTTCCTTTTAAATGGTCATTAATCATCTCCGCCGCTCGCTCTTCCATTAAATCCTTTACAGCATCCCTTAGATCTCCAATATGCGACGCCAAAACACCTTGCAATTTATCAACAGAATATGACTGTGATATGGAAAGCCAGATTGAATGCTCATACCTTTGTTTGATTCTGTCAAAAACATTTTGGAGAAGATATGTCTTTCCTGATCCGCCCATCCCCACCACAGCAATGACTGGACTAGTTGGCTCATCTATCAAGGAGATAAGATGTTGAATTTTTGGCTCAATAGCCACAGGGTGTGAATAGCTAGGCAGGACACTATTTCCCTTCCATGCTGATCTCCCCTCTGCAATGCTTGATGGCTGTTCAGAGTGCACTAAATCACGGAAAAGCTTGAGCTGCTCTCCATCTTTCGTAATGGAATTGATTCTTTCTTTCACTTTTTCAATTCTTTTCCCCATTTTCTAGCGGAAAAGTAATTCATTCGGATTGCAAACACAAGACTGAGTTACACATCTAGTGTAAAGAGGACGAACAGAGCACTCTTCCACAATGTCCTCTGCATCCCAGGCAACGTCCCTCACGTTGTGCAGCCATTCTTTGACGTCCTCATCTTGTGTAGAAAGAGAATCCACATATTTCAGACCTCCGCTTATAGTTCTGAGCCTCTTCTTCAGCCAGTCAAAATCCCGGTTGAAGTTGCAAACCAGCGCTGCCTCTTCAGCTGCTTGTTGGACTATCATCTCAGTTAGTTTGCAAATAACACCTTGTGCAATTGCCCCTGCCATCCTTAGTTTGGAAATTAAAGAACTACAACAGATCGAAGATGCGTTAAAACAACTTTAGAACTCTTTGTTCTATGGGAGAACAGCCCTGAAACCTCAAAGAGCAAAATATCTCTACAGTCTTTTGGTTGAATCAAAGAAGATTAAATTATTAAAATATAGGTAGCAGTTAACAAGCTGTTGACTTCCTAGAGGCGTTCTTGCGGTCATTTATGGGGAGTTAATAGATGAATAATGGAGATGACTAAAGTCATGTGTGGCCTTCCTTTTCAAAGGTTATAAATTGTGTCATTAAGTTGCTCTGCCACTTTTCAAAGGTTATAAATTGTGTCATTAAGTTGCTCTGACTTGGCAAGGGACGTGGTCTACTCACTAGGGTGGTCAAGTTCACGTGGGTGGTTAAGTCAACTTAATTGATAAGATTTATTTAAAAGTAGTATTTTATTAAATGATTTAAATAGTTAGACAATATAAGAATGTATATTCATTTTAAAGAGTTTGGAGTGTACTCAATCTGTCTTATATAATAGTTATTTGTGTCTTTTGAGGGAAATTTAATATGTATTTTTAATTAAATTTTCTAAACATTTTTCTATTGTGATCATTATTGTGTTGTTATATAAGTACAAGTATGTGTGTTCCTATGAACCATCTTTTGAAGCAATGTGTATCAATATAAAAAGGTCATAAAATGAAGAAGACTTGATGAATGTTAATTGATCTCCAAAGTTTGTGCACACATGAGTTGTTTTGCAAATAAGACATCCCTGAAATTACTTATCTTAGTCTTAAAGTATAATACAATAGTTTTAATAGATTAAAGCTTACAACAATACTACAAAAGCAAGCACTAAAGTGACACCAAAGCAAACTACTTATATATTATCACTTAATATGATCCTCACACAAATAAAATGTCAACTCCAAGGTTTTCATAAATTGGGATAACGAAATTCTAGAGAATTGGAACTTGATTCATCCCCCTCTAGTGAATGGTTCCATGTACCTCCCAACATCAAAGTTGGCTCATCGTTTGGTCAAGTGGGAAGTCCCTTCTACACCATTCATTCAACTCAACTTTTATGGGGTCTCTAGAGGAAATCTAGGGCCATGAGGAATTAGATGTGTTTTTAGAAAAGTGGTCTAAAAATTCTACTAGCAATCTCCCAAAAGATCCTTGATGGTACCAACAATGAGTCCAAATCCCATATTTTTGTAACTAGTCTAACTACAAGAAGAAGAGAAGGATATCCCAAAATACACAGAGTGAGATTCAATGTTAACAATTAATAATCTCAAAGAAAAAAATATTGGTGCTTGGAAAATGAACATCTTTCAAATGATCTAGCCTTTGTTGGAAATTTTTGTTGATTTAAAATGCAACCATAATTACAAGGACATAGATAGGCTAGTATATGAATTTTCCAACATGACCATTGATTGAAAGGGGGACATCATCGTATTCAATGAGTAGGTTGTTGAGTAAATCTAGTATCTTAGAATAATATCCTAGGAAGATCATCGCCATGCCATTTTAATAAAAATGTTAAATCTTTACATAATATCTTTTTCTCAACATTGTCAACATATGAATTAATAATATATATATATATATATATATATATATATATAAACATTAGAATTCTGTAACCGCTAACTCTATACTAATATAAATTCACAAATTACGAAATAACTACATAAAAGATTAGTCACCATTCTAATTTAGCCTATGATGCGCACATGCGGATTTTTTGCTTTGATTATATTCCAGACTTCCCCGGCTTCACTCAACCTTTCTCTAAATTTATCGGTTCCTGACCAATGGTAGCACAACTCCCTTAGTCTTCTCAACCGTTCCAATCCCTCTGGAGCTCTCTTCACTCTCGGAAAATTGATTAAACCGAATCTCTCCAGGACGACCATCGCTCCATTGTCTTCAGTGCCAACGGTAATCTCCCGCATTGCTTTTCAATTTCATGAGCTAACACGATGTGGCGGAAGATTTCTGTCATAATTAGGGAAGGAATACGCACATAACAACTGCCAACTCTCTTCCTCGGATAAAAGCTCCATTTCTTGGCCAAGTCCCCTGTTTCTGGTAGTAACCACAACTTTACATTGGCTGCCACGGCCAATTGGAAGACCAAGGCTCATAATGATATTATCTTCTCTGACCACCGCTTATAGTTTTGAGCTGCTTGTTGGACTGTCATCTCAGTTATTTTGCGAAAAACACCTTGCGCAATTGCACCTGCCATCCTTAATCTGTTATTACTAATACTGAGAGTGGAGATAAAAGACAACAGATCGACGTTGCTTAAGGATGCGTTAAAACAACTTAAACATTAAAATTCTGTGTTCTATGTGAGAATAGCCCTGAGACTTACAAAAGCGAAAAGTCTTTCAGTGTTTGAGTAGCAGTTATCAAGCTGTTGACTTTCTAGAGGCGGTTTTTCATGGGCAGTTGAGAGATAATAATGGAGATGAGCAAAGTCAAATGGTTGATGTGTCAAGAGGAAGAAATTTTTTGTCGTTAAGTTAGAAAAAAGTTTCTAGCTGTCGTTTCGTTGCTGGACTTGGCAATGGGCCTGAGATGTTCAAAGATAGGTGAACTCACGAGGTTGGTCAAGTCCATTTAATTGATAAGATTCCTTTAAAATAATATTATTTTGTATTTTATTAAATGGATTTAAACTAGCAATTGCACCTTTGTGTGCAATAGGTACACCGAAGAGGTGTGAAAGGCCAATCAAGGAATTTTTTTTATGTTATTTAGCAAATGATGATGCTTGTGCAACAAAGATCTCAATGGAGATGTGATCGCTTCAAATCAACTATGCATACACTTAAAGGGATCCAAACACAACTAAAACAAAACATCTGAAACAATAAGATAATCAAGCTCTATTATTAACCAGTTA
Source organism: Sequoiadendron giganteum (assembly GCA_007115665.2). Taxonomy (NCBI): domain Eukaryota; kingdom Viridiplantae; phylum Streptophyta; class Pinopsida; order Cupressales; family Cupressaceae; genus Sequoiadendron; species Sequoiadendron giganteum. The sequence continues at coordinate 50,875,072 of CM021105.1, read as the reverse complement.
TTGTTATTTGAGAGAGAGAGAGGGAGGTGGATAGAGATGGAGAGATAACGAGATAGAGATTTAAAGGGAGAGATGGAAGAAGAAATATGGAGAGATAAAGATAGAGAGGCAAAGAGATATAAATATAGAGTTATAGGAAGAGGGAGAGGTGGAGAGAGATATGGATGGATAGAGAGGGAGACATGTCTAGAGATAGAGGGGAGAGAGTTAGATAGAGGTAGATATGAAGATAGAACGCGGGAGGAAGATGCAGATAAATAGATAGAGATATAGAGATAGGTATAGAGAGATAAATATATAGATATATAGGGAGAGATACAAAGGGAGAGATATAGAGGAAGAGGGAGAGGTAGAGATAGAGAGAGATACATATGGTGAGATAGAGTGATAGAGATATAAGGAGATATTTAGATAGGGAGAGAGAGGAGTAAGGGGGAGATAAATGGGGAGAGATAGAGAGAGATAGAGATAAGGAGAAAAGGAGAGGGGGAGATAAAGAGAGAGAGAAGAGGAATATATAGAGACAATGGGAGACAATGAGAGGGAGATATTGAATGATAAAGATATAGATAGGAAGTGAAATACATAAAGAGATATTGAGATAGGGAGATATAGGGGTGGAGAGAGATGGAGAGATTGTGAGATAGAGATAAAGGGATATTGGAAGAAGAAATATGGAGAGATAAAAATAAAGGGAAAAAGAGATATAAATATAGAGTTATAGGAAGAGGGAGAGGTGGAGAGAGAGAAATGGATAGATATAGAGAGGAAGACATGTCTGGAGAGAAAGGGGGAGAGAGTAAGATATAGGTAGAGATGAAGATAGAGCGAGAGAGGAAGATGGAGGCAAATAGATAGAGATAGATAGGGAGATAGAGAGAGGGAGACATGTCTGGAGAGAAAGGGGGAGAGAGTAAGATATAGGTAGAGATGAAGATAGAGTGAGAGAGGAAGATGGAGGAAAATAGATAGAGATAGATAGGGAGATAGAGAGAGAGAGAGAGATAAAGAGGAAGATAGAGAGGTAGAGATAGAGAGAGATATAGATAGTGAGATAGAGTGATAGACAGGATATATAGAGACTAAGGGAGAGATTAAAAGATAAAGATATCGATAGGAAGTGATATATATAAAGAGAGATAGAGATAGGGAGACATAGGGGTCGAGAGTGATGGAGAGAACGAGCTAGAGATAAAGGGAGAGATGGGAGAAGAAATATGGAGAGATAAAAATAAAGAGGTAGAAAGATATATAAATATATTTAGTTATAGGAAGAGGGAGA
>CM021105.1:50816410-50873690 GCA_007115665.2 Sequoiadendron giganteum | reverse complement strand
GAGATGGAGGGGAGAGATAAATAGAGAGAGATAGAGAGATAGAGGTAGAGAGATATGGATAGAAAATGATATAGGGGAGTGAGAAGGAGATAAAGAGGGAGAGAAATGGATAGAGATATAGAGCAAGAGAGATGGAGTAAGAGAGAGGTAGATATATTGAGATAAAGATAGACAGGGATAGGCAAATATAGGGAGACATAGATAGAGGGCGAAAGAGCGTAGAGAAATAAGGTGATAGAGATAAGTAATAGAGAGATATGTATATATCTAGAGGGGGAGAGAGATAGAGAGGGGGGAAGATAGAGAGATAGAGATATGGAGAGAGAGAGAGAGAGAGAGGATAGATATATAAATAGATAGAGAGGGAGGGAGAGATATAGAGAGAGAATATAGAAGTAGAGATATAAAAAGAGGGGTTGATAGGGAGAGAGGGAGAGATAGGGATAGAAATAGGGAGATATAGAGAGAGATATAATGGTAAAAATAGAGGAGACAAAGAGAGAGATGGAGAGAGAGAGGGAGATAAATTAATTTTATTATAAAAATTAATAATAGAGATGGAGAGAGAGAGATAGAGAGTTAGAGGTAGAGAGATATGGATAGAAAATGATAGAGGGGAGTGAGAAGGAGATAAAGGGGGAGATAAATGGATAGAGATATAGAGCAAGAGAGATGGAGAGAGAGAGAGGTAGGGAGATAGATATATACATAAGGATGGAGAGAGAGCAAGAGGGAGAGGGAGATAAATTAATTTTATTATATAAATTAAAATGAAAATTCAAAATGTAATTATTCTACAATAATTAAAATTTTAACAAGACAAGTAACTACTAATTAAATTATTTCTAATAATTATTTAATTATTATTTTTAATTTCATAAAAATACACAAATAATTAAAATAAATTGCAAACTTAAAATTTAAATTAAAAATCTAAACTAAATGTGAGTCAAAGTATATCAAAATCCAAATATTAATAACTTATTAAGCTAATAAATAATAAATAGAAAAACAAAAGTAGTTTTTAAATTTATTAGAATTGAAATATTAATAAAATATGTACCTAAAAAATATAATCAATATATTAAAAACAACATTAACATTAACATTAGATAAATTCAAAACTAACAAATAAAAAATTATTATAAAATTGAGCATAGTTAAATTCTTAAATAAAGTAAAATCTAATAAAATAAAATAGTATTGAATTAAAATAAATAATATTAATTTTTTTAAAATAAAATAAAACCTATTAAAAAGCAATTTTTTTTTTTTTAATTTATTTAATTCAATATATATACATATAATTCAACTTGTATATTAATGATATAATTATAAATATTATTATTTATTTATATATATTGTAAATAGTTAAATAATAATATTATTAAATTTTTCATATATATATTAAAATCAATTACTTATATAATGGTACTATATTAGCAAGATGAATATTAGGAGTATAATAGAGAGACTATAGGGTGAAGTTTTGAGAGACATAAATAAACTATTGATATACATCCTCTTTGACAAACCTGAGATACATGAACCTGAGTTCCAAAATCATTGGTCCTACACAATAACATGATACATGAACCTAGTCTAACTTTTTTTAATAGAAGGTCAACTTGAGATATAGTCACCATAAGTATATGCATTCACATTGTACAAACAACTGAGGAAATTACCCTATCTGTCACCAAAGTGATAATTAGTACTCCCCTTGTATTACTCTATCTGTTCTATCACTGCAAGTTATTGTGAATGCTTTTTTTAATGCTAGGGGGTGCTAATGGAATAGAGTAGTTGTGGATCTTGTCTCAATAGTCTTCAAGAGAGTTGATTAGATCTTTGAGGGATGATTTTACATGTTCTGATACAACAGTCTTTATTTGGACCATGCATCGAGGAATCATTTGTTTCTCATAATCATATGTTGAATCATGATAGTGTTTACCATATATATACTCAAGCACTCAAAAGACCCTGAACGAGGACACCAAACCTCTGACCCATAAAGAACTGTCAATTAAATGAGTATCTTTAGAAGGCCCCATCTTGGAACATATATATTGGAGAAGTACATTAAAGCATTGATTCTCGAAAATGGAAAAAGACATATCCCCCTACAAAATCGTAATTAAGAAGCAAGTTTTAGATTGGGAAATGGACCTGTGAACTAGTACACATTGTCATAAACTCCATTGTCTCCTCTTTGTAGGAAAGTCGAAGCCTAAAGAGAGCATCCCTAGCGATATCGGTTTTAATGACCTTAACTTAAGTATGATAAGAAGTTGTAGGAAAAGTGTAAAAATATAGCTCTACATCATGAAACACCAACAACAACGGCTTAAATTACAGTGTTTGCAAATGCATTTTGAGGCAAGCCATTTTAACTTCCTGAACCACCCAACAACGAGAAACAAAATATAAAATAGGCGTAATGAAGTTTGATAATATTGAAAAGAAAAAGCAAGTACAGTTCTTACAGGTCCTGTGAAACCAACATAAATCACTGGCCGAATGACATACATGGCCCCAAAATATTTAAGCTCTATTTCTCTCCTATGTCTTCGTTGCTGGGCATTTCAAGGGAACAGTGTAAGAAGGCTTTAAAATCAAACATCATGGATTGCAAAATAATAATGGCTGCTCAGATCTTGCGATTTTAAAAATTAACCTTTTACCGTAGGAGGTGTATATTTTTAACATTTGAAATATGGACATTTGTGTACTACTGTATGCTGCCATTTATATGACATGGAATTATGTGAAGGATTCTGAGTGTAAGCCAACCGTTCGATAGCTTGGTTGGGTGATGATAGTTTGTAGTGTCGGATAAAATTTTCGCGGTCAAGGAAATTTCGACAGCAACGACGACGAAAACTATCTGTCAAAATGAATTCAATCGCTGGCTTCCTTTTTTTAATGCAACTCAGCCATCGATTTCCTAAATTAGCTCGCTCCACTTCATATTGGATATGCCGAATTAGACAATATAAGGTGTAGATTCATTTTTAAAGAGTTTCAATGGATTTAAATAGTCAAATAATATAAGATGTAGATTCATTTCAAAAAGTTTGGAATATGTATTTTATTCTATATAATAATTATTTGAATCTTAATAGGAAAATTTCATATTTAAATTTTTAGTTAAGTTTTCATTAGTTTTCTAATTTGATCATTATTGTGTTGTTGTATAAGCATGTATATTCATATGAGCAACTTTTTGGAACAATGTGGACCAATGTAAAAAAGTCATGGAATAAAGAAAACTTGATAAATGTTGATTGATCTTCAAAGTTAGTACATCCATGAGTTGTTTTGGAAATAAGATGTGCATGGAAATATTTATCTTAGTCTTTAGGTGTAATACAACAGTTCTAATAGATTAAAGAATGCAACAATACTATAAAAAACAAGCACTAAAGTGACACCAAAGAATACAACTACCTATAGATTATATGATCCTTAAGATGAAACAATCCATTATGAAATCTTGTTTTCATGTGTCAAAAAGTATGTGGACAAAATAAAACTTCATAATAACATCTATTTTTTACCTCAATTAGTTTCAAGGGAATGACAATGAGACTAAATTTCAACACCATGAAGAAAACAATAAAATGATTAGTCAAGCCTAACAATGTCATCTTAGAATGCCTTGAAGGATGAAGAAACACTAGAATGGGTGGAGAACTTATAAAATGATATATACAAGAACTAAGCCACTCAAACAAACGACAACAATCTAAAGAATAAGCTAGTTCAAGTACAATCTTGTATGGGAACAACCTAAAATGATATCTACTACTATGACATGGTGAAATTAAAGATTTGTAAGCTAAAAGAAGTAGGAAACAAGGTCAATGAAATGAAAAATATGCAAAAAGAAATCATGGAAAAATAAGAAGCCTATATAAAGATACTCTCTATCAACCTCATAAAAGATGTCTACAAGTCTTTTTGGGACAAAATAGTCAATATAGTGGTAGGTGGAAGAAACATGTCATTTTAAGCCTATGGACTTGATAAATGCTCCAATCTTGCTAATGCAGCTATGATGCCTAACAAACATCCATTAACTAAAATATTTCATTCAATCATTAATTAATCCACTTAACAAAACTAATTGAATGATTATTATTATTATTTAATCAATTTAAGTACTCCATTAGTCACAACTTCTAAAAATTGATAAATAAAATTTATGTTTAAATCAATCACCCACAAATTAATTTAATAAATAATGATAACATCAAATCAAATCAAATAGTTAGTAAATTAATTGATTAAAATGGCCAACAAATATTTGAATAGGAAAAATAATATTAAATTAATTAGTTCTATTTGAGAATTTTTTTAAAAAATAATTAAATCATTAAATCAAATTTTGACTAATAATAGCCACCTTATTCTTATCCACTTTATTGATCCTCATCCACATGGTTGGAAAGAACTATAAATTGACATCAATCCTTTATTTTTAAATCTGCTTTTTTGTTGAGTAGGTAGATGCTATAAAAATGAGCAATAAAGATACCAATTAGGAGCTTATCAAGAATTCTCTATTAAAGGTTTGCATGTTTCCTTTTGGATGACTTGGTTTTAATATTGTTTTAAATCTTATTTATTTTCATTATAGTCTTCCATGCTCTATCAAAGGTTTGCATGTTTACCTTTGGATGATTTGGTTCTTCATGATGTGGTATCTAGTCTTGGCTTTCACCTAAGGTTGGAGGTATTACCAACTATCATGCTTCATCCCATTTTAGCATTAATCATATAATACCAATTATTCAATTAACCTTAATAATGATCTTCTAATTACTAATCAAATAATTTAAATCATTTATTTAATTAAATAAATCCTTTATCCATCTTTCCTCTATAGTCTATCTTAACATTTATTTAATTAATTTCACTCTTCTATCCCTTGTCCAAGGATTTAATAAATACAACTATCTATTTAATTCCTCATTTCTCTAGATAAAGTCATTAGCATACAAAAATAGTTAACTAATAAATCTACTTACGCAATAAGTATGCTTAGGAATGTGTACATAGCCCATGCTTCCCACTTCCACACAAAATTATTCTATCAATCTCATCCATTAATTTGAAAAACTTGATCCTTGACATGTCTCTAAAAATGGACCTTTTCGATTTCCAAAAAGGTTCTTTTCAAACTAGAACCTTCATCCTTTCCCAAGCAATTCTTGACCATCTATGTCACTTTAATATTTTCCCTCTTCAAGTGCACCAATTACAAGGTGACACTTAGAGGCTTCTCCTTCTCTCAATCCTCTCAATCATTCTCAACTACTGATCTCTTGGATCAATCTTAATCCTTGATCAAATATTCATCCAATCTATAAATAAGTTATCTTGGAAGTAATCACATATAAACTTCTCAAGCATAAATCCATTTAAGCACAACCACACACATCTTGTTTGTACAATAAGATTTGTGGATGATAAAACACTTATTTTCTTCTTCTATATATATTTTTTACTTAAATGAGGTGTAAATTATATGTAGAATAATCTATTTGAATATCATAGCTTAACTCCTCATTTTGGTTTTTAAATTTTTCATCAATCACATTTTTACATGTCCAATGGGATCTTGTGAAGATTTTATTGCAAATTGCTAGTTTGAAATCTTTACCCATGCTTTTGATATGTCTGATTTACAATTGGTGTTTTCACTTATAGAGTGGAATTTCTACTATAAATTTGTACATCTTTTATACATTGGGTTTTATGCATGTAGATTGATGCATCTTCTTCCCTAAGTATAACTTAATGGGTAGTGTTAGTGTGAAAAATGTTCTTATCTACCTAGTAGACCTATTTTCATTAGATTAAGCTTTCTTAGAGGTTTTTTGTTTTGTCACCTCACCTCATAGAAAATTTACACATCCTTGCACTCATCCCAAGTGTTCTACATGTCTCACACTTCTTGGACAGTTAATCAATATTTTACTCACACCTTCCTTCTTCCTCCTTATCCTACATATACAAAGAGTTCATTGTATACTAATGATTCACTATTATGATATATTTATGCATATTAAGTTTTGAAAGAGTTTGGATTTCACAATGATTTCATTGTTTCTCCAATAGATATAATCTCAAAAAGTTAAAGTGGTAAGAAAGTGATCGCCTAATTAGTCCAAATGGTATTAAAGTTGTAGAGTAAGTTATTATTGAGAAACTACCAATTATGTCTTGCAGGGTATGAAAATTAGCTGTATCCCAAGACCACCTATAAAACTAATGAAAACCTTCTACAAGAGAGTATTCAATAAATGAGATTTATTGATAGTAAGATCTATCAAATAAGATGTTGAGGTATCCTACAAAAGTGTAAAATGAACTTGCTTATATAGACAAGGTGTGATGAAGTACCAAATACAAAACATTAAATGACTAGTGTCATTATTGAATTACATGAGCCATCATTAAATGACATAGGGCCCTAATATTTAATAAAAGCTAAAAACATAAATTCTTATCTAAACAACATAAATATTCTAAAGACCTAAGTTGGATTAACATGGAACTACAATCCCACTAATAGCTAGTTACAAAATTTACCTATTTACACAAACACTCCCCTTCAGTGCAACACAGAGAAAATTAATTATTATGTAAATGATACAAGGATGGGTCTTGGCTATAAGGCCATTTTAGGTATCCATGTAAAAATGAAAATGTAATCTCTCACAAATAGACAAAAGGAAAATGTAATGTCCTGTTTGGAGGCAAGCAAAAAAAGGTATTTTATTAATTTTCATTTTGGAACTCAAGGAAGTTAAATGATATTTATTATGATTTTTTGTGAAGTTAAAATATTTCTATATATTTTATTTGGGGCTAGGTTACCCATTTTTGGGAGTTATAAGGAGAAAATAAATAAATAAAACTATAATTTAAATTTAAATTATGAGTTTGGCTCCCAAATTGTGTGGGCCAATCTAGTGTATTAAAGTTGATATATATATAAGTTCATTTTTGGAGGATTATCATTCAACATATTATCTTATTCTATTTGGTCTACAATTTATTTGTATCATATTCCAGGTTGGAAACCCTTGAGGATATAAGGTGAATTGGATGAAAACTTAATTCATCTTGGGGAGGCTTCATAATAGAGGTCTAATTGCACTTCATTGGCCCATCATATGAAGAAGAGGAGCACAAATTCCAATCAAATATTTGGATCAAACTTGTTGGCAATTTTTTGGGGGTGATGTGACTAGGGTTTTATCCTAGAAGTGGTGCAACATAGTTGGGAAGAAGGGCGATTAGAATTAAAGGGAAATTTTGGGAACTTGGAGGGAGTTTGGTCTTGTATTTGCTTCATATTTGCACCAATAGTAGAGAAGACCTAATTCTCCTTATTGGGAGCAACATTTTGGCATCATTAGTGTTCACTTGTGTAAGGGTTTCCAACCCTTATTTTTAGTGCCAAATTTGGAGAGATGATCCCAACATTCGGTAGCCATTTTTGCATGTTTGGTATGTAGAAACCTTAGGGTTAATTCAATTTGTGGTTAGCAGGTGTAGACAACTAAATTTGACCACTTACGTTTAATCAAATTTATCCTTTTTTGCTAAATATCCTTCTACCTGCATTAATTAAATAATATCACCATTATTTGATTAATATCTGTAAAGTCCTCCAAATCTCTAAGGTATTTAGTTAAATAATTAAATACCTTACCCCTTTATCCCTTTCTTACAAGGAATTAAATAAATAACCCACTTATTTAATTCCCTTTATGTCTCATCCACACTTAATCCTAATTCATCTCCTAATCCCTTCATTAAGGATGTGCACATCCCTAATCCATAATTAGGATGTGTCACATCCTCCAACTTTTGCAAGTTGGCTCCTAATAATCATTAGCCACCTAACCCTCTTCTAATCCTTCATCAACTAGTCTAATCAATCCCCTTTAGTCAACTCTTGTCACATCCCAATGGAATTTTTAATTCCATTTTATTCTTCTAACACTCTTCATGGAATTTTGAATTCCATTTGCAATCCCCATGTCCTTTCAAATGGAATTTTAAATTCCATTTATTCACCCAAGGTTTACCAAAGAATATTTTATTCCTTTTGTCTTCCCCATGCATATTAAAAAGGAAATTTTAATTCCTTTTGGTCAACCTTTGATCTCCACCCTTGATCTCTTGTCCTTGGCCAAGAATGAATCTAAACCATTCATTCATCTCTCCTTGGCTAAATGGCTAACACTAAGCCATTTTGCAACCCTAACACAACCCTAACCAGACAAGCAACATTCTTGTTCACCTTTAAGCATCCAATCTCTCAAGCATTCAACTTCATCCCCAACCATCTTCTAGCATCCAAATCAAGCATTTAAAAGCCATTATGCTGTCGAAATCGATCTAAGAGCACACAAATCGATTGATCAATAGGGCCAACCAACCGATCAACTTGGGTAAGGTAATATTGTTTTTTTCTTGCATTTGTTCAAGTTCAACTTAAGCCTAATCATGAGGTGTTGTTTGTGTTTTCTTTATTTGCATTTCTTTCAGTTTTGCATTTTAAGCTTAGATAAAACACCTACACACATTTATGGCACACCCAGTGGGACCTACATCATTGGTCTATTCTTTTACGTCACCTGTTGTTTGACTTTTACAAGTTTAGATTGTAGTTATAGAAGCGAAACTGCCCATAGGGGCGAACCTAACTGCCCCTAGGGGTGAATCTGCTTCTTTGTAGGGGCGAACCTGCTCAGAGGGGTGAATCTACTTGGAGGGGGGAATCTGCTTCTCTACAAGAGCTAACTTGCTTGGAGGGGTGAATTTTCTTCTTTGTACGGGTGAATTTGCTCAAATAGGTGATTTTGCACATCTAAATAGGCGAATCTGCATCTGGCACTAGAGGGGTGAATGTACCTTGATAGAGGGGAAAACCTGCCTTGAGAAATAGGCTAACCTGCCTTTATAGAGGGGTGAACCTACCTTAGCAGAAGGGAAAACTTGCACCACACAGAGGCGAATCTGAAACCCTAATCTTCCATTTTCTATGTCGTTTCACTTCCGTTTTCATACACTAATCCACTAAGTCTTCTTTTTGTGAGTATCCTCGCTTTCTCCTAACAATCTGTGTAGGTGTTCCTCATTCATTGAAGATCAGTGGTCTAAAACTACTAATGCGTCTTCTACAAGATGATCGGTCCAAGACTCTTAGGTAGTTTGTTTGTCGTTTTTCATACTATTTAGGCACACGTAGTTTAATTAGAGGGTTAATTTACAATTTTTTGTTGTGCTTTTGGTTGGGATATTGACGTATCCAGTCCCCTTGCGCCACTTGGTGATCTTGGGTGATGAGAAATTGCAATCCACTCTTGTCTAGTTGAGTCCACCTAGGAGATCCTAGTGCGTCTTAGCTCTCCCTTTGCACTTCATGTGAGCCTGGGGACCAACTGAGACATTTAATGTCTTCTTCCCTTAGCGGGATCTACCTGAGATTTCATCACCCAGGGGACAATCCCAACCACATGCTATTGGTGGGGTATGTAAATGGGGGAGAGAAAAAGTTGTGCCTTAATCTAGTCACATCGTGTCTAGCGGAGTGGTGAAGCTAGGGTGATACCTAGATAAGACATGAAGAGTTGGTTTGAGTTTCTAATACCTTGTTTGGGCTCCTGAATCACGCTTGTCATGGGCTGGTGTTCATAGTTGTACCTCACATATCGTGTGTATATCGAGGATGCTCGAGATAGCCTTGTTCAACCTAGATAGACATCCTTATCACTAGTCCTAGGATCGTGTTGCTTGGACTATCTTATTTGTGCTTTACCAGTGCTTTTACTTTCGGTTGAGTAAGACCATCCTTTTGTTTGTTGTTTGTTGTGCTTGTTGCCTGTCACCACAGTCCGCCCCACTTTGCCTTTAGAGGCAATCTTGCTTCTTGTTCTTGTCCTGTTCATCATTTGGTCCCCATTCCGAGTCCCCATTTAACTCCATTTGGGAGTTTGTTTCTCATTCCAAGTCCCTATTTGACTTCGTTTGGGATTCCATTTCCCATTATTAGTCTTTGTTTGGGTCCGTTTAGGTGTCTGTCCCCTATTTTGAGTCTCTGTTTAGCCCCATTTGCCATCTCATTCTCCGTTCTGACCTGTTCTGACATCTGTTCTTCATACCCTTTAGCAAATTCTCCCATCCCCTTGTTATGGGTGAACTTTTTTAGTACAAGAGTCAATCTGCCTTTTCTTCTTCACCCGGGACACTGTTTGGGTTTGTTTTAGTGTCCGTTCGATCATTTTTGGCCCCGTTCTTCATCCTCATACCTATTATGATCCCTTTAGGCATATCCATTAGTCCATTAGTGGTCGTATCCTCCCTTCGAGTCTCCATCTATATTTTTTTAGTTGAATCCATTCATCCGTTTTGTCATCTTGTTCCTCGTTTAGGTCCCTATTCGGGTCCATTTTAACATTCATTCTTCATCCCCTTTCTAAATTAACTTGTTCCTTGTACTTGGGAAAAATTTCTCATTGTAGGGGTGAACCTACCTTAATAGAGGGGTGAATCTACCTTTTTTTCCTCATTCAGGATGCCTTTCAGGTCCGTTTTGGTGTCTGTTCGACCATTTTCTGCCTCATTCTTCAGTCAAGTCCCCGTTCCGATCCTTTTTGGCATATCCATTTGTGCATTGGTGGTCCTACCCTCCCTCTAAGTCTTCATCTAGGGCCATTTAGTCAAATCTATCCTTTCTGTGTATTATCCCGTTCTTTGTTCGGGTCCCGTTTGGGTCTATTTCGGTGTTCGTTTCCTTCATTCTCCTCCCGTTCTTCATCCAAGCCCCTATTTGAACCCGTTTAGGTACAATTTTCATCCCATTAGGCAATCTTCAAAGTCACATTTTCCCGTTCTTTAGTCACCCTTCCCGTTCTTTTGTCACCTCTACCTGTTCTTCAGTGTTTGCAATTGTTTGGGCGAATTTGCCAGCTGTTCTGGGTGAATTTTCTCCCAGGGGTGATCCTAGTTCTCTATTTGGGTGAATTTTCTTCTAGGGGTGAATCTTCTTCTTTGATTGGGTTAACCTGCCTCTCTATTTTGGCGAACTTGATCCTAGGGGTGAATCCGCTTCTTTGCTTGGGTGAATTTGCTTCTCTATTTGGGTGAACTTGCTCCTAGCGGTGAATCTTCTTCTCTACTTGGGAGAATCTGACTCTCTATTTGGGAAAACTTGCTCCTAGGGGGCGAATCTTCTTCTCTACTTGGGAAAATCTACCTCTTTGTTTGGGCGAATTTGCTTCACACAGAGGTGAATCTGCTTCCCATACAAAATCTAGAGGGTCAATCCTTCATGCCACAATTAGCCTACATCTTCCTCAGTCCAAAACCATAATCTAATCATTTTTCCTCTTCCTATTCATCCCCAAACCATCCAATTTTTTAAAAAACTAGGAATTTATTTACCCCAACTTGTTGGGGTCATAACTTTCTTATCGATGCTCATAATTCATAACCGTTTACACTGTTGGAAAGGTCTCCAAGAGTACTAATTCAATCCCTAAAATAGTGCCTTCGATGGCCCAATTGTGGAAGCATGCACTACCACTATCATGTGTAGTCATTAGTGATGAGGCCCTTTCCCATCCTATGTCGATCACTCCCATTATCGCTCCTAGCACCCTCCAAACCATTGAATCCATTGCATCCCCATCTTCTACTTCCAGATCCACCCAATCTGTTGGTGACACCCAAATCCAATCCGCCCCTCCTAGTCCTTGTCTCACCAAAATCCAATCCCATGACCTTCATGAATCCTTCATCCTTCCATCTCCCCCACTTGAGAATCCCCCTACACTCCTCCACACAAGATGAGTCATGCCAAGAGCTTAATCCAAAGCATACAAACATATCCCCTCCTCCAAATCAAGATCCTTCCATCCTATCTAATCCATCTCAAGATCATAGTCCCTCATCCATTTCATCTCACGATCCTTCTATTAGAGTAATTGGACATTTACTTTATTAATTAAAAAATATTTGTTTAATTACGTAAAGTTTCCTTTTAACTCTTTTTCACTTAAGCTAACATTAGGTACATAATAATTAATTACTTTATTAATTATTATTGTGCAAGCCTAGGGTTTTCCTTTTTTAGGGTTTTCATCTATATGTAGTTGAAAACTATCTTTTGTATCATTATTCATTTTACATTTTCAGGTGAATACATTGCTCCACATTCTTGAGCATTTATTTTGTTGCTTCTCTTTGTTTCTCCTTGTAACAGGTTATTTGCTTGCAAAGATCTTTTGGACTTCTGTGGTGTTGTATCTTCTCAACTCCAACACCTTCTCCTCAATGGGATCCTAATCCTAGCATCCCATCTACCCCATCTCAAGATCACACTAGCTCATTCGCTCCATCCCACGATCCCCTTTGCACTCAAGATGTAATCACCCCATCTCATGAGACCTTATCACCCACTATCAAACATATAGATCCTGTCATACCACCTAATCCCTCTCTTGATCCCTTATCACTTCCTCCTCTAGACCAAGATGCTGCTATCCCATCATCTCCATCTCATTATTCTTCATCGTTGCCTAGCCCTGTCACCTTGACACCACTTCTATATCACCTTGGTAACATTACACTCATCCATGGTGGTCTTCTTGTAGAAGAAAAACAAAGTATATGCATCACCCTTCCTCCTCCACCCACTAATAGACTAGCATCATGCTTCCAAAAGAACACAAACCCTACCATAGATCACATGATCAAGAACATTAACTATCAAGGAAAAGGTTTAGGCCTTCATGAGAAAGGTACTTAAGAGCCCATCTAGGTCAAAGAAAATCTAGGCACACATGGCCTTGGATATATCTCCCAAGAATCACAATCCAAAAATGTTGGTACAACCTTCATACATCCCAAGTGAGCCTCTTCTAAAGGAATGAGATGCACTTCCCATCGTTCTACCAAACCATTTGTCGCTATTCCCCCTCCTCCATCATATTACCTCAAAGCAATTGTCCTTCTTTCTCCTTCATCCTTTAAATTTTGGGTCCTTATGTCCCTCCATCCACCATTGCTCATCCTCCATCTACTGCACCTATTTTGGGTTCTTACATACCTCCATCCACCATAATAAATCCTCCATATACAACATCCATTTTGGGCCCTTATATCCCAAAATAAGCTAATCCATCTTATCCTTTTCATTCTCTCATCCATCCATCACCTGTCCCTAGCACACATCATATGAATCCTAAATTCACAATCCCTGATCAAGATCAACAAAGTCACCCCTCCATGTATGCTATCTCACATCCTCCATCCACACATCATCATCAAAATCCTACCCCTATCACTCCATCTACATCTTCTCAACATTATCCATCTCCTCATACCCATCCCATTGCTATTAAAATCACTTTGGATGCCAAAGAAAAAATTCATAAATCCAAACATCCACATGAATCTAAAGATCCTCATGTCCCCTTAAAAAGACATGTTCACAAAAATAAAAATACAATCCAAAATCCAAATCCATCCAAAAGGCCACAAAGGTCCACAAAAGAAAAAATAAAAACCATGTGGATTCCCAAGAAAAAAGATGCAGTGCCTTCAAATGAAAAATCCATAACGACATCCAAAGTTGCTAATCCACCAAAAAATCATTCACATCCTCCGTCTCCTAAATCTACTTTGGGTCCCTATGTCACAAAATTCACTACCCCAACTCCTCCATTATCTCCACACTCTCCATCCATTCATCCTCCTATCCTTTCACATCCACCACCACATGTGCCAATGTTGGTCCTGAACACCTTCCCCCATCACACATCCACATCATCATTAAATCCATACACTTTCCAACATCCCATATATTATCCCCCATATCTTCCCTATCAAATCCCTTTAATCCATTCTCTTGCATTATTCATCCATTTTAATAAGGTTGTACCAACATCCGAATAGTCACTTCAAGCATGGGCTCTTATTATCCCGTATGGAACTTGATGCTTGAGTCCTTCATCCATCTCCCTATCCACTATCTTCTAAGTCCACATATCCACATCCCTATCCTTATCACTCTCCATTGCGTAGATAATTTTTTTGGGTTTTCACATGCTTTGGGATGTTTGTGTAAAACAATTTTGCAAGATGGTTTGATCGGGTAAAGATAATTATGATGGAAATCAACTAAGTGTCAATTCTGAAAATTTTGTGTAATAGGGCATCCATTTTTTGGGTTTGCATTGCTCCGTGAATGAAGTTTTTCCTCTATGCTTCCAACATTACTTTTTTGGTTGATAGAAGCATCTAAGTCCATAATTTAATCTTTTTTTGGCTTTTTGTTTGAAAGTTATGGATAAAAAAAGTTTGACCTAGAAAATTGTAGTAATTTCTTGTATAGTGTAGGTGAGTTGGAGAGTCTTCACTTCTCCATGGATAAGATTTTAACTTTATAGATTTGAGGAGATGTTGATAGATTTTAGATGAGTGTAAAATTTAGTTGTCATGATGTTTTGAGGTATGCGTGTCTGAATATTGGTATATAGCTGGATAATTTTTGTATTAGGTCTATTATGGCGATGACCTAATAAGTTTGAAGGTATGTGAAGGTTAAGTATTGCAGAATTACGTGGGAGCTATTATAGGTCCATACCAACCTATTTATATTTTCTTTAAGGATTGAATCTTGGTGTGAGGCATGTGTGAAAAGGTTTGAGCTGACACATGTTATATTTTGTATGATACATCTAATTAGGTCAACCTAATTGATGTTATGCTTAAAGCAAATATATATGCTAGATCCTTTTCGATGTGAATGTTGAGTAGAATATTATAGTGATGTGAATGTAGATGAAAGCAGAGTGTTATATCAAAATTAGATGAAGTGTGTAAAGTTAGTTTATTGAGGTTCATTGGAACTGTAATTCATTCATATGACATCTGCAATTGTAATAGTTCAATCTAGGTTCCGAGCCACAAAATTTCTTTTATCTTTTCTTTCTTTTAGTGGGCAGTGAGTCCACCTATAGTGAGCACTTCTATAAATATACTATAACCATTTATAATATATTGTGAGATAATCCTCACCTTAGTTTTTCCTATTTTGGGTTTTTCCATGTAAAAATACCAGTGTTCATGTGTTATGTGATGTTGTTGAATTTTTCATGCTTTCTCTCATTATTGTAGTTGAAAATGCTATGTGGATTGAAGGTTTAAATATTTGAATGGTTTATAAGAATACTGATTCACCCCCCTCTCATTATTTTTAGTGTTTAACAATAAACACATCATAGACAACATAGAAATTTACACCAAAAATCTTACTTCCCTTATCATTGATATAGATGTTTATTTGTACAAATTAACATAAAACTGAATCACATAACTACTATCACCTGTACATAACTACCTTGTTAACAGATAATAGAAAATTGATTATGACAATGTTTATTATCCTACATACTCCCCCATAGTATATATTAGGAAAAAAGTATTCATTATTCCATATTTTCTCCCCCATAATGAACATTTTGAAGAATAAAAACTCCAAAAGACATGTTGCCACTCTATCCATCTCTGAAAAGAAAGGTGAATCTCCTTTCTTCAAGCATCGATGCATTTAATCTGCAATCAAGGATGATTAAACTACAATTGACCATCATGAGTCACTCTTCTAGTGTTGAATCTCTCCTCTATCAACAATGTCTTACAACCTCGATCTTGGGACCTATCACACAATCCAACCATAAACTTGCAACTTTTTGATGCCTTGCAAGAAAATATCTATCACTCTTCACAAACCACCAAACCTTGCTTGATTACTCTCATCTTTGACAAATGAATATTGATATTTGTATACTTTTTAAGCATACCAATAATATTTTTCCAATTCTATCCACAATTCATTAACATGCATTTTGTCATATATACATTTTTTTGCTCTCTATACCAACATACCTTCTTAGAATGATTTATTAAACCACATATGTAACAAGGATGTATATTCCAACACCTATACATTGTATGTACTTTCCTATTACAGTGAGAACACTGCACACATTACATTCCTTGAAAAAATTTATTTGAACCTATAACACCTGTAACATCATTCCCTTTTTACCTTTGAGATAACCCAAACCTTCATGTACTTCAACCTCCTAATTGATTCAGCTAGCTCTGTGATTCCTTATGCACGTTTACCTAATCCTTGATGTATTTATCCCATTCTTTACATGATTTTGAAACCAATATTCTTGTCATTACAACTAGTAGGATTTTTGAATTCAAACATACGATCATGTTCATCTTTAAATCAGAAACAACTTGAGTGATATTACACAAACCAACTAATGGATCAAAATAAAAATACAGCTCTTTTGTGCTACATGAAACATCACAGATTAATGGTTTTGATTTCAAATATTCACTTTCCTGTTGACATGATGCAAGAAAACCATATAATTGATTATTTTGTGTCTTCAACCTACATATCTCATCATTTTGTAATCTATTTTTCTCTTCTAAAAATTTTGAAATTTTCTTCTGTGAACTTAAAATTCCCATGCTACCTCCAGGTGAGTTTATTTTTTGCCTAAGTATCGGTCAAGCCTCTAAGAGGGAAAAAGCAATATGGAGCTCATTTGTGCAAAATATTTTCTGAATGTCGCCACTTGGCAGTCGAGCGCTCCACACAAGGTTTCCTTCCATCACTTTTCAAAAGCTTGAGCTAGGTTTCTACATGTCAGTTGTTCACAATCTTTTATGCCTCTTTGCATCACTCCCCTTTCGGGCCCCAACTGCACACCACGTAGCATCACCTCGCGCATATTTTTTGATGGATCCCACATTCGGCGTGGTATGCTGGAGACCTCCACGTGTCTTCGCAGTGAAAGTTATTCATCACTGAAATAGAAGCATAAATGTCGGGCCTCGACTGGTTGCCATGTGATAATCTAGAGACTTCATCACAGGAGAAAACCAGACAGGCCGCAACCTATCACCAGCTGCCACCATAAATGGATTGCATGTGTCAGTACTCTAGTTTATTGGGACCACTACCATCATTTGCAAGGGATGCATCTAGCCCTTGGACATCCTCGTTCATGGCCGAAATATTTTCAGTTGTAACAACCAAAGGAAAATCATTGCTAATGCATCATTACTCGTGATCGAAGAATCTTTCCTATTACTTGCTCATCAAGTTGGGGTTTCATTATAAATACTAATTCATATTTCAAAGCAGGGGTTTCAATTTTAGTTCAAATTTGGGAAAAGGAATTGATAAAAGAACCAGGCCTTTAATTGCTTTATTAGATTATTGTAAAGAACTCATAGACTATGCCATTGTTTGGCCTTTCTGTTTTCTTTGATATTGGATAAGGTTTACTGTGCCATTATTGTACTGGATGTTTCATTCCCAGAATTTTATAAATTAATACAAGCTTGTTGTTTTAGATCATGTCTTGGACTCTTCTTTCTAGTAAAAGTGTATGAAGGTTGTTTTATGTCATATAGTGAATCACTCAGAATTTATCTATATTCTTCTATTCTGGAACACAACAGACTAGCCACGGGCCCTTAAGTCATATCCCCAAGATAGATTTCTTGTGCCACATATCTAAATCTCGATGTATCGCCTTAGTTAGATCCCTTTATTTTATATCTGCTTCATTTTACCATTCAAAACCCTAGTTATAGAAGAAGCCAACTTTTTTAAAATTTGGAGGCTATTGAGTTTAGCATAATAGGTCCCCCCTAAAACCGAGTTTCCCATAGAGGGTTGTCACCTTGCCAAATTTTGGCATCTGCCTTTTTTTTTCCTTTCTTGGCATGACCGGTGGGACCTGAAACAATAACCAAATCAAAAGGGTGTGTAAGTCATCGGCCTGTTACTAGGTTACGAACCGCAAAATAAACCCATTTTGTTAGTGTCCTCATTGGTAATAGCTCGTACCTAAACTTACCCAGTAAAAAATTCAAATCCTAGCAATAATGTTGATCGAAAACTAAAATTATATGGCTTGGGATGCCGAAAGTCCCCTTGTTGCCCCAATGACACCTGTCATATGGGCCCCTATATCGGTCTCTACTCTAAAAGTTGTTCCAAAGTTCACTAGAGATGGTTCAAGAACACCATCTGAACATCTGCAAGATGTTGCAGACGTGTGTCTAGTGCATGGAGTAACAGATCAGAACGTAGCACTGAGATTGCTTGCAACTTCTTTCAGAGGGAGAGGGCTAGATTGGTATCACACTCTACCTGCTAATACCATCGGTACTTGGGATCAACTCGGAGACCCCTTTTTTGAGAGATTCTTGAATGATGGAGACAAGTCTTCGTTATACCACCAGCTATCAATAATAAAGAGGGTCCCATCCGAAACCATGATAGATTTCAATGCTCGATTTCACACAACTTGGAAAATAATCCAGAATGCCATCCAACCATCGACCGAGCTAGCGTTCATGTTTTACTTAAAGTCCATCAATGCTGACATTTCTATGATGATCCATTTGCTTGGCGGAACCACATTACTAGATGCATACACCATAGCGGTGAAGGCGAAGAACAAGCAGATTGATGTCATAAAGTTGCCACCTCACCCCCCATGCCGATATTCCCTGAAGTATCATCTTCTAATTAGGAGATGCCATCTACTAACACAACCATGCCTCCGCCATCGTCTATGTACACATATCCAAGTGCATAACCAAATGCTGCTCTTACATCTAGAACTTCGAAGGACGAGATGAGTGGCATAAGGGAGATGTTACAGAACTTCACAAATGAAGTAACCACTATCAAACACACTCAGGTTTCTCCTCCAAGACCAACCTATCAAATTTATCAGGGTAACAGACCCTCCAACCAATAAAACCAATATCAAGGGGGCGCACAGACAACTTCGTTGACTCAGACAAATAACCAAATAGTACTAGTACCAAGTTCATTGGGAATTTCTCAGACAAGTACAAGCAGGGAGCTGACTGCGGGAATGAACAATCTCGCTGAAGATTTCAATCCCTGGTGCTATCCTTGCGGCGATTCTCATATACCTCGAAATTGTTCACGTGAAAATTTACAAAAAATTTCCAACCAATGTAGCCAAGGTGCAACGATGAGTTTGAGAGGGTATACATACACCTCTTCCCAAATGGAGGATGCACTTCTCACCTCACAGATGCAAGAAGTGCCCTTAGAGTAAGAAGGTGACATAGCTCTTGGCCATGCCCTCATCTCATGGATGGAAGGGGATGAAGCAGTGTTCACTTATGAAGCATCCACATCGACAACCCCGAAAGTGTAGTCTGACTATAAAACTCGATTGAAGAGAAGATTCACAAGTGAGCTGATCACTCCGTAGCCTAGGAGTATTCTGAACCAACTCCTTGGCCCTTATACATTTTCTCCAGAGCCTCAAGTGCGAAAAGAAATTGTTATCACCAAGGAAAAGGAACAAAAGCCTCCAAATCCATCACCAATCAATGTGGTGGAACAATTGAAGAATTCCTCCGCTAATGTGTCCCTCTGGGATATCTTAGCCATTCCAAAACATAAGTCATTTCTATAGGAGGCCCTATTGAAAGATGCAGTTGCACAACCAATAGAACAAGATTCTAAAAAGACCATCAACATATCACCTCCAGCCAAAGTTCTTGCAAACACTATAGAGGAAGCTCCGATAGAGCGAAAAGGGGAGAAGCCAGAACCTAAATCCTTCTTCCTAACTCTCATTGTAGGGGAAAAATTGTTGCACAACTCCATGATTATCTCTAGTGCCAGTACCACAGTCATGCCCAACTAGATAGATGAAGCCTTAAGACTTAGTTATGAACCCCTAAAAAGAGGATTTATGCAGCTAGATGTGAACAAAGTCGATACGGTGGGCCTCATTAAAGACCTCCCTTTAACATTGTTTTCCTATCCTAGTATCATGGTGTCACAAGATACTGTGATCATTGATGTTCCCCCCATGTTCGTCCTCTGTCTATCATAGGAGTTTATGAAAAAGATAGGTGGATACCTTTCTTTGGATTGGTCTCACCTAATTCTTAGGACCAAGCATGGAGCCAAGATGAAGATTATATAAGAATCCCTACATTTAGAGCATGTGGCTAGTGAAGCCATGATCAAGTACGAGGATACCCATACTCCTCCCACAAGAGAAGAAACCAAAGTTGCTCAAATCTCTTACACTAAGGAAGAAGCCATTGGTAGCAAGCTGCAAGGAGGAGAGAAGGCAACTGAAGACAAAGCCAGTTCCGAAGAAGTCTTTTTGAGTAACGTTGTAGATACCAATCCTTTTGACAATTATCATGCTACCGATTTGGGAACCTACATCATCTATGAGGAAGATCAAGAGTTGTCGAAGATAGAAAAGGACTCTGTAATTGAGAAAAATCCAGAGCTATGGATGTTGTACTTTGATGGTGCAAGATGCAAAGTAGGTATTGGTGTTGGGATATGCCTAATATCTCCAAACAACGAGCAGATTCTCAGATCCTTTCGCTTTTAGTTTTCCTCCTCAAACAATGAGGTTGAATATGAGGGTCTTGTGCAAGGACCAAGCCTTGTAGAGCGCATGGGTGTCAAATAAATAAAAGTGTTTGGGGATTCCAAACTTATAATCAATCAAGTCAGAAACACCTCTGTTATGAAAAACATGTGCATACAATTTTATACGCATAGAGTATGGGACCTCATTGAGAGATTCAAATATTTTAACATTCATGCGATACCAAGGGAGAAAAATTTAGCTGCGGATCACATGGCAATGGTAGGATCTCAATTCGATCCTATTTCCAACTTGATGAATAATGTACACTCAGTGCGGTTAATCATTTGACCATCCATTCCAGATAACGATCAAAGTTGGCAAGTGTTCAAAAGTGATGAAAACATTGCCTCGTTCATTCAATAGTCGGGCGAGTTCACTGACCAACTCCAGCTAAAGATTGAAGAAGCATACGAAGGATAGATCATCCAATTAAGATCAAACAAAGTTCTGGAAGGGCTGGTCATGCTCAAAAATCTATTCGACTAATGACACAAGAAATGATAGGAGGAAATTTGTGGCAAACAAAGTGGACTATTCCAACCTTGAGGTCGAAGGCGGAAGAAAACTAAAAGTTGGAAAAGAAGTCCCACAACACGATAAAGATAGGCTGATACATTTCTGTGAAGCATAGGAAGGAGTCGTAGCCTGGTCTTATGAGGACCTCAGAGGGTATGATCCTGACATCATCCAACATACCATAGAACTCATGGAAATTGCTAAACCTATCCGACAAAAACAAAGGCCTATCAATCCAAAGATTGAAGCCCTGATGGCACAAGAGCTAGGGAAGTTGATCCAATCAAAGATTGTGTTTCCAATCAAACAAAGTACCTAGGTATCTAACCTTGTGCTAGTCCAAAAGAAGAATGGAGACATTCATCTCTTTGTTAACTTCTACAACCTGAACAAAGCATCATTAAAATATCATTATCGACTGGGTATGTGCAGGATCATGATGCGCTAAAAAGTTATGATATGTAAGTGATATGATGGCCCATGTGGTTGACGACTTTTTTTTACCCAAAATTGATGAAATGAAAAGGGTTTTTAAAGGAGATTCTCAGCTTTCCACCAATATAAATTATGCTTTACTTTGAATTTAATAAATTATTATTATTGATTTTCTATTTGAATTATGACTAAAGTCCTGATTGATAGGCTGATTGAAAAACATCTATAGCTTCCAAACAGTATCACATTTTTTGAATCCAAAACATGCGTCACATTCTATGCTTTGCATACTATAGGATTAAAAAAGAACTTGAATTTTATGAAGTTTTGACCAAGTTAAGGTGGTCAGACATACGAGTTTTTATATTTTTTAAAATTTGTAATAAAAATTTCATAATTAATTATTTACTTGGGAAAAAATTACAAAACAATATGCATCACATCGAGACATGAGTCCTCTACTTATATCTAAAATATTATAAAAGAATATTATCATTTTATTGTGGTTAGGGTGGTCAGACAAACACCTACTTATTTTTTCCTTGAAATTTAAGTACTACTGCATTGAAATTTCAAATTTTCACCAAATAGATTTAGAAAAAGAAAAGAACCTAGTATTTTAGAAACTATATTCAATTTTCTATAGACTCTATTGTTACATATTTTTGAAATAATATAGATAACTTATTCAACTTTTTACATCAAGTTGTCTAACTTTGATTTTTCTGAATTTTATCGCCACTTAAGGGCTTGGTTTTTCCATGATGATCTTGCACATACCCCACTATCTTCCATGGAATCTATTCTGCAGATCATGGCAAGTTTGGAAATGTTTTCTCTACTAGATGGTTTCTCAGGTTACAATTAGGTCCGGGTTAAAGAAGAAGATTAGTATAAAACCACGTCCACCACCAAATGGGGAACATTTGCATACACCAAAATGCCTTTCAGCCTATCAGATGCAAGAGCTACCTTCCAATGGGAAATGGGTATTTCCTTCAACGAACTAATCAATAAGATCATCCTCATTTATTTAGATGACCTGACTATGTTTTCCAAATCCAAAGATGACCATTTCGATCATCTAGAGATTGTCTTCAAAAAATGCCAAGAGTTCGGGGTATCTTTGAACCTCAAAAAGTGTGTATTCAATGTGCAGCAAGGAAAGCTACTAGGGCGCGTAGTTTCCAGAGATGAGATTGCTATTGATCCTGAAAGGGTAAAGGAAATTAGAGAGTTGCACCTTCCAGTCAACAAAAAAGGAGTTCAGTCCTTTCTAGGGAAGGTAAACTTCATAAGCAAATTCATCTATGATTTTGCAGGAATAATCTGGCCAATCACCCTGATGTTAAAAAAGGACCAATTATTCAAATGGATGAAGGAAGCGAAAGAATCCTTTGAGAAGGTAAAGGACGTTATTTCTTCGACCCCTATGCTAGTAAATCCATACTTGTCTAAAGAATTCATGATGTATATTTTTTGTAGTGAGACAAGCATCACCACTGTTCTGACCCAGAAGGACAACGAAGGAAAGGGAGAACATCCAATAGCTTTTCATACTCGGACCTTGAAGGAATATGTAGCAAAATAC
Organism: Sequoiadendron giganteum; assembly: GCA_007115665.2. Taxonomy (NCBI): domain Eukaryota; kingdom Viridiplantae; phylum Streptophyta; class Pinopsida; order Cupressales; family Cupressaceae; genus Sequoiadendron; species Sequoiadendron giganteum. The sequence continues at coordinate 50,850,566 of CM021105.1, read as the reverse complement.
AACTTCATCGAAAGACAAGCATTCATAATCGTAAAGGGACTCAAAAAGTTATGATGTCTGATATGTTGCAACAAGGTGATCATTTATGTCACACACTCTAGTGTGTGCGAATATATTATGGAAGGAGAAATCACCAAAAAGAGGGCCAACTAGATCACTAAGATCCTCAAATATGACATCGAGGTGAAGCCTATGATGATTGTCAAAGGAAGAGGGCTTTATGAATATTTGGCACACAACAAAGAGATAGAAACAAAAGCAGAGCAAGCAGATCTGATCCTGATGAACGAATCTGAACCCGAAGGATGTTGGCTAATGGATAGGACCAAATTTATGAACACTGACAAATATTCGTTAGGCCTTCCTTCTCAGAAAAGAAAGTTCTACCGATTAGAAAACAACGGGTATGCACTCATTTAAGGGGTTCTTTTTAGGATAAATTTCAATGGTGTCTTGTTACGATGCATCACTATGGAGCAAGCAAGGAAAATTCTTGACACATTCCACAATAGCCTCGAAGGCAGACACTTCTCTGCAAAAACTACCGCCATCAAAATCTTGTGCACTGGGTACTTCTAGCCGACACTATTCAATGACTCCTACAACATGATAAAGTCCTGCAAGGAATGCCAATTCTACTTAGGGAGGAGAAAAAATTCCGCTATGCCCCTCAATCCGATAGTATCAGATGAACCATTCATGCAATGGCGGCTAGAATTATAGGAATGATCAATCCAACCTCCAACATCGTTCATAAGTTGATTTTTATAGCTGCAAACTACTTTACAAGGTGGACTAAAGCAACACCCTTGAAGAATGCAATCGAAGAAAAAATTGCGGATTTTGTCAAGGGGCTGGTAATAAGATTCGGCCTGTTGAAGACCATCATCTTAGAAAATTCCAAAGCATTCCTAGGCTCTAGGGTATGTCAGTTCGTGCTTATGCATGGAATATTCTTGAAAACATCATCAAACTATTACCCATAGGGGAACGGACTCGCTGAGTCAACTAATACAAATTTAGTTTGACTCATTAAAAAGATTGGCTCCGATCATGAGAAGGAATGGCATAAGAATCTCTAAACAACATTATGGGCGGATTGCATATCTCCCAAACAAGCCCTGAAGACTTTTCCATATGAGCTGGTGTACATGAAAGAAGCACTGCTACCTATCTCTATAGAGATACCTGTGCTACAAATACTCAAGTCTTTAGAGATTGAAGAGAATGGAGATATGGAGGTTCAATTGGCCAAATTATTGGAGGTGTAAGAAAAAAGGGAGAAATCCCTAATAGCCATGACTAATCACCAATAGCTAGTGGGGTATGTGCAGGATCATCATGGAAAAAATAGGCCCTTAAGTGGCGATGAAAATTAAAAAAATCAGAGTTAGGCAACTTGACATAAAAATTTGAATAAGTTATCTATATTATTTCAAAAATATGTAAGAATAGAATCTGTAGCAAATTGAGTGTAGTTTCTAAACTACTAGGTTTATTTTTTAAAAAAATCTATTGGTGAAAATTTGAAATTTCAATGTAGTAGTACTTAATTTTCAAGGAAACAATAAGAAGTAGGTGTCGGTCTGACCACCCTAACCACAATAAAATGATAATATGTTTTATAAGATTTTAGATATAAGTAGAGGACTCATGTCCCGATGTGATGCATATTTTATTGTAAGTTTTTTCCAAGTAAATAATTAATTATGATTTTTTTATTACAAATTTTAAAAAATATAAAAACTCGTATGCCTGACTAAGAGATTTTACTGCAAAGGATATATCTGGCCTGATGTTGACTAAATACATTAGAGACCCAATCAACTACCTGTATAAGGTGGGGTCTACATCCTTCTCCCTGGATGTGTCTACCTTCTTCCAATTCATGATCATAGGAGTAGACATGGCTCTGCAATCCTCCATCTTGAACCTCCTCAAGATTTTGATGCAGTATTTCCCTTGTCCAAGGAAAACATCTCCATCTATCTGCCATACCTCCATGCCTAGAAAGTAGTGCATAAGCCCCGAATCGTTCATCTCGAACTCTGGTGCAAGGTCCCACTTGCACTCCTCTATGAGCCCCAGTGAACCTGTTAAAAACAAGTTGTCCACATATAGAACAAGAATGAGAACCTCACCCCAAACCACCAAGTAGTAGAGATTAGCATCCGCCTCACTCTTCACAAAGCCCATTCCCTACAAGTATTTATCAATGCTCTCATACCACACCCTAGGAGCTTGCTTGAGTCCGTACAAATCTCTCTTCAATCTACACACGTGGGTTTCACTACTATTTGCTACAAAGCCCCTCTGGTTGTTCTATGTATACCTCCTCTTTCAATTCACCATTATGAAACATCATCTTGACATCCATTTGATGTATCTGCCATCCACCTGTGTTGCAAGAGAGATCATGACTCATATAGAAGTATACCTGGCCATTGGAGTGAATGTCTCCTCATAGTCTATTCCCTCCTTCTGAGAGAAACCCTTTTCCACAAACCTGGCCTTGTATTTCTCGATGTTACCATCTGTACCGTGCTTAATCTTATAGATCTAGCATGATCCAACCACTGCCCTATCTATTGGTCTAGGCACAAACTCCCACACATCATTTTGCACTATTGAGGTATATTCCTCAACCATCACATCTCGCCACACCTACTGCTGTGCAACGTCCTGATAACTGAAAGGCTCACTATCTACCAACTGAATAATTGAAGCCATATAGTCATTATACCTTGCTGGTTGTCTTTGTTGTCTATTAATCATCATAGGAGCTCCCACAAAATCCTGAGTATCCCTTTGTTTTTGTTGGTTACTGCTACCAACTATAGAGGATGAAGTATCAACCTCCATGTGTTTCTGATGCATCTCTTGGATCTACTACATTTGTTGCTCCATACTCTGGGAACTCTCAGCACCTGAGCTTGTGCTTGTACTATTCACTATACTCAAGCATCGTTTTCCCTGATCTGATTGCTTGATCCTTGGAGCTTCTATTGGCTGCTCACTTTGATCATCTGCTAGAAAATATTTGAACCCTCTAAATGCCTTGTCCTCCATGAACTTGAAATCACGCCCAATTATAATCCTCCTGGCCCCTAGAATAAATATATGATATTCCTTTGAGGTCTCGTTGTACCCCACAAAGTGCCCTCTCTCTGCAGTCTGATGTAACTTGGAACGTGTCGCACCTGGAATGTGACAACATGCCAAACTCCCAAATATCCTGAAGTGTCTTACATCTAGCTTCTTCCCTGAAAATGCCTCCTCTGGTGTCATCTTGCCCAATACCTTATGTGGAACCTTGTTCTATATGTATACTATTGTACTACATGCCTCTGCCCATAAGTAGCGTGGCATATATTGGTCATACAATATAGCCCTTGCCGCCTCCGATATAGACCGATTCTTCCTCTCAGCAACCCCATTCTGTTGCGGGTTGTAAGGAACAGTCCATTCTCTCTTGATTCCTTCCTTGGTATCAAACTCCTAGAACTCTTTCCCTTTGTACTCGCCTTCATTATCTGATCAAATAACCTTTATCTTCCTGCCTATCGAATTCTTCACAAGAGCTTTGAACTCTTGGAAACGACTAAAAACCTCATCCTTGGTCTTCAAGAAGTATATCTAGGCCTTCTTGGAGAAATCATCAATAAAAGTAACAAAGTACTCATATCCTCTGAGAGACTTTGTCGACATTGGTCCACATATATCTGAATGTACTAGATCAAGAACACCCTTGGATTTGGTGTCACTCCTTGGAAAAGCTTCTCTCACAAAATTCCCCAACACACATCCCTTACATACATCATCATGCTTTGTGCTCACCTTTGGAACACCTGTGACTGTCTCATGAAGCATTTTAAGTGCACCATGATGTATATGGCCCATCCTCCTATGCCATAGCTCTCCTTGATCTCTAGAACTACCAATGCTTATCAGTGCCTTATGAGTATCAAACTGTAACTTGTAAAGTCGGTCGCTCCTAGCTCCAATAGCTTTCGGTGATTTTCAATCCTTGTGCTTGATTAACACATTTTCCCCTCTAAAGAGTACATTGTGGCCTGTATCCTAAAGGATCGATACAAAAATTAGATTCATAACCAAGCCTAACACATGCAACACATCATGAATGGGAATCGGCTTGCCATTCTTCCTTTGAAATAGAACAGTCTCTTTCCCAACTAGATTTAGTTTGGACATGTTCCCCATAGAAATCTGGATTCTGATGTCCTCCTCCGTGTAATTGGAGAAGTATTGTCTAACTCCTATCATATGAAATGATGCCCCACTGTCTATATACCAAACACCCTATGAGGTTGAGCTAACCATACAAGCTATGAGTGCAAACTCATCCTCCATTCTACTAGAGAGCTCATTTGCACTTGCCGAAGCTGTTGTCTACTTATTTCCTTTCTTTTCATTCTTCTTCCTTTGTGGGCAATCACTGACATAGTGGCCAAACTCGTGACAACCATAGCACTTGACTTTAGACAAGTTCTTCTTCTCACCTTTAGGATTTGATCATTTGCTAGACCCCTTCTTTGCTTTCCCTTTTCCTGCTAGGGCAACGTTTTCCTGTTCTGCCTCACTTTTCTGACTCTTACTGCTGGTACCATTGACAAGGCTTAGTCTAAGCTCCTCTTGAGTGAAGTCACTCCATAGTCGATCCCAACTCGGTAAGGTTTCTCGTCCATTAATGACTTGAACAAAGACATCCCACTGCTTAGTAAACCCATTTAGGGCTATCAGTACTAGCTCATCATCATTTGATTTATCTCCAATAGCTTCAAACTCATCCTTGACAAGTCTAAGTCTGGTGAGGTAACTTGTATCGTCTTCTCCCTTGTTCATCTGGGTATTCCTCAAATTTTCTCTGAGAATCAAGTTCTTGTTAGTGGTAGCATTCTAGTATAGATTCAAAATGGTGTCCCACATCTTCTTCGTTGTATCCAAATCTGCGATATGTGGAACAATATGATCCTTAACACCATCAAGAATCAGCCTCTTTGCCTTGGAATCTTCCTTCTTATATGCTAAGAGTTGTGTTGGATCTCTAGGTATAACTACAACACTGGTCACATATTCCTTCATACCATTCTCTTCCAACAATAAAGAAATTTTGGCTTTCCAAACACCAAAATTTGAGGCTCCATCCAATCTGTCCTGATCTCTCAAATCAGCTGAGGCCATCTTAAAGGATAAAATAAATAATAATTCGAAAGAGGTCAAACTAGGTTTTATAAACCCTCGATTTTCCTTTGCCTAGGGTAAACCTTTTCTACCCTCAACTTAGCTTTGATACCATGTGAAAATTCTATTGCAGTTACTGATTATTAATCTCCTATCTTATACAAATTATTTGACTATCAAAATTTAATTCATAGCTAATATTGAATAATAACACAATTGCAACTTCACAAATAAAAACACAAAAGAAACATGCAACACAATGAACATGATATTTTTGGAAAAATTGTCCCTGGAAAAACCTCTGAGGGAAAACTAGTACTGCAGATGAAGAACTTATATTAAGCTTTAGCAAATTAAGAGATACATAAAAATGCTTGCCTCTTATTGGCAGAGCTCTGATAATCTCCCAATTTCTCCATTCGAGATACTACAACTGCTATCCCCAACGCTATCACTGTGCCCTTGCTATCACTGCAAGACTTATTTGCTAACATATCAAATTCATTTGCTAACACTACAAATGCTTCTCAAACTTATCTTCTCCAAATGCCCAATGACCCCCTTTTATACTACTCTCGTTGGAAAACCAACGACTGAGATTAATAACACCTTAACAAACCCTAACTAACTACTTTTATAGGTGTCTTTAAAAGAGTCATTTAAATAAATAAATATAATTGTCTTCATCTCAATAAATTGACCAGAAAAACAATTATTTACTTATTTCTAACAAATGGACAAACAGCTGTCCATGCTAACAAACTAACACTTAATTCTTGGAGGCAGGTTAATTTGGCAAGATCCTTCAACTTTAACAATTCATCCTCTTCAACAGAGAGGATCAATTCATTTGATCTGAGTACCCGCAGACACTCCAACTCTGATATTCCCTTCGACATGTGACTGTGCAACCCATAATGGCAATCCTGTATGTTGAGGTGTTGAAGACATTTACAGACGTCGACACCAAGATAGGTCGAGCAAGACAAGATTCTTAAGCCTCCTCACACATTTCGGTACCTCCTCAATTCTTGTCCATGATAAATTTAAGAGCTTGAGAAGTTTTAGCCTTCCAACAGAGTGAGGCAATGTAGAGATCTTAGTTTGGCTCAAGTCGAGAACCCTTAATAATTTCAAGGGGCTGAAGAATTTTGTCTCAATCTTTTCAATGGGATTTTTATATAATGACAGAGTGCAAGAGACCTGGTACAAGAAACCTTGCTATGTTGGATGACCATATCATCTGTATCTTGTTTGGGTAGTAAAATTATTTTCACAGATGTGCATGCATCTTCAACAGAAAATGCACATCCATTTCCTTTAGATATGTCAATTGCCAAATCAAGCAGCAAGTCATGGATATTGCAATACTTGATTAGATCCGACGAACTCTCCCATACTTCAAGCAAGCACAGATTGGTTAATTGATATAAATAACCCCAACCAAAACCCCACTGGTCTTCTCCTTGGGGAATCAATTATTCCGCTATCCAGTGACTTCAAAGATATTCGCAATTCGATATTCACAATTCATTACATCATCCTCAGGAAAGAATGACAAATAATAAAAATAGGACTTAAGAGCCAGAGGCAAAGAATCATAACTCAATCTGAGAATCTCTATCACTCGGAAGTTCGGATTAGCCGCATTTTTCTATCGATTCAGTTTCGACTCTTTGAGTTGATGCAATCTAGAGGTCCAATTTCTTATATCTGTGCAGCTGGAGAGAGAAGGTCCTATTGTCTTTAGAGCCAATGGTAATATCGCACATTGGTTTTCAACTTGAAGAGCTATCTCTTTAAGGCAATATGGCGGGATATTTTGGTCATAAGATAGGAAGGCATAAGCACAAAACAACTGCCAACTCTCTTGCTTGGATAAAAGCTCCAACTCATATATCAGTGCCAATTGGAAGACCAAGCCTCGTAATGATGTTATCTTCTCTGGCTACCCTCCAGATTTCATCCAACAAAATTAGAGACTTTTTTCCTTTTAAATGGTCATTAATCATCTTTGCCGCTCCCTCTTCCATTAAATCCTTTAGATCTCCAATATGTGATGCCAAAACACCTTGCAATTTATCAATAGAATATGACTATGATATGGAAAGCCAGATTGAATGCTAATACGTATGTTTGATTCAGTCAAAAACATTTTGGAGAAGATATGTCTTTCTTGATCTGCCCATCCCCACCACAACAATGACTGGACTAGTTGTCACATCTATCAATGAGATAAGATGTTGAATTTTTGGCTCAATAGCCATAGGGTGTGAATAGCTAGGCAGGACACTATTTCCCTTCCATGCTGCTCTCCCCTCTGCAATGCTTGATGGCTGTTCAGAGTGCACTAAATCATGGAAAAGCTTGACCTTCTCTCCATCTTTCGTAATAGAATTTATTCTTTCCTTCACTTTTTCAATTCTTTTCCCCATTTTATAGCAGAAAATTAATTCATTCGGATTGCAAACACAAGATTGAGTTACACATCTAGTGTAAAGTGGGCGAACAAAGCACTCTTCCCCAATATCCTCTACATCCCAGGCAACGTCCCTCACATTGTGCAACCATTCTTTGACGTCCTCATCTTGTGTAGAAAGTGAATTCACATATTTCAGACCGCCGCTTATAGTTCTGAGTCTCTTCTTTAGCTAGTCAAAGTCCTGAATGAAGTTGCAAACCAACGCTACCTCTTCAGCTACTTATTGGACTATCATCTCAGTTAGTTTGCAAATAACACCTTGTGCAATTTCCCCTTCCATCCTTAATCTATGTTTACTAATACTGAGAGTGGAGATAAAAGACCTCTTTAATTCATTATACACGAACTATAATAGATCGAACATGCGTTAAAACAACTTTAGAACTCTTTGTTCTATGTGAGAACAACCCTGAAACTTCAAAGAGAAAAAAATATTTATAGTGTTTTTGTTGAATCATAGAAGATAAAATATGGGTAGCAATTAACAAGCTGTTGACTTCGTAGACGCGATCTTGTGGTCTTTTATGGTGATTTAATAGATGAATAATGGAGATGACTAAAGTCAAGTCATATAAGAGTCGTAGGAACAGGTATTTTGTGGTAGGTATAGTTTGTTGCCTTTCTTTTCAAAGGTTATAAATTGTGCCATTTCGTTGCTCTGACTTGGCAAGGCACGTGGTCTGCTCACTAGGGTGGTCATGTTCACGTGGGTGGTTAAGTCAACTTAATTGATAAGATTTATTTAAAAGTAGTATTAATGGTATTTTATTAAATGGATTTAAATAGTTAGACAATATCGGATGTAGATTCATTTTAAAGAGTTTGGAGTGTACTCAATTTATCTCATATAATAGTTATTTTTATTTTTTTAGGGAAATTTAATATGTATTTTTAATTAAATTTTATGTATTTTTTTATTTTGATCATTATTGTGTTGTTATATAAGTACAAGTATGTGTGTTCCTATGAACCATATTTTGGAACAACGTGTATGAATATAAAAAGGTCATAAAATGAAGAAAACTTGATGAATGTTAATTCATCTCCAAAGTTTGTGCACAAATGAGTTGTTTTGCAAATAAGACATGCATGAAAATATTTATCTTAGTCTTAACGTGTAATACAATAGTTTTAATAGATTAAAGCCTTCAACAATACTACAAAAGCAAGCACTAAAGTGGCACCAAAGCAATCAACTACTTATAGATTATCACTTCATATGATCCTCACACAAATAAAATGTTAGCTCCAAGGTTTTCACAAATTGGGATAACGAAATTCTAAAGAATTGTGACTTGATTCATCCCCCTCTAGTGAATGGTTCCATGTACCTCCCAACATCAAAGTTGGCTTATCTTTTGGCCAAGTGGGAGGTCCCTTCTGCACCATTCATTCAACTCAACTTTTATGGGGTCTCTAGAGGAAATCTAGGGCCATGAGGAATTAGATGTTTGTTTAGAAAAGTGGTCTAAAAATTCTACTAGCAATCTCCAAAAATATTCTTGATGGCACCAACAATGAGGCTAAAGTCCATATTTTTTAACTAGTCTAACTACAAGAAGAAGAGAAGGATATCCAAAAATACACAAAGTGAGTTTCAATGTTAGCAATTAATGCTCTCAAAGAAAAATAATAATGGTACTTGGAAAATGAACATCTTTCAAATGATCTAGCCTTTGTTGGAAAATTATGTTGATTTCAAATGCAACCATGATTACAAGGACACAAATGGGCTAGTAGATGAATTTTTCAACATGACCATTGATTGAAAGGGGGACATCATCAAATTCAACAAGTAGGTTGTTGAGTAAATCTAGTCTCTTAGGATAATAGCTTAGGGAGACCATCATCATGTCACCTCACCTTCTTTAGTCATTCACACTTTTAAGCTATATTTTCACTCTCAATTGGTTAATGTATTGTGTAAATAGTGGATTTTAGTCTCATGTGGTCGTTTATGCATCATTGATGGCAATGATGTCTATTGATGGATTGCTAGATTTGGATGGGAGCATAGTATGTACTTTTTTGTTTGAAGGTGACTAATTTTAATTTTGGCACACTTCTCTTATTTTGGCACCTTAATCAATTAATCCCTCATTGGAGATTTTTTGATAACAAATCCCAAATTTACTACCTAGATGCATGACAAGTGAAATCAACTTGGAATAAAATTTGTTACTTCTCTCTTAAGGCATTGTTTGGGCAATTATTTATTCATTCAAAGGTTTATTTACTAGCACTCCTTTTGTCGTAAATATTAAAATTCTCCCTATCAAAAAGAATATTTAGATCTTTATTGCCACCCTAAATGAGAGCCTAAGGAATTGGGGTCTTATAACTCATAAATCTTGGCTTCATCTTTTAATTCGACTACAATTGAATGGAGGTGGCTATGAGTTATATCATAGGTAAATTCCTACTACTCAATTGGAAATTTTCTAGTTGAACTACTTTAATTCACTCTCTATTTTCTAATATAATGTCATAGACTTGCTCCTTGACCTAGACATTATGCATTGGTTTGGGTTCAACTTTTTTCAACCTTTGTTTCAAAGGCTTCATTCTAGTTAGTTGGTAGGAATATGATACATTGCTTAGTTTGGTGCCACTACCTAAAGTGGGGTAATTTTCTTGCATAACCAACGTTAAAGGTTTTATATAGTCATTTATGTTCACAACATGCTATAGTTGTAGGCCTACTACACACTAAGAGTAGGGATTTCAAGATTTCTCTACAAGCACACACCATCACATGCTCTAGATGATACATTTGTGCCCCCTAATATTTTGTTTCCTACTCTATGCAAATCACACTCTAATATAATCCCATTTGATGATGATTAGGTGAATGCTGCTATTTTGACCTCTAATTATATATTTTTTGTATCATTGTTCTATTCACTTTTGTTAATTTTATCCATTTCCTTCATGTTGAAATGGAGAATTTTGTTTTCTATCACTAAGGTTTAGGACATAGGGCAACAAAATCCAACATTCACATTCAAGAACAAGCCCTTGAGATTCCAATGCAAAGGTGATTGAAATCTGACAAAGGGGTGTGTTCTAGGGGATAAAATGATATAAAATGAGGGGTTCACCACCAAGTGTAAACTTGGAAAGACAATGCAATTTAGGATGAAATGAAAAAATGCTAATTTGATGCAATTCTTCAAAGAATTATCTAAAAATGCAAGCAAATAGTAACAAAAAATTGAGAAACTGGAGAAGGTAGAATGAGGTCTGAAACCCTAGAAAATTCACTATTGAAGCCAACTAGGACTCATTCGCCAAGCTGGGATAATTAGTCCAGTATCGAGAAAACTATGGTAGAACAGGTTTCGTACAAAAGGGTATTCAGATCTGCAAAAATCTCTGACACACAACTGTAGTGGGACTCATTCGCCAATTGTGGCGAATTAGTCCGCTTCCAGATTTTTGGAAATTCAAAGTTATATTTTGTAGCCCTCAGCCTGCTCTGTTGCTCCCAATTTAGATCCGGGTCTGAAACTGCTAAATTCAACCTATAGGTCTTCTCCAAGCTCCTCCAAGGTTTGTTCACAATATTGACAACTTTGGTTTGTTTTGACAACTTGATGACAACTTTTCCAATCTTTCTCTTTGATAAATCTGCAACCTAGGCCTGCAAATCACATGCAAAGAGAGGGAAAAATGGTTGTGGGGTTAGAGAATGGGGGTTTGCCTTGGTCAAACCCATTGCTAGTAATTAAACCTTGAAATAGAAAGAAAATGGAAAGGAGATTGATGAATGAACAAAAGGTGATGTTGCAACTCACCAAACCCTTGCAATAAAGTGCTACAAATTTGCTTGAGATGGATACAATGGATGTGGTTCTTGATTCTTGTTTGTAGGAGATAGATCTTGAATGCAAAGCTTTCTTGGATCATGAACTCTACACCACTATTGTAAGCACAATGAAAAACATAATGAATGTGATCTTTGACATGATGATTGATCTTGAAGAATGCTCTTGAAAGCTTAACAATCTACCCTTCAAAGCATTGAATCCTCTTGCTCAAATGCTCTTGTGAACTCAATTTTCTATTAGGATAAGTACTTGAATGCTTGGGGTGTTAGGATGAAAATGAGAGAAAGAACCTTGTATTTATATCCAATTATGCAAGAATTCCTGAAATTACAACACTACAAGCCAACATTGGATCTTGGAGAATAAAATCTCGCCAAAGATTTAAATTAAATTTGATTTTTGAGTTAAGGGGGACTCATTCGCCACCTTGGGTGAATGGGTCCTACCTAAGGGGACTCATTCACCTAGAATGGCGAATGAGTCCCACCTTAGGAATTTGAGGTGAGTTTTTCAGGGATTTGATGTTTTAAATGCCATTTATCGCGATTATCCTAAAAAATACACCAAAATAAGGCTTTTCGATGCGAAAAGGGACCAATTAAAGCATAAGAGAGCCCAATTATTGATGAAAAGCCTAGAGGAATGTGAAATTGTGCTACAAAACTTTACAACACACCAAATAAGGTAAGGTTAAGAGAAATTATGATGAAAATAAAGTTAATTATGCTTAGAAATCCTAGAAAGATGTGAAAGTATATCACAACACTTTACAAAACCTTTACAAGGCATCATTAAATTACACTAGTTCACAAGGGCCCAAGACCTAATGTGAATGTGTTATCCACATTACAACAATAAATCAAGGCCAAACTAGGTCAAAATCTGCAAGAAGGAGCTAAACAAGCGTGAAAAAGGCTAAGGACCCTTTTTTCGACGTTACACATGTAAAACCTCTTATAGTTTAACTATATAAGTGGTCTACCACCTTTTTATCAATAAAATCTAATATTTAATGAAAAAATTATAAATTATAAATTTATAAATTACAAAATCACAAAATTATGTATCTTTTACTATCTTATATATTTTGACCGATCCATGAATTTTGTGGTCTACAGATGTGAGTGGCAGTTAAGACTTTGTTGGCTTTCTAGATGCGGTGTTTTTTGGGAGAGCTTCTGATTATTTCTTTGTTGAAATTTTGTGTTTTTTATTAGTTAAACGGGTGAATAATGGAGATGAATTCCGCATTGAACAGGCAAAGTCAAGTGGTGAGTAACAGGAAGAAAGATTATAGATTTTGAATTTTTGTCGATCTTGACTCGGCTGCCACAGGGCACCCAGTAATTGAATTGGTGTGATGTTCAACAAAGTGGTCAACTCACAAGGGTGGTCAAATCCATTTTGATTGATAAGATCTCTTAAATTTAATACTAATGCACAAAGAAAATATGCATGTAATACTTATCTTAATATATTTATAATAATTCTAATAGACAAAAGTAAGATTAAACAGCTCCCATTAAAATAGTATCAAATCAAAAAATCATTTATAGATTATTACATAATATGATTTCTAGGTTGAAACAATCTATTATGGAATATTTTTCTCACAAGTTAAAAATTTGTAAACAAAATGAAGCTCGATGCATATGTTTAGTTTATCTCAACTAGTTTCAAAGAAATAACACATGAGGCTAAAGTTAAACTCTATAAGAACATGAATAGAATGATGCCATAAAACCTATGAAATGCCTCCTAGAAAGCCTTGAAGGATGAAGAAATACTAGAATGGGGGAGAACAACTTATAAGATGAATATGCAAGAATTAAGGCATTGAAATAGAGACCAAATATTTGAGGAAGAAGCTACTTGAGGTACAATCTTGTATGGGCGAAATCTAAAATGATTTATATTATTGTAATGGTGAAATGAAATAATTTTAAGTTAAAAGTAGGAAGCAAGATCAATGAAATAAAGTAAAGTTAAAAGATGGTAAGGAAAAATAAGAAGCCTCTAGAAAAGGTAGCCTCTATTAACCTTATAAAAGATGGCTACAAGTCTTTGTGGAACAAAATAGTCATTATTATGATAGGTGGAAGGAATGTAGTATTGTAAGTTTATGGATTATGTAGATACTCAGATCTTGTTAATGTCATCATGTCTAACAAACATCCATTAGTTAAAATAATTCGTTTAATCATTGATTAATCTATAAATCAAATAATTAATCATTCTATTTTATTAAATTAATTGAATGATTCTTATTATTTAATTAATTTAAATAATAAAATGATTATATATTAAAACAAAAGACACATTGTGTCTAGTTCTTGTCAGTTGGTTTGTTTACTTAATGAAAATATATATATGAGATCTTAATTGTTTTTGTCAAGCAAGACAATAGAGTTGTTAGAATACACTTGGTTGTGAACTAAAATAGCTCCAAATTAAAGTCATGGTAGCATGATTTTCAGATCAATAATGTTTATGAACATATTGTGTTTGGTTCATATTGATGATTTGATAGTTGAGAGTATGGTTGGAGTGAGTCATTAATAAAATATTGTTTTTTGTTATTAGATTGCAAAAATAGTGCACTATTGTAATAATTGTGAGTCATTAATTATAGATGATTTAAATTCTTCCTACATATTTTTTATATTGAAATAATAAAATGACATTGATAATATCACACTATTTCAATGAGTGAGAATCATTATTTTCAAACTTATAATTAAGTATATTTAATGCATAATTATATTTATTAATCTTTTTTCAAAGTATTAATGTTTTAAAAGTCAACACAATTTCATAGAAGGAATTTCATTTAAGACATGATTATTTCTTGTATTAATTTACCCTACCATCTCACAATACAAAAATGATTATTATGATAGTTATAATTATGTTCAATTTCATTCAATCAATAACAAAACATTAATAGAGTAGAAATTTGAGTCTTAAATTAATATTTAAATAAGACTTACATTATTGATATTCTTGAGATTTTATCAATCAATTGGATGATCCTACACACCATAGCAAATTTGGAATATCTTCACCATATTCTTGAATGAATTTGTACACAGAAAAAAAGTTATTCATTGGAATTCTAGCATCTAAACCATAAAATAGCTCATATGGTGACTTCCTTGTGGAATTTTTTATGGTCACCCTATCAACCCATAATGGTAGTCTAAGCTTTGAATCCCAAGACTTTTTTTCTTTCCCAACATTCTATTTATAATCTTTAACAATATTTTATTGCTTGAATTAGCTTGTCTGTTGCCTTGAGGATGGTATGGAGATGAATATGAAATATTTATTCTATAATTATTGTGAAATTTAGAAAACTTATCAAACCTAAAATACATAGCATAATCAACAATTTTTATTTTTTGAACTCCAAACCTTGTGCCTATATGTTCCATGAGAAAATTAGTGACATCTTTTCTTGTTTCCTTTTTGGTTAGATTTGTCTCAACCCATTTGGTGAAGTAGTTTGTTGCAACAAAAATCCATTTAAATCCTCCACTTGATCCCTGTGTGATTTCACCAACAGGCTCTATTCTCCATTATAGAAAATGAGTATCCACTATCATGGGTCTCAAAGTCAAAGCTCCACCATACTTTAGCTTACCAAATTTGTTTTAGCAAGCTTCATAGTTTCTAATCACCTAATGAGTTTCTATAAATAATGATGGCCATTAGTACCCAACTCTAAGGATTTTATGTGTAGTAATCTTAGCCATAAAATGACCTCCACATACCCCATTGTGCATTTAATTCAACACCTTAGTGGCTTGATCTTTGTAACACCCCTCCGTTTTGCCTTCTGGATTGGACAGTGTGTCCTTGTTTTGCATTGATTTATGTTTCTGGATATTCAGATACTTTATCTTGCGTGTGTATTTGGTAGCTAATCATTGAGCGATAGACTATATTATGTGATGTGATTTGATTTATCTGATGCTTTAGTTTACATGCTTTAATTGGTGTAAAGATGTTAGCTAATATAACATGTAATTGCTTATGAGAATATTTGATGTATGATGGAAGTGTCAGTTTTGATGAGTGTATTGGTGAAGAAGACGGGTTCGCATCACTCGCTTGCGAGCGCCCTACGAATTCGTGATTTCTTCTTGATGGTGTGTATTATATGCTGGATATACTGTATTATGTTGTTTAGTTGGTTTCAGGTTGCAGGTACATGACATCGACTCCGCCTGGTCTCACATGTTTGAGCATGTCGATCCAACGGTTAAGTTGAATGGGAGATAGTAGCTAGGTAACATGTGTCAGGTCTATGCCCTAGCCTTAGTGTGTCGTCAGTCTTGTTTATTGAGTCATGTTTTACCTTATTTAATGTTATTTGATTTGAAAGGTGCTTGCTTATTAAATGAATGTTTAGAATAATTGCATTGGAAAAGGTAGTGATTATTTTAATATTAAATTAAAATTATGCTTTGATGTTATGTTTAAAGTTGATAATGAAATTTAATTTGATTAAATTTAATTTATTTAATTAATTAAATTTTAATCTCAAAAGGGATGAATTTAGTTATTAAATAATTAAATTAATTAATTAAATGTGATGCAAGAAAATGAAAGGAAAGAAAGGAATTAAAATTAATTTTGGAATTTAATTTCAACTTGTGGGAATTAAATTAGAAATTATAATAAAATGTTTATTTGGGAAATTAGTTTCAATTTTGGGAAATAAAGTATTATTTGAAATTGCATTTTAAATTGAAAGGAAATTGAAGTTGTATTTTAAATTCAATTTGGGTTTTCGAAAATAGAAAAAGAAAATAAATATCTAATTCTCAACTTTGCATGCAAAGGGAATTAGGGTTGTATTAGATATTTTTGGCTTTATGTGGAATGCATGTTTTCAATTTTGGGGGAGAGAAGTTTTGGAAGGGAATTCATCTTACAGAGCATTGAAAGATTTTTGGAGAATTTGCACAAGAAGGGTTTGAATCAGTTTTGGATTTTGGGATTGGATTCGTTGCATGTTTGAGGAAATTCTTGGAGGAGGCTTGTATCAAAGAAATTCATCTTCTTCTGTAGCTTCAGATTCTAGGTTTTGCACTTGTTTGTTCAATTCAATTTCAATTTAATGGTTTGGGGAAAATTTGTTAAATTTTACTGTAGGACTTTATCCAGTAAACAAAATTCGTAGATTCATTGTTGAAATTAAACATTTGTTGTGCTTCAACATTAAGGTAGTTACATGATGAATTTTACCCTTTGGAAATCATTCAGATCTATTCTTCAAACTCAAACCCTCATAGAAAACCTCCATTGAAAATTAAATAAAATTAAGATCTATTCAATTTTCTTTTGTTTAATTATTTAAAAATTTGAAAGAATAGATTGAAAGAAATTAAATTTACATCTTTTGAATTTTGAAAGACATTTTGAAAAAATTTAATAAATTTCCTATTACTGGTTTTATTTTATTTTTTTAATATTACCAGTAATATTTTCTGTGTAAATATATATTATAGGTAATATATTTTTGAATATAAATACTTATAATACATATTTACAAATATATTTAGGTTTTGAAAAAAAAAAAAGATTATTGTATAATACTGTGTTTTGTCTTTTCGAAAAAACACAGTACGTATGGCAATATTGGGAAATGAATTTAAAAAAAAATAAAAAAATAAAAAAATAAAAAATTCATTGATTTCTTTTTAGATTATTCATTGGGTTTCGAAATTTGAAAAAAGTTGTTTTAGTTTAAAAAATGAAAATAAATATATAAAAAAAAAAGAAAAGGGAACATTCATTAATGGCAGGTGGGGAGGTCAAACCCCCACTGCGCATCCTTCCCAAGGGAGGACGTACCTACCATGGGCAGTGCACCCACCCCTTGGGGGACACACTCCCCATGGGAGGTGCGGCCTCCCCTAGGCTAGCCGGCCGTTGTACTGTGTGTACAGTTGGCGCAAGCTACAGGTACCGACGGTATCGTTTGTCGAACTGTGTACCGTCCGGTCCTGCCTTGGTTACTTTTTTATTTTATTTTGTTTTTACTTTATTTTTTATGTTTTTTTTAATTTGTTATTTAATTTCGGATTTTAATTTAGTTCTTTTATTGTATTTTATTTGTTTAGAAATATATTTATACATATATTAATTGTTAATAGGTAATAATTAATATTAATATTCTGTATTTTAGGAATTAGTATAGTCTGTTGAAATTATAAATAAATTAATTTTCAGACTGGTAATATTGTAAAACAGAGGTTTATTAGGAGTGTTAAGTACAGATTTTATTTGTTTATTTAAGTAGTTTGGAATTTCAAATATATTATGAGAACTATTTATATATTCTTTAATATTCTGATAGGCACTTTAATGCATGCAAGTAGTTAGGCAGTGGGTTAATTGAAATGCTTTTAATGCATTGTTATTTAAGCTTGTGAAAAAAATTTATTTAAAAGAGGGATTTATTTGTTTAATGAATATTTGAATGGTTATTAGTTTAATTTTCTGTGAGATGCCTTAAATAGGGAATGGATTTAAGATATCCAAAAATAGCGTATTTCCTTGCCTTTGCCTATTGTTGTTATCTTTTCCTTATAGTCGTGATTGGGGAAAAAGGGTTCTATAATTATTTGTGTTAACCCTGTTATCGTGCTTTGACTTTGTCATTGTTTCTATTGAATGAGTATGGATTTAGGAAATCCAAATATTAGATTTGAAATATGACTTGAATGCTTATTGTAGCTATGTCATCATGTTCTAATTTGGGACATGGGATTAAGTGTTAGTCCAAAATTGTAAGTCTTCCAGAAGAAATTAGAGGATGAGGGTTGTTGGATCTTTATGTCATCCAGTTGTTTATCCCTTGGGTAGTGCATGGCGTCTTTTCAATTTTTACCCAGTTTCCACGAACGAGGATGTTCTGTGCCTCTTATGAAAGAAGTGGATTACGTGTGTTTGTTGCCTCCAAAATGTTGGAGTGTATTGTATTATTTGTTTCTCCTTTTGTTGGAGTGGTTTTGATGCCTAGGTAGTATGCACTTGTGTTTCCCTTGGTGGATTGTTTGGGTGTGTGTTGTCCATTAGAAGAGTGGCTTTTGTTAGGCATCGGAGCCCAAAGAGGTAAACCGGGTAACCTTCAGAAGTTATTTAAACAAGTGATAATTAAAGTAATGTACTTAGAAGATTAGGACTAACTTCTCACTAATCAAGATAATTTTACCTCACTCATAGACACAAGGGCTTGTTTAGACTTGGGATGAGTGGGAAGGTTTGGAATGGCAAGATCACTATCTTGTCTGCATGAGAGGTAGTTGATTCCGCATGAGTGAGTATGAGGGCCGAGATTCGGTTGAGGTCACCAGGATTACCTGAGCCGGAGCCTATGAAGGATGCCCAAAGGAGATCTCATGACTACTATGCGATGACACTCTATCTAGGACAACTGTTGTTTATTGTTATATGTGTATGGTTCTTTGAACATACTTGATCTACTTTATGTCTGGAAGCAATGTGATCGATGTCAGTAATGTGAAAGTTGTACTTGTGTTGTATTGGTATTGAGCATTTATTTGATTATGTCAGTATGAGTCTGCCTTTGGTTAGTGGTAGTAGATTCTTTGTCCATGTTGCGTTGTTACTATCTCCTAGCATGGGGGGTGGGCCTTTGGGTACCA
Source organism: Sequoiadendron giganteum (assembly GCA_007115665.2). Taxonomy (NCBI): domain Eukaryota; kingdom Viridiplantae; phylum Streptophyta; class Pinopsida; order Cupressales; family Cupressaceae; genus Sequoiadendron; species Sequoiadendron giganteum. The sequence goes on along the minus strand of CM021105.1, from coordinate 50,831,373 downwards.
CTTGGTTGGGTGGAACATGCACCAAAACCATTGGGTCCCCATTGATCTTCAGTTCATGGAGGCGAGACATCCAGTTGGACCACTCGCGGTTCTTGCTATTCATTTCTTGCACTGTTGTATTTCAAATAGTAATGAGTTGTTTATACCCCTCTTGTATCTGTGAGGTGGATTTATGTAATTGTAACTCTTATGTATTTATGACTCATTCTGGGAATGAGTGTTGTAATCAGTTATTCTTGTAATGGATATATGTTATGGATGTATCTTCTTATCTTGGTATTTATTTATGTTGAATGAATGTGTATTACTTGTATTGTTTAATGCAATATATTATAGATGATGTATGTTATTGGGGATTTAAGTAATCTCGGTTATGTAGCCTTAGGGGATGTTGTCAATTATAGGTGAACATGTATGTTTAATTCACTTTAATAAAAAAAAATTAGTACGCTTTTATAGTGAATTGAAACTTCCATTAAGGTTGCGTGGCGGGCCACTACAATCTTCATCTAGACATCTTAATAAAACACCATCTTTATTTCTCCAATCTAATTCATCATTAACAATTTCATACCTAATGACTTGTAATCTTAAAGTCCTCTTTTAGATATCAAACTTCTCATTTGGACACCCCATATTTTTCAAATAGTAAACTATATTCTTATACCATGGAGACAATTATGGACTACAAAGGTTTGAATTTGCAACTTGTAGTTCACACAATTAATCTATTTTACTTCTAGCTTGGATTATGCCATTATTTTTGCTAATCCTTGAGCTCCACCAACCTAGTCATTTAGAAAAAGTAAGAAGCCTCTAGTTTCTATTAACATTATAGAATATGTCTATAAGCCATTTTTGAAAAAATAGTGAATATTATGGTAGGCGGAAGGAATATGGTATTTTAAGTCTATGGACTATGTAGACGCTACAATCTTGTTAAAGAAATCATGCCTAAGAAACAATCATTGATTAAAATAATTCATCTAATCATTAATTAATCCACAAATTAAATCATTAAACATTCCACTCGATTAAGTTAACTGAATGATTCTTATTATTTAATTAATTCAAATAATAAAATGATTGCATATTAAAACAAAAGATGTATTGTATCTATTTCTTGCTACTAATTAGTTTGTATATTTAATGAAGACAAATATTTGAGATCTTAATTATTTTTGTGAAACAAGGCAATAGAGTTGTTAGAATACATTAAGTTGTGAGCTACAATAGCTCCTAGTTAAAGTCATGGTAGCATATTTTTTGGATCAATAATGTGCTTGATCATATCACGTTTGGTTTTTATCAATGATTTGATGGTTGAAATTCTAAATTGAGTGAAGATTAGTGGTTAATAGTTTACATAAATAATGCACTATTGTAATAATTGTGAGTCATTAATTGTAGATGATTTAAATTCTTTCTAGTTATGTTTTGCACATAAATAATAAAACAATATTGATAATATCACACTATTTCAATGAGTGTCAATCAATTTTTCTAAACATATAATTGAGTATAATTAATGCATAATTATGTTTATTGTAAGTCTTTTTTCCAAAATATCAATGATTTAAAAGTCAGCAAAATTTTATAGAAAGGGATCTCACTGAAGACATAATTATTGCTCATATTAGTTTACCCTACCATCTCACAATACAAAAAGGATTATTATGATAACTATAGTTGTGTTCATTATCATTCAATCGATCACAAAACATTAATAGAGTTGAAATTTGAGTTTTGAATTAATAATGGAATAAGACTTGTATTTTTTATATACTTGAAATTTTATCACAAGAATTTAATGCATAAAAAATATATTTATTTATGCATTGAATTTTTTTAACATGAATAAAAAAAAATGATTATAAGGGAGGAGAGCCGATTGTGGGTTAGGGTCCAATCGTGGGTATATATTTGGACAGCCTAGGGCCCAACTTTGGACAGTCTCTGGCCCACTTTTTAGCAATAAAATTGCCAATAAATTTACACTTAATATCCAACTACCAATCAATTTAATTCAAAAATCACACAAACTGACTAATCATGTAATGCCACATCAGCATACCAATATTACATGACTTAGTGACCCACGATCGGTGCACACCTTTTTTTGTGGTTTTTGAAAAATGGTCTGAAAACATTAATAAATGTGCCCAATTTTCACAAAAAAAAATGGAGGGCTGCCAACTCGACGGTCAAGAGAAGTGAAAAAAAATATTCCGACTCGTACGCTGATGACGTGGACCCCATGCTCAAAGTTACCCTACCCACCATCGAATCCTCTCCCTTATTCACTTCAATTTTTAAATAATTGACATCCAAAATAAATTAATATCAATTAAAAATATTCTTGTTTATTTCATAATTCTTACCAAATCTTAAATTAAAATAGATTTTCAAGAAAATGAGAAAAAAAACAAAATTAAGTTACGCTAATCTAAGAATAAACTATTGCTCTCTAACCATTAACTTTGCACTCTAACTAAATAAATTCATATTTTACAAAATAACTAAACAAAAGAGTCCATGATGCGGACATCTGGATTTTTTGCCTTGATTTTATTCCATACTTCTCCGCCTTTACTGAATGTCTCTCTAAATTTATCGGTTCCTAACCCGCTACAGTAGAACTCTCTCAGTGTTCTCAGCCTTTCCAATCCCTTCGGAAATTTGTTTACTCTCGGACACCACTCTAAATACAATATCTGTAGCGCAGCCATCGCTCCATCCTCATAATCGGGCAACTCCTCTACAAGAGGGAAATCTGATATAATTAGAAAGCGTAGATTGGGAAACCCGCATGACTTTCCAAAGCCCCTTGGTACTTCTCTGCAACTCTCATTAGTCACTAATGTCAACTCTACCAGGTTAGGCATTGTTTCTAATGCTGGATAAATGCTACATTCACAATGCCATAACGTAAGTATCCTAAGATTTCCTAGCATACATACCCAACTCGGGATGGCAAAATTCCCCACATTAAGGGTTTGCAGATCCTGCAGGGCAGTCATATTCTGCAGTAAATGCAATTCTCCAGAGAAATCAGATGTTATAGACAGATGGCGCATCTGTAGTAGCTGCCCAAGGGTTCCATCTTGGAAACTCTTCAATTCCTTTTCATGCTTAAGAACAACGCTTAATTCTTGGAGGCGGGTTAATTTGGTAAGATCCTCCAAGTTTAACAATCCATCCTCTTCAACAGAGAGGCGCAATTCATTTGATCTGAGTACCCGCAGACACTCCAGCTCTGATATTCCCTTCGGCATGTGACTGCGCAACCCATAATGGCAATCCTGTATATTGAGGTGCTGAAGACATTTCAATTCACTTATCCACTCAGGCAGCCTTTGCAGACGTCGGCACCCAGATAGATCGAGTAAGACAAGATTCTGAAGCCTCCTCACACAGGTTGGCACCTGCTCAACTCTTGTCCATGACAAATTTAAGAGCTTGAGAAGTTTTAGCTTTCCAACAGAGTGGGGCAATGTAGAGATCTTAGTTTGGCTCAAGTCGAGAACCCTTAATAATCTCAAGGGGCTGAAGAACTTTGTCTCAATCTTTTCAATGGGATTTCTATATAATGACAGAGTGCGAAGAGACCTGGTACAAGAAACCCTGCTCTGTTGGATGACCATATCATCTGTATCTTGTTTGGGCAGTAAAATTCTTTTCACAGATGTGCAGGCATCTTCAACAGAAAATGTACATCCATTTTCTTTAGATATATCAATTGCCAAATCAAGCAGCAAGTCATGGATCTTGCAATATTTGATTAGATCCGGTGAACTCTCCCATACTTCAAGCAAGCACAGAGTGGTTAACTGATATAAATAACCCCAACCAACATCCCACTGGTCTTCTCCTTGGGGAATCAATCCTTCCGCTATCCAGAGATTTATGAGATATTCGCAATTTATTATCTCATCCTCAGGGAAGAATGACAAATAAGAAAAACAGGGCTTAAGAGCTGGAGGCAAAGAATCATAACTCAATCTGAGAATTTCTATGACTCGGAAGTCCGGATTAGCCGCCTTTTTCCGTCGATTCAGTTTCGACTCTTTGAGTTGATGCAATCTAGAGGTCCAATTTCTTATATTTGTGCAGCCGGAGAGAGAAGCTCCTATTGTCTTTAGAGCCAATGGTAATCTCGCACATCGGTTTTCAACTTGAAGAGCTATCTCTTCAAGGCAATATGGCGGGAGATTTTGGTCATTAGCTGGGAAGGCATAAGCACAGAACAACTGCCAGCTCTCTTGCTTGGATAAAAGCTCCAACTCATATATTTGAGCATGAAGATTTAGGCCAACTTCCCTGCTTCTGGTTGTAACCACAACTTTACATTGGCTATCACTGCCAATTGGAAGACCAAGCCTCGAAATGATGTTATTTTCTCTGGCTGCCCTCCAGACGTCATCCAGCACAATTAGAGACTTTCTTCCTTTTAAATGGTCATTAATCATCTCTGTTGAGAAATATGTCTCAACCTTGCAAGCCTTTTTCAAGAAAATTACAGAATTTGTTTGTGGCAGTTTTCCACATGTTTATGCATTGGAAAAAGGTGTATGAGTTGTTAAAAGGTGCCTTGTCCTTAGTAGAATATAGGAGGGCCATTTTTAGAGCATAGTTAATTTGTTTTATGTCTTTTATGGGGGTCTAAACTAGAGGACAAAATTATGGACGGGATTACTATTTTAACCTGGTTGTTTTTCCATCTTGGAAATGTAAATGTCAAAAATGGGCAACATGTGGCATGGTGGTTAAGCCCATGGTTTTGTAAAACCACAAATGGTTTCCAGGTTGTAAATCACTATATAAGGAGGGCTTGGGGAGGAGTTTACATAATGGAGTTTTGTTTGCAAGGCTGGGTGCTAGAAGGATGCTAGTGGTGTCTCTCCAAGCTTGAGTTGAGGTGATGCTCTTGTAAGAACTTGCATTGCAAGTGTATTGTAATCTTCTTTGATTTGATAATACATTATGCAGGTTTTAGAGGGTGGGGTTTTTCTCCCGTAAGGGTTTTCCCCACGATAATCACAGTGTTATGTGTTTATGGTTATTTCATTTATACTCTTGAACGTGTTTCTTTGAATCATTGTAATACTTTATATTGAAATTTGCATATTCGTTCTCTCAAGATTAGCGTAGGAAGCGATTCCGCACACCTTTGCTTCCTTACAATCTCCGCTGCTCGCTCTTCCATTAAATCCTTTAAAGAATCCCTCAGATCTCCAATATGCGACGCCAAAACACCTTGCAATTTATCAACAGAATATGACTGTGATATGGAAAGCCAGATTGAATGCTCATACCTTTGTTTGATTCTGTCAAAAACATTTTGGAGAAGATATGTCTTTCCTGATCCGCCCATCCCCACCACAGCAATGACTGGACTAGTTGGTTCATCTATCAAGGAGATAAGATGTTGAATTTTTGGCTCAATAGCCACAGGGTGTGAATAGCTAGGCAGGACACTATTTCCCTTCCATGCTGATCTCCCCTCTGCAATGCTTGATGGCTATTCAGAGTGCACTAAATCACGGAAAAGCTTGAGCTGCTCTCCATCTTTCGTAATGGAATTAATTCTTTCCTTCACTTTTTCAATTCTTTTCCCCATTTTGTAGCGGAAAAGTAATTCATTCGGATTACAAACACAAGACTGAGTTAAACATCTAGTGTAAAGAGGGCGAACAGAGACCTCTTCCACAATGTCCTCTGCATCCCAGGCAACGTCCCTAACATTTTGCACCCATTCTTTGACGTCCTCATCTTGTGTAGAAAGTGAATCCACATATTTCAGACCACCGCTTATAGTTTTGAGTCTCTTCTTCAGCCAGTCAAAGTCTCGGGTGAAGTTCCAAACCAGCGTTGACTTTCTAGAGGCCGTTTTTCATGGGCAGTTGAGAGATAATAAATGGTTGATGTGTCAGAGGAAGAATTTTTTTGTGGTATGTATAGAAAAATGTTTCTAGCTGTAGTATGTTGACTTTCTAGAGGCGATTTTAATGGGTAGTTGAGAGATAATAATGGAGATGAGCAAAGTCAGAGGAATAATTTTTTTGTGGTTAAGTTAGAAAAAATTTTCTAGCTATCGTTTCGTTGCTGCAACTTGGCAAGGGGTAATGGGCCTGAGATGTTCAAAGATAGGTGAACTCGCGAATAGAACAGTTTTAATAGATTAAAGAGCAAAGTCAGAGGAATAATTTTTTTGTGGTTAAGTTAGAAAAAAGTTTCTAGCTATCATTTCATTGCTGCGACTTGGCAAGGGGTAATGGGCCTGAGATGTTCAAAGATAGGTGAAATCGTGAATACAACAGTTTTAATAGATTAAAGAATGCAACAATACTATAAAAAGAAAGCACTAAAGTGGCACCAAAGAAAACAACTACCTATAGGTTATTACTCAATATGATCCTTAAGATGGAACAATCCATTATGAAATCTTGTTTTCATGTGTCAAAAAGTATGTGGACAAAATCAAACTTCATAATAACATCTAGTTTTTACCTCAATTAGTTTCAAGGGAATGACAATGAGACTAAATTTCAACACCATGAAGACAACAATAAAATGATTAGTCAAGCCTAACAATGTCATCTTAGAATGCCTTGAAGGATGAAGAAACAATCGAATGGGTGGAGAACTTATAAAATTATATATATAAGAACTAAGCCACTCAAACAAAGGACAACAATCTAAAGAATAAGCTAGTCCAAGTATAGTCTTGTATGGGAACAACCTAAAATGATATCTACTACTATAACATGGTGAAATTAAAGATTTGTAAGCTAAAAGAAGTAGGAAACAAGGTCAATGAAATGAAAAATATGCAAAAATAAATCATGGAAAAATAAGAAGCCTATATAAAGATACTCTCTATCAACCTCATAAAAGATGTCTACAAATCTTTTTGGGACAAAATAGTCAATAAAATGGTAGGTGGAAGAAACATGTTATTTTAAGCCTATGGACTTGATAAATGCTCCAATCTTGCTAATGCAACTATGATGCCTACAAACATCCATTAACAAAAATATTTCATTCAATCATTAATTAATCCACTTAACAAAATTAATTGAATGATTATTATTATTTAATCGATTTAAATATTCCATTAGTCACAACTTCTAAAAATTGATAAATAAAATTTATGTTTAAATCAATCACCCACAAATTAATTTAATAAACAATGATAACATCAAATAAAATCAAATAGTTAGTAAATTAATTGTTAAAATGGCCAATAAATATTTGAATAGGAAAAATAATATCAAATTAATTAACTATGTGAGAGAAAAATTTAAAAATAATTAAATCGTTAAATCAAATTTTGACTAATAATAGCCACCTTATTCTTATCCACTTTATTGATCCTCATCCACATGGTTGGAAATAACTATAAATTGACATCAATCCTTTATTTTTAAATCCGCTTTTTTGTTGAGTAGGTAGATGCTATAAAAATGAGCAATAAACATACCAATGAGGAGCTTATCAAGAATTTTGTATTAAAGGTTTGCATGTTTTCTTTTGAATAACTTGGTTTTAACATAGTTTTAAATCTTATTTATTTTCATTACAGTCTTCCATGCTCTATCAAAGGTTTGCATGTTTACCTTTGGATGATTTGGTTCTTCATGATGTGGTATCTAGTCTTGGCTTTCACCTAAGGTTGGGGGTATTACCAACTATCATGCTTCATCCCTTTTGGCATTAATCATATAAGACCAAATTATTCAATTAACCTTAATAATGATCTTCTAATTACTAATCAAATAATTTAAATCATTTATTTAATTAAATAAATACTTTATCCATCTTTCCTCTATAGTCTATCTTAACATTTATTTATTTAAGTTCACTCTTCTATCCCTTGTCCAAGGATTTAATAAATACAAATATCTATTTAATTCCTCATTTCTCTAGATAAAGTCATTAGCTTACAAAAATAGTTAACTAATAAATCTACTTACACAATAAGTATGCTTACGAATATGTACATAGCCCATGCTTCCCACTTCCACACAAAATTATTTTATCGATATCATCCATTAATTTGAAAACCTTCATCCTTCACATGTCTCTAAAAATGGACCTTTTCGATTTTCAAAACAGTTCTTTTGAAACCAGAACCTTCATCCTTTCCCAAGCAATTCTTAACCATCTATGTCACTTTAATATTTTCCCTCTTCAAGTGCACCAATTACAAGGTGACACTTAGAGGATTCTCCTTCTCTGAATCCTCTCAATCATCCTTGAAACTATTGATCTCTTGGATCAATCTTAATCCTTGATCAAATATTCATCCAATCTATAAATAAATTATCTTGGAAGTAATAAAAAAAAAATCTCAAGCATAAATCCATTTAAGCACAACCACACACATCTTGTGTGTATAATAAGAGTTGTGGATGATAGAACACATATTTTATTCTTCTATATATATGTTTTACTTAAATGAGGTGTAAATTATATGTAGAATAATCTATTTGAATATCATAGCTTAACTCCTCATTTTGGTTTTTAAATTTTTTATCAATCACATTTTTACATGCCCAATGGGATCTTGTGAAGATTTTATTGCAAATTTCTAGTTTGAAATCTTTACCCATGCTATTGATGTGTTTGATTTACAAATGGTGTTTCCACTTATAGAGTGGAATTTCTACTGTAAATTTGTACCTCTTTTATACATTGGGATTTATGCATGTAGATTGATGCATCTTCTTCCCTAAGTATAACTTAATGGGTAGTGTTAGTGTGAAAAATGTTCTTATCTTCCTAGTTTACTTTTACCTAGTAGTTTTATTTTCATTAGATTAAGCTTTCTTAGAGGTTTTTTGTTTTGTCACCTCACCTCATAGGAACTTTACACATCCTTGCACTCATCCCAAGTGTTCTACATGTCTCACACTTCTTGGATAGTTAATCAATATTTTACTCACACCTTCCTTCTTCCTCCTTATCCTACATATACAAAGAGTTCATTGTATACTAATGATTCACTATTATGATATATTTATGCATTATTGTGTGCATATTCATTTTTTGATATTAGATTTAGATTTATTGATATTAAGATCTATCAAATATGATGTTGAGGTATCCACAAAAGTGTACAATGAACTTTCTTATATAGACAAGGTGTGATGAAGTACCAAATACAAAACATTAAATGACTAGTGTCATTATTGAATTACATGAGCCATCATTAAATGACATAGGGCCCTAATATTTAATAAAAGCTAAAAACATAAATTCTTATCTAAACAACTTAAATATTCTGAAGACCTAAGTTGGATTAACATGGAACTACAATCCCACTAATAGCTAGTTACAAAATTTACCTATTTACACAAACACTCCCCTTTAGTGCAACATAGAGAAAATTAATTATTATGTAAATGATACAAGGATGGGTCTTGGCTATAATGCCATTTTAGGTATCCATGTAAAAATGAAAATGTAATCTCTCACAAATAGACAAAAGGAGAATGTAATGTCCCTTTTGGAGGTGAGCAAAAAACAGTATTTTACTAATTTTCATTTTGGAACTCAAGGAAGTTAAATGATATTTATTATGATTTTTCATGAAGTTAAAATATTTTTATATATTTTATTAGGGCCTAGGTTACCCATTTTTGGGAGTTATAACGAGAAAATAAATAAATAAAACTATAATTTAAATTTAAATTATGAGTTTGGCACCCAAATTGTGTGGGCCAATCTGGTGTGTTAAAGTTGATATATATACAAGTTCATTTTTGGAGGATTATCATTCAACATATTATCTTATTCTATTTGGTCTACAATTTATTTGTATCATATTCCAGGTTGGAAACCCTTGAGGATATAAGGTGAATTGGATGAAAACTTAATTCATCTTGGTGAGGCTTCATAACTGAGGTCTAATTGCACTTCATTGGCCCATCATATGAAGAAGAGGAGCGAAAATTCCAATCAAATATTTGGATCAAAATTGTTGGCATTTTTTTGGGGGTGATGTGACTAGGGTTTTATCCTAGAAGTGGTGCAACATAGTTGGGAAGAAGGGCGATTAGAATTAGAGGGAAATTTTGGGAACTTAGAGGAAGTTTGGTCTTGTATTTGCTTCATATTTGCACCAACAGTAGAGAACACCTAATTCTCCTTATTGGGAGCAAAATTTTGGCATCATTATTGTTCACTTGTGTAAGGGTTTCCAACCCTCATTTTTAGTGCCAAATTTGGAGAGATGATCCCAACATTCGGTAATCGTTTTTGCATGTTTGGTATGTAAAAAAATTAGGGTTAATTTAGTTTGTGGTTAGCAGGTGTAGACATCTAAATTTGACCACTTACGTTTAATCAAATTTATCCTTTTTGTCTAAATATCCTTCTACCTGCATTAATTAAATAATATCACCATTATTTGATTAATATATGTAAATTCCTCCAAATCTCTAAGGTATTTAGTTAAATAATTAAATACCTTACCCCTTTATCCCTTTCTTCCAAGGAATTAAATAAATAACCCACTTATTTAATTCCCTTTATGTCTCATCCACACTTAATCCTAATTCATCTACTAATCCCTTCATTAAGGATGTGCACATCCCTAATCCATGATTAGGATGTGTCACATCCTCCAAGTTTTGCAAGTTGGCTCCTAATCATCATTAGCCACCTAACCCTCTTCTAATCCTTCATCAACTAGTCTAATCAATCCCCTTTAGTCAACTCTTGTCACACCCCAATGGAATTTTTAATTCCATTTTAATTTTGCAACACTCTTCATGGAATTTTTAATTCCATTTGCAATCCCCATGTCCTTTCAAATGGAATTTGAAATTCCATTTATTCACCCAAGGTTTCCCAAAGAATATTTTATTCCTTTTGTCTTCCCCATGCATATTAAAAAGGAAATTTTAATTCCTTTTGGTCAACCTTTGATCTCCACCCTTGATCTCTTGTCCTTGTCCAAGAATGAATCTAAACCATTCATTCATCTCTCCTTGGCTAAATGGCTAACACTAAGCCATTTTGCAACCCTAACACAACCCTAACCAGACAAGCAACATTCTTGTTCACCTTCAAGCATCCAATCTCTCAAGCATTCAACTTCATCTCCAGCCATCTTCTTGCATCCAGATCAAGCATTTACAAGCCATTATGCCATCAAAATCGATCTAAGAGCACACAAATCGATTGATCAATAGGGCCAAACAACCGATCAACTTGGGTAAGGTAATATCATTCTTTTCTTGCATTTGTTCAAGTTCAATTTAAGCGTAATCATGAGGTGTTGTTTGTGTTTTCTTTATTTTCATTTCTTTCATTTTTGTATTTTAGGCTTAGATAAAACACCTGCACACATTTATGGAATGCCCAATGGGACCTGCATCATGGGTCTATTCTTTTATGTTCCCTATTGTTTGACTTTTGCAAGTTCAGATTGTAGTTACAGAAGTGAAATTTCCCGTAGGGGTGAACCTAACTGCCCCCAGGGGTGAATCTGCTTCTTTGTAGGGGTGAACCTGCTTGGAGGGGTAAATCTACTTAGAGGGGGAATCTGCTTCTCTACAAGAGCTAACTTGCTTGGAGGGGTGAATTTTCTTCTTTGTAGGGGTGAATTTTATCAAACAGGTGATTTTGCACATCTAAATAGGTGAATCTGCATCTAGCACTAGAGGGGCGAACCTACCTTGATAGAGGGGAAAACCTGCCTTGAGAAATAGGCCAACTTGCCTTTACAGAGGGGTGAACTTACCTTGGCAGAAGGGCAGACTTGCACCACGCAGAGGCGAATCTGAGGTGAATCTGAAACCCTAATCTTCCATTTTCTATGTCGTTTCACTTTTTTTTTCATACACTAATCCACCAACTCTTCTTTTTGTGAGCATCCTCCCTTTCTCCTAACAATATGTGTAGTTGTTCCTCATTCATCCAAGATCAGTGGTCTAAAACTACTAATGCATGTTTTGCAAGACGATTGGTCCAAGACTCTTAGGTAGTTTGTTTGTCATTTTTCATACTAGTTAGGCACACGTAGTTTAATTAGAGGGTCAATTTACAATTTTTTGTTGTGCTTGTGGGTGGGTTATTGATGTATCCACTCCCCTTGCATCACTTGGTGATCTTGGGTGATGAGAAATCACAATCCACTCTTGTCTAGTTGAGTCCACCTAGGAGATCCTAGTGCGTCTTAGCTCTCCCTTTGTGCTTCATGCGAGCCTGGGGACCAACTGAGACATTTAATGTCTTCTTCCCTTAGTGGGACCTACCTGAGATTTCATCACCCGGGGGAAAATCCCTACCACATGTTATTGGCGGGGTATATAAAGGGGGGAGAGAAAAATTTGTGCCTTAATCCAGTCACATCGTGTTTGCCAAAGCATCGAAGCTAGGGTGATACCTAGATAAGACATGAAGAGTTCATATGAGTTTCCAGTACCTCGTTGGGGCTCCCGACTCATGCTTGTGATGGGCTGGTTTTCATAGTTGTACCTCACTTACCGTTTTTATATCGAGGATCCTCAAGATAGCCTTGTTCAACCTAGATAGGCATCCTTATCACTAGTCCTAGGATCGTGTTGCTTGGACTATCTTCTTTGTGCTTTACCAGTTCTTTTAATTTCGATTGAGTAAGACCATCCTTTTGTCTGCTATTTGTTGTGCTTGTTGCCTGTCGCCACAGTCTGCCCCTTTTGCCTTCAAAGGCAATCTTGCTTCTTGTTCTCATCCTATTCGTCATTTGGTCCCCATAACAAGTCCCTGTTTAACTCCATTTGGGAGTTTTTTTCTCATTTTGAGTCTCTGTTTGACTCCGTTTTGGAGTCCATTTCCCATTATGAGTCTTTGTTTGGGCCCATTTAGGTGTTTGTCCCCTATTTTGAGTCTCTGTTCAGCCCCGTTTGCCATCTCGTTCTCCGTTCGGGCTTGTTTTGAAATATGTTCTTCATCCCCTTTAGAAAATTCTCCCCTCCCCTTGTTATGGGTGAAATGTTTTAGTACAGGAGTCAATATGCCTTTTCTTCTTCATCCAGGACATTGTTTGGGTCTGTTTTAGTGTTCGTTTGATCATTTTTGGCCCCGTTCTTCGTCCTCATCCCTATTTTGATCCCTTTAGGCATATCCATTTGTCCATTAGTGGTCCTATCCTCCCTTTGAGTCTCCATCTATATTTGTTTAGTCGAATCCCTTCATCCATTTTGTCATCTTGTTCCTCATTTAGGTCCTTGTTCGGGTCCGTTTTAACGTTTGTTCTTCATCCCCTTTGTAAATTAACTTGTTCCTTATACTTGGGAAAATTTTAATAGTGTAGGGGTGAACCTACCTTAACAGAGGGGTGAATCTTCCTTTCTTTCCTCATTTGGGATCCCTTTCGGGTCCGTTTTGGTGTTTGTTAGGCTATTTTCTGCCTTGTTCTTCACCCGAGTTCTCATTCCGATCCTTTTGGGCGTATCAATTTTTCCATTGGTGGTCCTACCCTCCCTCTAAGTCTCCATCTGGGGCCATTTAGTTAAATATGTCCTTTCCGTCTATTATCCCGTTCTCTGTTCGAGGCCCCGTTCAGGTCTGTTTCGGTGTTTGTTTCCTTCATTCTCCTCCCATTCTTTATCCAAGCTCCTATTTGAACCCGTTTAGGTGCAATTTTCATCCCACTAGGCAATGTTCTTCTGTCACACTTTCCCGTTCTTTAGTCACCCTTCCCATTCTTCCGTCACCTCTACTCGTTCTTTAGTGTTTGTAGTTGTTTGGATGAATTTGCCAGCTGTTTTGGGTGAATTTTATCCCAGGGGTGATCCTCCTTCTCTATTTGGGTGAATTTACTCCTAGGAGCGAATCTGCTTCTTTGATTTGGTTAACCTACCTGTCTATTTTGGCAAACCTGATCCTAGGGATGAATCTACTTTTCTGCTTGGGTGAATCTGCTTCCCTATTTGGGTGAACTTTCTCCTAGGGGTGAATCTTCTTCTCTACTTGGGAGAATTTGGCTCTCTATTTGGGTAAAATTTCTCCTAGGGGGTGAATCTGCTTCTCTGCTTGGGAAAATCTACCTCTTTGTTTGGGCGAATTTGCTTCACATAGAGGTAAATCTTCTTCCCATAGACGATCTAGAGGGTCAATCCTTCATGCCACAATTAGCGTACATCTTCCTCAGTCCAAAACCATAATCTAATCATTTTTCTTCTTCCTATTCATCCCCAAACCATCCAATTTTTAAAAAAACTAGGAATTTATTTACCCCAACTTGTTGGGGTCATAACTTTCTTATCGACGCTCAAAATTTAGAACCGTTTACACTGTTGGAATGGTCTCCAAGAGTACTAATTCAATCCCTAAAATAGCACCTTCGACAGCCCAATTTTAAGGAATGATGCAAGTTTCAACCCCAAATTCTGCTTCGAAGACCTACAAAAACATGATTTACTACAACATACAAAAGACCCAAAAAAATTAAAAATTTTAATTTTTGATTTTTCTCAATATTGTCACTCCTAGACTTTTTCGGACCATAATATAAGCTTCAATATAGTCCTAATCTGAGCTCCAATCCAATTCTAGTCTGAGCTTTAATCCCATCATGTTAATCAGAGTTTTAATCTAATCCCAATCTCAGCTTAACCTAAATCCCAATTTGAGCTTTTGTCCATCTATATCCAAGATCTTCTGATATGAAAAAAAATCTTAATATCTCTTCTTCCATCTTCTTCCAATCCATCCTATTTATCTTTTCATCATTTATTCTTTCCTTCTAATCATATATTCCCATCTTTTCCATCTATATCCATTCCATTTAACATCATGTATCCTTATCCTCATCCCATGCAACCAACAATAGTAGTTAAGGCAATCCCAACTATGTTGATGACAATAACAAAAGTCTTATTGATCAATATGAGTATAATATAAACCCCCTTGATGTTTTCATTGCTAGCAAGCTTCTTCCAACTGTCTCCCAAAATCCATCCACTCCT